>CM077671.1:231467749-232020249 GCA_039707655.1 Elymus sibiricus | reverse complement strand
GTAAATCTGTCCAAAATAGACAGACCAAATTGAACCGCTGGGGTTACTGTAGCATACGTCATGTGGCGTCAAGTGATTGGCCGGGGAAAAACAACTCAGTGCTCGCGTGCTCACCACGAGCAGAAGACGACGGCAGCTCGGGTGTGGACGGCGGCGCTCCTCCAGCGGCTCTTCTGCGAAGTTGCGGTGGCGGGTGGATGTGGCGTTCTACGGGGGGTGGCGACGGTGGTCCTACGGGTGGCGGGGGTCTCCTCTGCGGGCGATAGTGGCAACATGAACTGCGACGCTCCGGCGATGTCGGGTGGGCTTGTCCCTCGTGCTCCGCTGCAGTTTTTGGCCACAAAAGGATGTCAGGAAGGTGCGGCGTGGAGAGGGGGTTCGAACGAAGCGAACGACACTGTGGGAGGTGTTCTTACGGCGACAGAATCGTCCGGCGAAGACGGCGGCGACATGAACTCCATGGTGAGATCGGTTTTGTTGAGGTGACGGCGTGCGGCGATGTGAGAGATCGGGAAAGGAGTGCGGGGTTTCCTAGAAGGCTCGTCCTCACGCTAGATGTCCTGGTCTCGCACGGGATCGACCGGAGAGGCAGATCGATCCGAGCCCGGCCTCGGGTTCGCGTGCGGTGTGCGCATCCGGCTCGGGGTGGAAGAAAGGGGTGGGGCCCACTGGTCAGCGGCTGGAGGTGAGGGGGAAACAGGCGGCGTACCGCTTCAACGGTTAGATGGGCCGTGGGTCGGCCTGCCGGCGACTATAGCCTGCGCACGCACGGGCGAAGCCTCTGTTGGGCCACTATGCAGCCCGACTACACACTGCGGTGTGTTTTTTTGTTTTTAAGAAACTGCTACAGACCGAAAAAATACCCTGGCTAATAAATAAATACCAGACAATAACCAAAAAAATAAAATAAACACACAATAAACACACAATAATTACCAGGCAACTAATATATTCTACAGGAACACTAGTTCCGAACCTAATGCAATTTTCGAAAATAAATTTTATGCAATAGGCCACACAATGATCATTGAAAATAAATTTAAAAGAATTTGTAGTTTAAAGAATTGCAATAACACATCAGATGAAATCCAAACATTATTCTAGACATTATGAACTTTTTATTTGACAGGGGAGAAGTCATATTATCTCCACTCTAATAATTTGCCTTGAGTTGCATTGGTTGGCTCCTCGCTGCTGCTGTGTGCGATGATCCTCGATGATCGCCGGGATGCCGCTGCTAGAGGGGTGGCTGGTGGTCATCTAGGCCGTCTCAGGCTGGTGGAATAAGCGCGGGCAGTGGCGGGGCGAGGGGGCGGCCTATCAACATCACACTAGACGGGGACAGAGGCGCCGCTGGGTCTGCGGTTAGTGTGGTGCGGTCAGCGGAGCTTTACCAGTGTGGAGGCCACGTTGCTGGTTGCTCCTCGTTGAATGACATCCACAACGAGTGGGTGTTGAGGTAGAATCAGGGTTTAGATCTTGGACTAGAAGGGTTGTATCGGTTTATGTTGCAATAAAATTTCTCAGAATTTCTCCGAGATTGCAACCGGGTTCTGGGAAAAGATTTTGGGACCGGAGAATTATTGGATAGGGCTGGCTTTCCAGAACGCTGGGTTCGGGAAAACTGGCAAATGGAGTAAGCACAGATAGGTATGGATAGGTGGCCTTGCATTCTGCCCGAGTACTGCTGCAACTGTACTCAGGAGAAGGAACTTGGCATGCAGACATTGCTCAGACGATACACATGCAATCTATTCAGACTAATATGCAAGCAAATGCAGAATGCGCATAGTAGTAGAATGCAGACGTAGGAAAGAAACATATCGAGCATGTTACACTAAGGTGATTTAATGCTAGTGGGTGTATGTGCTCCTGGTACACATACACCTACACCAGCTCTCATTTCGTTAGGGACTCTGGGCGAGTCCAATGTTCTTAGGTGTAAGTGCTCTACTGACTATCATCTTGTTAAAAAATCCACTACCAGCTCTGTTAAACATTTCTGCTTAACAGAGTGACAGATGAACCAAGCACACAGGGCAAACAAGCATACATAACATTACAACAGCACACAAGCACAAGCAGTACAATCATACAACAACACGCATCCTTACCAGGCAGCTAACAACAACAACTCACTTCGAACTACAGAGTCCTAATCCTAGACGTAGGCGAAGAAACAGTCTGCGCAATACACATACTCGTGGCATCACCTGGCTTCGCTCACTGCCGGAGCCACAAATGGGCCTACTCTTGCTGGGGCTCTCCTGGGGGACGAAGGCTGAGCCAACTTCCGTCTTCATCGTCGGACACCTCTATGGGTTGGGGCCCAACTGCTGGAGCTGCAGTGGGAACTTGACGGAACACATCCCGACGACGAAGTCGCCGGATGGCCCCTTGAATGGAATTTGGGTGGATGTTGCCTGGTCGATATAGGTCCACAGATTGCGAGAGTGGTACTAGCTGCGAAGGTGGCACTAGGTTTGGCAACAGGGAACGGGTGGTCTACGATGCAATTTGACGAGCCGCACGGTATGCTCCCGTAACAACCCGTGTGGTGTCTTGGTCAATGGTTTCAAACTCTCTAAGAATGTCGGAAAGCAGTAGTCTCTGGGCATCAATGAACTGGACCAGTCGAGCTATTGCTGGGTCAGCGTCTCCAACTGCGCTGGAGAACTCGCAACCTGTGTCGGACAAAGAAGGAAAATAGCGGAACTCCTGCATCTCCACTACTTGCGAAAAGTGGAAACGAAGACGGGTGATGGCTTCTGCGGCAGCTATATGGACAGCCCACGCGGGGGTGGGCATGGGTTTGCCCCGAAAACTCATGGGCTTCCCATCAGCTGTTGGACCTGGGTTGATATACGCCTTCGCGTAAAATCGGCAAAGGTGGGGAACGGGTTCTGATTGGAACACCAGATACACCGGAGGATTACTACAGCCAAGGGCTTGAGTGAGCATACTCGAAAGGATGGGCGGAAAGCCGGGATAACCATCAGCCAAGGTTCGGCTATGGAAAGTGGGTGTTTTGGAAGAACTGGCCATGGCTGCTGGTTTGAGGATACTAGCCTGGGTTCTCTTGCAGGGATCTGGCTTACTGAATGGAGATGGCTGCGGCTCACAAGTGGGAGGGGTTAAATAGGCAGTCAGGCTGGGACACACCAGCATGGCGTGGATCCTTCTCGTGCCGGGTAGAAGATACGCCGGCACGGCCGACCACTAGATGGGGTCGCGGTCCAATCCAGAGTGGCTGGGTGGGCGGACAGCTGGGCAGGGACACGTCCATTCCAACTGCACCACCTGTTGATCAATAGTGGCCGTGTCGGATACCAGCGATGGGTCAACACTATTGGGCTCACTACCGGTTGGACATAGGGGTGGTTTGGTGCTAGGGTAACCTACAGCCAGCCTGGCTCTGATTCCACGTCCTGTGGCACCCCGATAGAGGGCTGACGCATGCCAGCCCCAGGATAAGACCTGGCGCACGTCAAAGACATGATACAACAATTCCAGGCACAAAATGGCTTTATTATATGAAATGGAGTTTTACAATACTGTTGCTTACAACAATATTACATAGCTCCAAGGCTAACTAAATGGCAGCGGAGGTCTTGATTCAGCGGCAACGACGTCTCTGGCTGGTTCCATAACTCATAGGACTGGCTGGGTTACGATCTAGCACGACGGACCTTCTCCTGCAACTGGCCACGTGCAAGGCCATGCGAGTACTTTGAATGTACTCGCAAGACAACCAAATACATAGCATCCAAACAAGCAGACGACAAAGCAAGCCCTATGCTTATATAAGAACTTATTCTAAACATGGCATGGAATTCACAGGAAAACATGGATCAAGCATGGAATAACATGCTTTAGGCATATAATCTACATAACATAGCATGCAATAATCACACTAGGTGCTTAAAGTACTTGCTATCACCGAATACCAACTTAGTCTCTTCTAGGTTGTCCCACAGCCCTCGAAATATTCATGACTCAATGGGCACTCCCGAACACAAAACAAGTTCTTCCATCATTATTATCATTGTTACGGTTGACCACCTAGTGAGGTCTGGACGGGCTGTCCAATACCGTGGATGCGGCTATTCGAATAGATTCTACACTCTACAGAGGTTGCGCACTTTACCCACACCATGGAGCACCTGACCTCGTGATCCCATTCGGGTGGACCAGCGTTGCTCCAACGAAACCTGTCTGACCCGTGACTCTCCCATCATACCACCGGCATTCATCCTCCCCTGGAGTCCTTCCCTGGGTGGCCCCTGTGTCCTCATGACACCTGCCACCGTCGTGGCCAAACAACTGTCCCAAATGGGGACTCCCGGGCTAAACACTCAACTGGGCTCACAGGGTTATCGCCGCCTACCTGATCAGGGTAGCACGCACGCATAACCCTCCCTGTCTGGAGGTACCGGTGAAAGAGCACGAAGCCAGACCAAGTCAAGGCCGTCCCATACCGGCAAATGTGGCTGCACGGATAAGCCCGGACAGGTGACTCCAGATCAACCGACTAGGTTTAGCTTATTAATTCAACTCAACATATCCATCATCGTACCATTACACCGACAACTATAAGTGCTAGCAATCACATAACAGCAGCATAGCAAGATCATAGTACTGATAATCATGTCATGAGATCAAACCATAGTACTGACATGTCAATGTTATTAACAATATATTAGCATGGCAATAAAGAAACAAGACATGGCATTAGAAGAAAAGTAATGCTAGTATCTAGTACTGATGTCATCACAAGGTATATGCAAATGCAGACTAACATGTGATACAGATAAACACACAGGGTGCAAGCAAAGTCATCACGCAAGTCCGGAGCTCATGATAAGAGCTTGGCTTGCCTGGGGGTTGATGAATACGCCGGGAAGAAGTGCGATAAAACTCCGGGAAAATCTGTCGGAAAAGTTTCCCTCGCGGAGGGGCTCAATCGGAGGGCAAGGGCAAAATGGTCATTTTCACAGTGTGAAAACATTATGAAAATGGTACTAGCAGAATGGGCTCGACGAGACGAAGAAGTGTGCATTGGTTTTACCTCAATCGGAGTTATGGTCGCGAAGAAATGGACGTTCATGCGTTAGACAGAGAAGCAGACAGAATAGTGTCCACTTCAGCTCTTAACTGATGAACGTTCATTAAATAACTGCTTCGGTCGGCTGCAGGGTAGAAAACGTATTTGCCAAAATATGCTTTCAGGACTACGAAGGCGCACTTCAGCTAAAGCACGCTGCAGAATACGCTTTCGAATTAGCAAAGCATCTTTTCGAAAAGTACGCTTCCACTAATCCTGTCAACGGGGCCGGGCCGGGTCAACGCTGAGACGCTGATGAGCGGGGCCCGCCTTATCTCTCTCTCTCCTCCTGGCTCGGTCGTCTTCATCCTTCGTCCGGGCAGAGGGAAGGCCGGGGCCGGCGACGCTGCCGCCACCTGGCTGGTCCCGAGAGCCTGCCGATGGGCACCACGAGACCGGCGGCCTGTGCCGCGCTCGGGGGTGGCCGCGGGGTCACCTGGGACGGCTCCCAGTGCTACCCCCATGGGCATGGCCGCGGTGGCCGATAGCTTCATGGGCCGTGCCGGCGGAGCTCCTCCGGCTGAGATGGAGATGGTGGTGGCTTGCGGGCATCCAGAGGGAGGTCGAGGGTGCCGAATCAAGGGAGGGGAGAGCTCCGGTTGCTCTAATTTAAGCGAAGGCCGGCGGCGGCCATTGCCGTCGTGGGAAGTGACGGGGCATCCGGGGCTGGAGAGAGGGGCTGGAGGGGCTTGCTGGAGAGGAGAGGGGCTCGGGGGCACGCTTATATAGCGGCGGGAGAAGGCTCGAGAGGGAGAGGAGCTGGCACCGAAGCTCCGCGAGGCATGGCGACACTCCGGCAAGGAATCCATGTCGGCACAACCTGCCAACGGCTAGGGGACGAGGGGAGGAAGCCTCCAGAGGACTCACGCACGCGGTGGGGAGCTCGCCGACGCTCCTGGACAAGCCGGGGCCTGTCGGAGAGGGCTCCCGAAGGGTCTAGTGCACAGAGCGCGGTTTTGGCGTGCTCTGCACGTGGTCACCGCGTGGCCACGGCATTGCCACGCCGCACATGATTCCAAAGCGTGTCTGGGGTCTTCTCCGAGCTTCTCTGAAATGACCTATGTAGCGGAAGAGCTCTAGTGGGGTCTGAGGTGACTGAGCCAAGGTCGAATAGTTTCCAACAACAAACTATTTGTGCTGTGGTGTGGCCACCATAGTGCACCTCTTGGCTTGATCTCTGGCATGGGTCAATCATCTACTAAGGTAGTCATCTTGGCAAAGTTTCAGCTCAAATGGGCAAATAAAACTGGCACTTCCTTTGCAACTTGGCATACTGGCCAGAAATGAAAATGATGATGCTGGGGTCAAATGGCTAGATGAAAATGGCCCAAATTTGGTGGAGACCAATAATTTAGGCATATGGAGGCACTGTAAAAATTTCATACCATTTCATAAGTAAAAATGGTACTTCCCTCACAGTGCTCCAATCTGGACAGAAACTTGGATAATTTGCTGAGGGAGATTGGCTAAATGAAATGGGCTGGTTTTTGGTGTCCAAGGGTAATATCTTATAATAAATCACCCTGCAAAATTTCAGCCCAAGGAGATCAAGGAATCAAGCACTTCCTTTGCAAATAGGAAATCTGGACAGAATTTGCAAAGGGGTGTTGTGCTCAAATTTTGAATTGTGGAACTTGATATCTTGATGGAAATGGTGAAGATATGGGTTGGGAAAGCTCCATAAATTATTTGGGATTTTTTCCTAGCTACCAAAATGGTAGTTCCTTTGGAAAGGCCCCAAATTGAGATATTGGCTTTAAATAGGAAAATGCAATTTCCCTTATTTAATTATGGCCAATATTTTTATAAGAGCTCAATATGATCACAAAGAATATCTCCACAAGTTTTCATGAACTTTGGAGATGGATAAATATTTTCCTGGATTTAATTCCTCAGAAAGGCAGAAAAAGGAATTAATTCTAGATGAGAAATATTGCATATGACTTGGCAATATTTTTGCACATCTAGAGTGTATGAATGAAGGAGGATCTCTGGAAATTTTGGGAGGATTAACAGAGCAAGGGAAATGGTAGCTCCTTTGTAAACACAAAGGCAGGATTTCCAGTTCCAATATTTTGGAACTAGGGTTTAAATGAGATTCGGGGTTTACTGACGAGAGCTTGGCTGGCACAAGAACCTGGGAATGGCACAGATTGGTTGGGGATTGTCTGGATTCACCTGGTTACTTACCAGATTCCAGAGGAAAAATTTGGGAGAGAAAAGCTAGGAAGGAATAACAGCACAAAAATCGATAACCCGATTTTTGGGGTGTTACACCTATGGCTCCCTAGCCAACATTGTGCGACACCCTCCTACGCGCCCTGATGGCTTGGGAGGCCCACAGACAGGCTCCGGGCCCCCTCTTCTGCTATATGAAGGGTTTTGATCTAGAAAAAATAAAGACGATACATTCGGGACGAAGCATCGCCGCCTCGAGGCAGAAACCTGGGTAGGAGCACTTTTTTTCTCCGGCAGAGAGATTCTGTCAGGGAAACTTCCCTCCGGGAGGGGGAATCGAAGCTATCATCTTCACCAACGCTCCCTCCTTCATGGGAGGGCCAATCTTCATTAACATCTTCACCAGCATCATCTCATCTCATCTCAAAACCTAGTTCATCTCTTGTGTTCAATCTTTGTCCCAAAACCTTAGATTGGTACCTAGGGGTTGCTAGTAGTGTTGATTACATCTTGTAGTTCATGCTTGTTGGTTTATTTGGTGGAAGATCATATGTTTAGATCCATTATCATATTTATGACACCTCTGATCTTGAACATGGTGATGATTTGTGATTAGTACTTTTGTTCTTGAGGACATGGGAGAAGACTTGTTATAATTTATCATGTGAAGTTGGTATTCGTTCGATATTTTGATGATATGTATGTTGTTGCTTCCTTCAGTGGTGTCATGTGAACCTCGACTACATGACACTTCACCATCTTTGGGACTAAGGGAAGGCATAGTTGAGTAATAAGTAGATGATGGGTTGCTAGATTGACAAAACTTAAACCCTAGTTTATGCGTTATTCCGTGAGGGGCTGATTTGGATCCACGCGTTTCATGCTATGGTTAGATTTATCTTAATTCTTCTTTCGTAGTTGCGGATGCTTGAGAGAGGGAGTAATCATAAGTGGGTTGCTTGTTCAAGTAAGAACATCACCTTAGCACCGGGTCTACCCACATACCAAATTATCAAAGTAGCGAACGCGAATCAACTCAACATGGTGAAAGTGACTAGACAGAAATTCCCATGGTTCCTCGAGAGCAGTTTGCTTTATATAACAGAATTTTCAGGCATGTCCTTTGCTACAAAAAGGATTGGGCTATCTTTCTGCATACTTGCTACTATTGCTACTTGTTACTTGTTACGAATTATCGTGCTACAAAACTATCTATCACTGTTACACATAGTACTTGCAGAGAATACCTTGCTAAAAACCACTTGTCATTTCCTTCTGCTCCTCGTTGGGTTCGACACTCTTACTTATTGAAAGGACTACGATTGATCCCCTATACTTGTGGGTCATCAAGACTCTTTTCTTGTGCCCTTGCCGGGGAGTGAAGCGCCTTTGGTAAGTGGAATTTTGTAAGGAAACATTTTCGGTACGTGCTAAAATTTGCTACTACTTGTTATTATGGATGATAATCCTTTGAGAGGTTTGTTTGGGGTATCTTCACCTTGTCCGGAAGTGGCAAGAGCCGCTCCCCAACCTACTGAACTTTCTAAAAATATTTATTATGAGATTCTTTTGGGTATGTTAGAAAGATTGCTTGATTATCCTTATGCAGGTGATGGAACAACTCATCCTGATTTGCATTTGGTATATATAGATGAGATTTGTGGATTATTTATGTTTGAAGGTCTATCCAAAGATGGTGTTAAGAAGAAGGTATTCCCTTTATCTTTGTAGTGAAATGCACTAATTTGGTACATGCTTTTGGATGATGCTGGAACATGAGACTGGAATCTATTGAAGCTGGAATTTCATCAAAAGTTTTACCCAATGCATCTGGTTCACCATGATCCGAATTACATATATAATTTTTGGCCTCGTGAAGGAGAAAGTACCGCTCAATCTTGGGGGAGGATTATGTATATGATTCACACATGCCCCAATCATGATCTCTCAAGGCAGATAATATTACAAAACTTTTATGCTCGGCTTTCTTATAATGATCAATTGATGCTTGATTCTTCTTCTACTGGTTCCTTTACGAATAAAACTATTGAATTCAAATCGGCTCTTCCAGAAAGAATTAAATGCAACTATGAAGATTGGGAACTCGACGAAGGTAAAGCTTCAGATATAAAACTCGAGTTTGATTGTGTTAAATCTTTTCACTACTGGAATCAGCTTCTTTGCCATCTGCCAGCTCTTTGCCGTCTGCTGGCAGATGGCAAACAGGTTGTTTGCCGTCTGCTTTGGCAAAGTAGATGGCAAAGATCTGGTTGATGGCAAAGAGGGTCTTTGCCATCTGCACTTCTTTGCCGTCTGCTGGCAGACGGCAAAGAATTCTTTGCCGTCTGCCAGCAGATGGCAAAGACCAAAGTGGGCCCCACGGGGCACGGCACTGGCTAGGTCAAGCTCTTTGCCATCTGCCACTTCTTTGCTGTCTGCTGGCAGACGGCAAAGAACTCTTTGCCGTCTGCCAGCAGACGGCAAAGAGGTGAGGGTGGGGCCCACAATGTCACAGCGGGGGCGGGCTAACGGTTGCCGTCTTTGCCGTCTGCTGGCAGACGACAAAGAATTCTTTGCCGTCTGCCAGCAGACGGCAAAGAAATGAACTTAACTTTCGGCCCCGCGCCCCGCGCCTCTCTCTCTCTCTCACATCTCTCTCTCCCTCTCTCTCTCAGCGCCGCCGCCCCGCCCTCCCGCCGCCGCACCCTCCCTGCAGCCCTCCTCCACCACCGCCCCTCCCCGCGCCCCTTCTCCACCACCGCCGGAGCCAGGCCGCGGCGCCGCCCGCCCCCTCCCCGCGGCCCTCCTCCACCACCTCGGCCCCGTCGCCCCCGCCGCCCCCTGCCCCGCCGCTCCGCCGCGTCGGGTCGCCGGCGAGCAGGCACCCCCGACGACCCAGCTCCGCCCCTCCCCCTCCGCCGCCCCGCGCCGCCGCCTCGACCCCTCCTCCGGTGAGCTCCACCCTCCCCCCTTTTTATGTTTTTTTTGTTTTTATTAGTTCATATTAGTTAGTTTATATTAGTTAGTTATTAGTTCATATTAGTTAGTATATATTAGGTAGAAAAAACTTAGAGGGAAAAAAGAAGAAGAATAAGAAGAAAAAAAGAGGAGAGGAGGAGAAGAAGAAGAGGAAAAAAGGAAAGGAAGAAGAAGAAGAGGAGGAGGAGGAGAAGAAAAAAGAAGAAGAGGAAGAAGAAGAAGAAAAAAGAGGAGAGGAGGAGAAGAAGAAGAGGAAAAAGGAAAGGAGGAAGAAGAAGAAGAAGAAGGAACAAAAAGGAAGAAAATGAAGAAAAGGAAGAAGAGGAAGAAGAAAAAAAGAAAAAAAGAGGAAAAACCCCGACCCCGATCCCGACCCCGACCCGACACCCCGACCCCGACACGGCACCCCGACCCCGACCCCGACCCGACCCCGACCCCGACCCCGACCCCGACACGGCACCCCGACCCCGACACGGCACCCCGACCCCGACCCCGACCCGACACCCCGACCCCGACACGGCATCCCGACCCCGACACCCTGACACCCCGACACCACGACACCCAGACACGACACCCCCGACACCCCGACCCCGACACGACACCCCGACACCCCGACCCCGACACGACACCCCGACACCACGACACCACGACACCACGACACCCCGACCCGACACCCCGACCCCGACCCGGCACCCCGACCCCGACACGGCACCCCGACCGCGACACCCTGACCCCGACACGGCACCCCGACCCCGACACCCCGACACCCCTGACACCCCGACACCACGACACCCAGACACGACACCCCCGACACCCCGACCCCGACACGACACCCCGACCCCGACACGACACCCCGACACCCCGACACCCCGACACCCTGACACGACACCCCCGACCCCCGACACCTCTTCGGCCTCCTGTTGACCGAAAGGGTGCTCTTCGGCCTTCCAGAGGCCGACGGGGTCATATATGTGTGAATTATGAGTTAGGTCATATAATTTCCGATTTTGTTATGAAAAACATCATATATATTTGTGTTGATCGGGTGGATTTAAATGTGCAGTTGTTTCGTCGCTGCGAGGGTTTGGTGTTCGACGACCTCCCCGTGCGTTCGACGAGCTCCGCCCCTGCGTTCGTGGGTGAGCACAAATGACATCTCCTCCTCCCCCTTCATTTGCTCTGTTCCGGTCTTCGTGCCGATGAAACTTGCTAGCTGTAGGTAGATTGAATCATCAGTATGCGTGACGACTATGCGTCTCCCGTTCGAAAGGGTTACATCTATAAATATGCATGCATTGCATATTTATAACCGTGATTCTTTCGAATTGTCCAACGTTATCCATGGACAGCCCGAGTATGTGTAGATTGGGTTCGTTTTCCCATATGCTCTGCTCCGGATCCGATGCAGAATTTCGCCAGTGCCTCCCTGTTGTTCTCCGGGTACACATCCTCTCTGCTTATTGCCGAGACGTGTATCAGGAGAACATCGGGGAGGTGCTGCCGAAATTTTGCGTCGGATCCGGAGCAGAGCATGGGAAAACGAACCCAATCTACACATACTCGGGTGGGATTAGGACCTATCTTTACCTACTAGCGTCTATGTTGCATGGACGTAATAAAACTGACAAACTCTATTAACTGATGAATATGGTTTGCTGAATTATGTATATATTTCTTGTGTGTTTAGTAGGTAGGCAAGATGAGTGATCGTGCTTGGATGTACTCCGGTCACCCTAGTCAGAAAGAAATGACCATTGAATGGTAAACAAAAACCAAGGGGTTTCTGAGCGCGCATTTGCAAATGGCCAGGAAATAACCTGGTGCCCCTGTGTCCGGTGCAACAACCATAAAAAGTGGACACAGGATGAAATGGGTAAACACTTGCAGAAGTGGGGTTTTACGACTGATTATACGGTGTGGAGATTTCATGGTGAGTCTGCCCAACGTGCCAGAGCTGAGGTGGTTCGTCGTCGCACCGACGAGCATGGTACCGGGATCGAAGACATGGTGCAAGACTTTGATGATGCTCGGGATTCGGACGATGAGATGGAGGAATCTGCAAAGGCCTTCTATGAAATGTTGGAGTCTTCAAAACGTCCTCTCCACGAGCACACTGAGCTTTGTCAGCTGGATGCCATCGCGCAAGTAATGGCTCTCAAGGCTCAGTTCAACCTGGGCAGAGAATGCTACGACGCAATGATGACGATATTTGGACGCTTTCTACCCAAAGGCCATGTATTGCCAGCAAACCTGTACCAGTCGGACAAAATCCTACGTGCGCTTAAGATGCCCTATGAGAAGATAGATGCCTGTGAGAATGGATGTGCCTTATTTAGGCTTGAGTATGCGGGCTTCAACTATTGTCCCATTTGCAAGTCTTCCAGGTATGTTGTGGTAGACAACGGTATGGGTGAGAAGAGTCAGACCAAAATCCCAGTTAATGTTCTTCGGTATATGCCAATCATACCAAGACTTCAACGTCTTTTCATGGTCGAAGAGACGGCCACACAGATGACGTGGCATAAATTGGGCAAAAGAACCGAACTAGATGCAGATGGGAATCCGATGTTGGGACACACTTCAGACGCTTTTGCGTGGAAGCACTTCGATGCTTTACATAAGGACAAAGCGGCAGATCCAAGGCATCCTCGAGTCGCCATCAGCACAGATGGGTTCCAAGTGTTTGGTATGACGGCAACCCAATACAGTTGCTGGCCTGTATTTGTCATTCCACTCAATCTCCCCCCCGGAGAGATTATGAAAAGAAAGAACATTTTCTTGACGTTGATAATTCCAGGGCCCAACTATCCGGGGAAGAATATGAATGTGTACATGCAGCCGCTTAAGGATGAATTGCAAGAAGCTTGTGATAATGGGATCAAGACATATGACGCCGCTACAAAACAAAACTTCAAAATGCATGTGTGGTACATGTACTCGACGCATGACTTGCCGGCGTATGCGCTATTCGTTGGCTGGTGTGTGCATGGAAGGTTCCCGTGCCCCACATGCAAGGCAGCTCTTCAGTTCCATTGGCTGCAGGCGGGTCGCAAGTATTCTTGCTTCGACTTGCATAGACAGTTCCTGGATCCTGGCCATAAGTTCAGAAAAGACAAGAAAAATTTCATGAAAGGTAGAGTTGTCAAAAACTCTGCACCACCTGCATTGACAGGCCAACAAGCCCTGGATCAGTTAAACGCTCTCGAGCCTAATCCAGAGCGTCCAGGATATTTCAAAGGGTATAATTCGGAACACGCCTGGACTCACAAGATATGCTTGTGGGATCTGCCTTACTTTAAAGACCTCATTTGCCCACACAACATCGACGTGATGCACACTGAAAAGAATATCGCCGAGGCCCTTTTTGGTACATTGTTCGGCATAGAGGGGAAGTCAAAGGATAACCCTAAGGCTAGAGTCGATCAAGAGGCTCTATGTGATAGACCGTTACAAAACATGCGACAACCGAAAGGAAAGAAGAACTGGAGGAAGCCAAAGGCATGGTTCAATCTTGGAAGGCCAGCTATGAGGGAAATGATCTTGTGGGTGAAAATGCAGTTGATGTTCCGTGATGGGTATGCAACGAATCTAAAGAGGGGAGCGAGTCTTGACAAATTGAAAAAATTTGGTATGAAGAGTCATGATTGGCACATATGGCTTGAGCGGGTAATGCCGGTGATGTTGCGTGGCTTTATCCCTGAGGATGAATGGCTAGTACTGGCAGAGCTGAGCTATTTCTTCCGTGCTCTTTGTGCGAAAGAACTATCGCCTGACGTGCTAGACGAACTGGAAGAGTTGGCGCCGGAGTTGATCTGCAAGTTAGAAAAGATCTTTCCACCGGGATTCTTTAATCCAATGCAGCATTTGATTTTGCATCTCCCGACCGAGGCAAGATTGGGGGGGCCTGTGCAAAATCGTTGGTGCTTCGCAACTGAGAGGATGCAGAAGACGCTTCGAGCAAAATGTAAAAATAAACGTAGAATTGAAGCATCGATGGCCGAGGCAATCATTACTGAGGAGGCCGCAAACTTCGTGACAGCACACTACAAAGCCAAGAATCGTCATTTGCATAATCCGAAGCCTCGGTACAATGATGGCGACCATGAAAAAGGTCGATCCAACCTCAGCCTATTCAAAGGGAACCTCGCACCAGCCGGTGCTTCGAAAGCAATACCGTTGGATGTCGAAGAATGGCGGACCATTTCGTTGTATATCTTCAACAACCTAACAGAAGTGCGGCCGTACATCGAGTAAGTTCTCGGTACATTGTTTCGCAACTTCTAATTCCTTTGAAATGCTCTTATTCCCGGATATGTGATACAGTCGATACGTCGCCAAATTCTCGGATGGAGCGGTGATCCAAAAGGATTCCATCGAAGAGTATGAGCTTCTGGCAAAGCATGGAGGAGGCTATCCCGATTTCATCTCTTGGTTCAAACAAACGGTAATTTCCATTAGATCATTTCATTTCTTCGTCTAGTTTGCGGCTAATGCAACAATCCTTTCGTATTAAACTTGTAGGCTAATGCAGAGTCTATGGACTCCGAATTGAGACAAGTCGCAAATGGTTTTGACTATAAGGTCCGTTCATTTGACAAATACGACATCAACGGGTATCGCTTTCATACTTTTGGCAAAGAGCTATCTATGGCCGACCGAAAGTCTACAAATTGTTGTGTCTCCGCTGTCGGCGAAGGAGGGATCGAGTATTATGGAAGAGTTGAAGCAATTTATGAACTTACATTCTTTGGTGAAAACCCACCAAACGTCGTAGTCTTCAAATGTTATTGGTTCCAGCCAAAGGAGACTAGAAGGAGTCATGAACATATAGGGCTAGTGGAAATCAAACAAAGCATCCATTTAGATGTTCCCGATGTCTATATTACGGCTCAACAGGCGACCCAAATTTTCTATCTATCGTGGGCCTGCCAAACTGATCCAAATCTGAATGGTTGGGATGTCGTTTATGATGTGCCGCCACATTTTAGACCACCTCTCCTCAATGAAGATGATTATGACCCTCACATTAACCCAGACACATATGAAGGAGAATTCTTCCAAGAAACACGTGTTTCCAAAAAACGTTTCAAGAACCGCTCTACTTCACCCCAGAACATTGAGGTAGACAGTGACAGTGAATCCGACTTCACCCCTGAGCCGGAACAAGATGAGACGGAAGAAGAAGAGGTTACTGCTGCGGATGACCTGTCAATGCTTGACCGATTACATAAAGGAGGCCTTCCACATGTTGATGCATTTATTGATGATGCTGATGAGCACGTCATTACTGATAGTGATGATGATTCCGCATTTATTGATCCCGGAGCATATATAGACGATGAAGATTAATATTAGTAATGTCAGGTATTCAATTATTATTATGTACATATATATTATTAATTAGTTCATGTTATTAGGTATTCAACAAAATGACATTGACTTAGCTTATTTTCCTCGAAAATGACATAATAACCTTACTTAGCTCCAAACTGACATACTTTACCTAGGATAGCTATAAAATGACCTATACTTAGCATTTTTCCTCCTAAATGACTTAATATGCTTAGTTAGCTAAAAAATGGCATAACTACCTAGGATAGCTCCAAAATGACCTATACTTAGCTTCTTTAGTTCATTTATGACATACTTAGCATACTTAGGTAAAAAATGGCATGATAATCTTGGTTTAGCTCCAAAATGACATTGACTTAGCTTATTTTCCTCCAAAATGACAAAATAACCTTACCTACCTCCAAAATGACCGATTTTAACTAGGATAGCTCTAAAATGACCTACACTTGCCATTTTCTTGTATGATTGTATGATTTATATAGTTACTTGTATAATTTTCTTACTTTGTATGATTGTTTCTTATACATAGTGCCATGATCTTGAAATCCATCCCCGTCGGCCCTTGCCCGCTTTATGATTCGGATGTGGTAAATTCTCTTTTATAACTATTTGTTGCATTTCGCATTTATGACAATTATGGCCATCAAGTTGACATAGAGATATTTTAATCTAGGAGGTATGTGAACCGGAATTTGCAACCGACCCTCTTGTCGAGAAGTTAAATTTAGTTGAAAAAGAAAATGAGTATTTGAAAGAAAAAATTAAAAGAATTGAAAAAGATAAGATGACATTGGAGTTGTATGTTGCCGATGTCGTCGATGATCACAAGATGAAGATGAATGCAATGCGCTTGAAGATGGATGCAATGCGCTTGAAGATTAAGAAGATTAGAAAATATGCCATTGATAATGAGGCTTGGTATCATTATGCTGTTGGATCAATTGTTACCTTAGTTGCGATCTTCATCGCATTTGTTGTGATGAGGGTACGTTTTCTCTATACTTAGCTTATTTTCCTCCTAAATGGCATAATTACCTAAGTTAGATAAAAAATGAGCTATACTTACGTAAGTTCGCTCAAAAATGGCATCATCCTCGAAAATGACATAATAACCTTACTAAGCTCCAAAATGACCTATTTACCTAGCTTAGCTCTAAAATGACCTACACTTAGCATTTTTTCCTAGCTTAGCTAAAAAATGGCATTTTTACCTACCTTAGTTAGAAGAAGAAGAAGATAAAGAAGAGGAGAGGAGAAAAAGAAAGAGAAGAAAAATTCTTCTTCTTCTTCTTCTTCTTCTTCTTCTGGTCTTCTTCTTCTTCTTCTTCTTCTTCTTCTTCTTCTAGCTAGTCTTCTTCTTCTAGTCTTCTTCTTCTTCTTCTAACTTTCTTCTTTCCCAATTTGCAGATTTGCTTTCGATGAGGAAGCTTGCGTTGATGGAGTCTACTCTTCTTCTTGTGCTTCCTTTTTGTTTTGATTTTGTAGGATGAACAATGTGAAACTTGCTACCTATATATGTATGTATGGATGAAACTATATGGACCTTTTGCTTAATTGTTGGATATGTTGGACTTTTCATTTGGTGTATATATGTGTTGGATGATCATATCCATATGGCAGGGATATGTTGGCTATATGTACTTGTTGAAATATTTTGAAATGAATATATATATATATATCTGTGAAATTGATTGAATTTAAGAAAAAAAAACAGTGGCAATATAGCCACTTTGCCGTCTGCTAGCAGACGGCAAAGAGGTTTGCCGTCAGCTAGCAGACGGCACAGAGGCCACGTGGCAGCAGCCTGTGCAACCTGGGCTGGCCTATTTGGCCTCTTTGCCGTCTGCTGGCAGACGGCGAAGACCTTTGCTTCTTTGCCGTTTGCTGGCAGACGGCAAAGAGCCTGCGCTGGCCCAGCTGACGCCTGACGTCAGCAGACATCAGCTGCAGCTCTTTGCCGTCTGCTGGCAGACGGCAAAGAGCGCCGTTAGCCCCCTAACGGGGCTGGCACCTTTTGTCTGCCGTCCAGGGTCTTTGCCGTCTGCCAGCAGACGGCAAAGGGGCCTTTGCCGTTAGCTGTTCGCCCGGACTGTTGGCCGTCTGCTGGCAGACGGCAAAGGCTTTGCCGTCCGCCAGGAATGCCTTTGCCGTCTGGTATGGCAGACGACAAAGAAGCTGATTCTAGTAGTGTTTATGGAAACCGATAATTTTCATAACTTTAGCGCTAAATATGGACTTGACTCTGAGATAGTAGCTTCCTTTTGTGAAAATTTTGCTTCTCATGTTGATCTCCCCAAGGAGAAGTGGTTTAAATATAATCCACCCAAAGAAGAATTGTTAGAGGGACCTACTATTGCTAAAGAGAAAATGATTGTTTATAATGTTGATCCAGTTGTGCCCACTACTTGCATTGAGAAACCCCCTTTTCCTGTTAGGATTAAGGAGCTTGCTAGAGCTACAACTGTGATTAATAAAAGCAATGTTAGAACACGCAAACCATCCGAACAAATAAACGTTGAGCCTAATATTGCTATTGTTAAAGATCTCTTGGCTGATAATATTGATGGATATTTTATGTATTTCTGTGCTGATATTGTTAGAATTGCAAAACCTGTTAGAAATGAACATGATTTGCTAGATAAGAATAAACCAGTTGTGGGCATGCCTGTTGTTTCTATTAAAATTGGAGATCATTGTTCTCATGGATTATGTGATATGGGTGCTAGTGTGAGTGCTATTCCTTTTACCTTATATCAAGAAATTATGAATGATATAGCACCCTGTGAGATGGAAGATATTGATGTTACTATTAAACTTGCAAATAGTGATACAATTTCACCACTTGGGATTGCTAGAGATGTTGAAGTCTTGTGTGGACAAATCAAATATCCTACCGATTTCTTAGTACTTGGTTCACAACAAGATAATTTTTGTCCCATAATATTTGGTAGACCTTTCTTGAATACCGTTAATGCTAAAATTGATTGTGTTAAAGAAAAGGTTGAAGTGAATTTTGTCGGCGTTCTCGGAACGGGGGTACCCAGACCTGCCTGCCTGCGGCCCAGCGCGTGGCCCACCTCGACGGCCCAATGCGGCCTGGCAGCAAACTCCCCAAGGCAAGACCCTCGTGAGGGCCCCGGACTCGCGAGGCGAACAATGCCAAGGCCTCCAGGGGAGCGGCCTCCCCACGCTGCCTCCCAAGGTGCGGAGATTCCTATGCAGTGCCCGGCCTGATGAGGCCGGGATGACGTGAGCCATGATGACCAAGGCTTGGCGGGCGCCAGCGGGCACAGAAGGGACAGTTTCCTCTTTTGTGCTAAGGATGCAAGGACGGACGCGGGTTCCCAAGGAATCCCCCAAAGGTTTCCATTCCAGTGCAACAAGACCAAGACCACGAGCTCGGCAGGACGGATGTCATCGCCGAGCCCACCTCTGCGTCACGCCCAGAAGCTTTGCAGCCGAAGACCACCTTTAGTCAGGATAAGATGTACCTCTTGTCCCCTTTCGAATTTGGCCATTGTGGGATCCCTTCCTGCCTGTGCGAAAAGGGAAGAGGACCAAGGCCACTATAAATAGGCACCAGCACCTATCGTAGAAGGGATCCGATCGATCCTCACCTCAGAGCCCTTGCGAGGTCGCTCACCCACTATACTAGTTCATCCCTGAACCTCCTCGGGAGGCCAATCCACCAAAGTAGGAGTAGGGTTTTACACCGCAAGGTGGCCCGAACCTGGGTAAATCTCTGTGTCCATCTTCTTGTTCGTGAGCACGCATTCGACGAGGCTTGGCTGTAGGGTGCCGAGCATGAGACTTGTGATGGGAAGGATCTTCGCACACGCCCCAGAGTTCGATCCTTCTTGGGTCTGCGGAGCCCCGATTTCCGACATTTGGCGCGCCAGGTAGGGGCGTGTCGGAGTCCTTCCTCCAGTTTCGCTTCGTCTCCGCTTCGTCGCTCCCATGGCCGACGCCCATGGAGTTCGCGCCGAGCGCCGGGCTGCCCATGTCGCCCAGACGTCGCCCGTTGGCCATGGCATTCCGCGCCGCTCAGCCTCTCCTGCAGCTAACGCTGCCACTGGCCCGGCTGCTCACGAGCAGCATGACTCGTCACAGCCACCCGCCGCGTGGCGCGATGGCCGCACCGCCACTCCTTCCCTCGTTCCCGTCACGGCGTCGTCCTCCCATGCTCGCTACGGGCCGGCGAACACTCAGGCCGCACTAGTCATGGCACGCGAGCTGCTGCATTACCACCCCGCCCATGATCGCTACGACGACTGGCCTGGTCGCATCGCCGAGCTCGTCAGCGTCACCGGCGAGGTCCCGGCGCCCTCCCACTCGCTCTTTCCCCCGCCCTCCCAGGCGGGCGACGTGGCTCACGGCGCACCTCCTCCTCCTTCTCTTCACGGCGCCGACCCCGAGCCCAGGCGTGAAGCGCGCCCGCGCAACCTTCCACATGGAGCACCGGCGTAGGCAAGGGATGAAGCAAGCTGCCACGTGGTGCCGCGGCCACGAGGTGACGCGTGTGCGCTCCCCGCACTGCTGCGCCAGCATCAAAACCGTGCGTCACCGGAGGCTGTGGCGCATGCACACCAAGACCAAGCTCCCCTCGAACGCTCCGTGCCTGTGTGTGGAGCAGGGTGCCGTGCCTTCACCTCGGAGCTGCGCCGTGTCGCCTGGCCTGGCAAGTTCAAGCCGGACCTGCCTCCACACTACGACGGCAACCCCGACCCCGCAGAGTTCCTCTAGCTCTACGCGCTGAGCATCGAGGCGGCGAGCGGTGACGACAAAGTCATGTCGAACTGGTTCCCCATGGCCCTCAAGGGTGGCGCGCTCTCCTGGCTCCTCAACCTCCCGGGGGGATCAATCTCCTCCTGGGACGAGCTCCGCGAGCGCTTCATCGCCAACTTCCAGGGCACCCGCGACCGCGCCCTGGTAGTGAACGACCTGCGGCGCGTGAAGCAGTAGCCGGGCGAGACCCTACACAAGTACATACAATGCTTCACGAACGTGCGCCTCGAGATCCTGAAGGCGTCGGATGAGGCCATCATCTCGGCGTTTACCGATGGCGTCAGGGAAGTCAAGATGAAAGAGGAACTCACCATCCATGACGAACTGTGCTCGGCCCAGGAGATGTTCAACCTGGCGAACAAGTACGCAAGGACCGAAGAGGGCCGCCTCTCCCTCCTCGAGCTTCCGGAAGTAGACCCTGAAGACAAGAAGGCTAAGGCTAAGGAGGCGAAGCGCAAGGGCCCGCTGTGCTGGCAGCAAAGCCTGAGCTGAAGCGCGGTCGTGACCATGATGAGCCACCCAAGAGCAGCCGCCCGTTCTGCATATTCCACTACACCCGTAGCCACAACACCGAAAACTGCCAGGAGCTCAGGACGCTTCGCGACGAGCGCCTCGGCCGCCACCCCGAGCGCGGCGACCGTGTTTACGACCGTGGAGGGGGCCGTGGCGGAGGCCGCTGGGACAACCGCGACCCACGTCATGACTGCCGTGATCAGTCTCACGAGGACCGCTGGCGTGACGAGCCTCGCGATGGACCCCGACGTGATCACCCTCGTGAGGCCCGTCCTCAGGGCAATGCTGGCCTCCCTCCGCTGCCGCCACCGCCAAGGAGGAATGACGATAACCGGCAGGATGATGGGGCTGGGGGCTTCCAGGAGCCCCGTGCGATCACCTGCATCCTGGGCGGTGCTCAGGCCCCTGCCACCAATTGCATCTTCAAGCAGTTCTCTCATGAGGTGAGCGCAGCCCTCGCGAGGCTCGAGGCCGCGCGTCCCCTCAGGTGGTCGCAGGTCGCCATCACCTTCGACTCCAAGGATCACCTCAAGTGCTTGGCTGCCGCAGGCGCGCTCCCCATGCTCTGCACGCCCACCATCAGCAACGTCCTCGTCACCAAGACCCTCATCGACGGTGGTGCTGGGCTCAATGTCCTCTCCGTCGAGACGTTCGAGACGCTTCAGGTGCCCTATGATCAGCTCATGCCGACCAAGCCCTTCTCAGGAGTGACCGATGGCTCCACCACTCCCCTGGGGCAGGTGCGCCTCCCAGTCACCTTCGGCAAGCTCGATAACTACCACACTGAGCTCATCGACTTCGACGTCGCCCACATCCACCTCCCGTACAACGCCATCCTTGGGTACTCTGCCCTCGCCAAGTTCATGGCGGCAACCCACCATGGCTACTGTTGGGGAACGTTGCATGGGAAACAAAAATTTTCCTACGCACACACAAGATCTATCCATGGTGATGAGCATCTACGAGAGGGAGAGTGAATCTACATACCCTTGTAGATCGCTAAGCGGAAGCGTTAAGAAACGCGGTTGATGTAGTCGAACTTCTTCGCGATCCAAATCGCAAGTCGTCCCTCGATCCGATCATGAACTAGCGCCGAACGGACGGCACCTCCGCGTTCAACACACGTACGGCTTGATGACGCCTTCACCTCCTCGATCCAGCGAGCGATGGTGAAGTAGTGGTTGAGTTCCAGCAGCACGACGGCGTGGTGATGGTGGTGAGGAACAATCTCTGCAGGGCTTCGCCAAGCGCTACGGAGATTATGACGGAGGAACTAGAGGGTTAGGGTTGCCGCACACGGCTTGGGGAAATCTTGATGTGTCCCGTGTGCTAGCCCTGCCCCTCTATTTATATGTTGAGCCTTGGGGTCTAAACTTGGAGTAAAAGCCTCCTCCAGGTCGGTTTTGCCCGCACAAGGTCGGTTTGGCCCGCAGGAAAAGAGTCCAACTCGGATCCCTGCCGAACCGTGCACAGCCGCGCACAAGCGGTAGTACCGCTCACAAGCGGTAGTACCGCTTGGGCGGTAGTACAGCTTCATACAAGCGGTAGTACCGCTCGGGCGGTAGTACCGCTTCACACAAGCGGTAGTACCGCTTACGCGGCAGCAAAACTACTTTTTGCACTTTCCAATACCTCGTGGGTTTTATCCTTTGGCCCATATAAAGTGTTGCTGCACCCGAACACTTCGGTAAACATCCGGAACCCCTTCCGATGAACTCCGGAACTCTTCCGGAGATCAAAACACTATTATCACATATATCAATCTTTACCTCCGGACTATTCCGGAGATCCTCGTCATGTCCGGGATCTTATCCGAGACTCCGAACAACTTTCGGTCACCAACATAATAACTCAATTATACTAATCGTCACCAAACGTTAAGTGTGTAGACCCTGCGGGTTCGAGAACTATGTAGACATGACCGAGACACCTCTACGGCCAATAACCAATAGCGGGACCTGGATGCCCATATTGGCTCCTACATATTCTACGAAGATCTTTTATCGGTCGAACCTCTATGTCAAGGATTCAGTTAATCCCGTATGCTGTTCCCTTTGTTCTTCGGTATGTTACTTGCCCGAGATTCGATCGTCGGTATCACTATACCTAGTTCAATCTCGTTACCGGCAAGTCTCTTTACTCGTTCCGTAATACAAGATCTCGTGGCTAACACTTTTAGTCACACTGCTTGCAAGGCTCATTGTGATGTTGTATTACCGAGTGGGCCCTGAGATACCTCTCCGTCATACGGAGTAACAAATCCCAGTCTTGATCCATGCCAACCCAACAGACACCCTCGGAGATACCTGTAGAGCACCTTTATAGTCGCCCAGTTACGTTGCGATGTTTGATACACACAAGGTATTCCTCCGGTGTCAGTGAGTTGCATGATCTCATGGTCAAAGGAACAGATACTTGACATGCAGAAAACAGTAGCAATAAACTGACACGATCATATGCTACGTTTGTAGTTTGGGTCTTGTCCATCACATCATTCTCCTAATGATGTGATCCCGTTATCAAATGGCATCTCATGTCAATGGCTAGGAAACCTTAACCATCTTTGATCAACGAGCTAGTCAACTAGAGGCTTACTAGGGACACAGTGTTGTCTATGTACCCACACATGTATTTGAGTTTCCAATCAATACAATTATAGCATGGATAATAAACGATTATCATGAACAAGGAAATATAATAATAACCAATTTATTATTGCCTCTAGGGCATATTTCCAACAGTCTCCCACTTGCACTAGAGTCAATAATCTAGTTCACATCACTATGTGATTTACATTGTAATGAATCGAACACCCATGCAGTTCTGGTGTTGTTCATGTTTAGCCTTTGGAAGAGGTTTAGTCATCGGATCTGCAACATTTAGATCCGTGTGTACTTTGCAAATATTTATGTCGTCCTCCTTGATGTAATCGCGGATGGAATTGAAACGTCGCTTTATGTGTCTGGTCCTCTTGTGAAATCTTGGTTCCTTGGCTAGAGCAATGGCACCAGTATTATCACAAAACAGAGTCATTGGGTTAAGTGCACTAGGCACTACTCCAAGATCTGTCATGAACTCCTTCATCCAGACACCTTCCTTCGCCGCCTCCGAGGCAGCGATGTACTCCGCTTCGCATGTAGAATCTGCTACCACGCTTTGCTTGGAACTGCACCAGCTAACCGCACCCCCATTAAGAATAAATACGTATCCGGTTTGCGACTTAGAGTCATCCGGATCAGTGTCAAAGCTTGCATCGACGTAACCTTTTACGACGAGCTCTTGATCACCTCCATAAACGAGAAACATGTCCTTAGTCCTTTTCAGGTACTTCAGGATATTCTTGACCGCCGTCCAGTGTTCCATTCCTGGATCACTTTGAAACCTTCCGACCATACTTATGGCAAGGCTGACATCGGGTCTTGTGCACAGCATTGCATACATGATAGAGCCTATGGCCGAAGCATAGGGGATGACACTCATCTTTTCTCTATCTTCTGCAGTCACTGGGCATTGAGTCTTACTCAACTTCACACCTTGTAAAACAGGCAAGAACCCCTTCTTGGACTGATCCATTTTGAACTTCTTCAAAATCTTATCAAGGTATGTGCTTTGTGAAAGTCCTATTAAGCGTCTTGATCTATCTCTATAGATCTTTATGCCTAATATGAAAGCAGCTTCTCCTAGGTCCTTCATTGAAAAACTCTTGTTCAAATATTCCTTTACGCTTTCCAGCATTTCTATATTGTTTCCAATCAGTAA
This sequence comes from Elymus sibiricus, assembly GCA_039707655.1. Taxonomy (NCBI): domain Eukaryota; kingdom Viridiplantae; phylum Streptophyta; class Magnoliopsida; order Poales; family Poaceae; genus Elymus; species Elymus sibiricus. Next base: position 231,995,579 of record CM077671.1, on the reverse strand, counting down.
TATGTCATCCACATATAATATTAGAAACGCTATAGAGCTCCCACTCACTTTCTTGTAAATACAAGCTTCTCCGTAAACTTGTATAAACTCGAACGCTTTGATCACCTCATCAAAACGAAGATTCCAACTCCGAGATGCTTGCACCAGTCCATAAATGGATCGCTGGAGTTTGCAAACTTTGTCAGCATTCTCTGGATCGACAAAACCTTCTGGTTGCATCATATACAACTCTTCCTTAAGGTAACCGTTAAGGAACGCTGTTTTGACATCCATCTGCCAAATTTCATAATCGAAAAAGGCAGCTATTGCTAACATGATTCTGACGGACTTAAGCATCGCTACGGGTGAGAAGGTCTCATCGTAGTCAACTCCTTGAACTTGTGAAAAACCCTTTGCCACAAGTCGAGCTTTATAGACGGTGACATTACCGTCCGCGTCCGTCTTCCTCTTAAAGATCCATTTGTTCTGAATGGCCTTACGCCCTTCAGGTAATACTTCCAAAGTCCATACTTTGTTTTCATACATGGATCCCATCTCGGATTTCATGGCCTCTAACCATTTCTCGGAATCCGGGCCCATCATCGCTTCTCCATAGCTCGTAGGTTCATCGTTGTCTAACAACATGACCTCTAAGACAGGGTTGCCGTACCACTCGGGAGCAGTACGCGTCCTTGTCGACCTACGAGGTTCAATAGCAACTTGATCCAAAGCTTCATGATCATCATCATTAACTTCCTCTTCAGCTAATGTAGGCTCCACAGAAACAACTTTCTGCGCTGCGCTACTCTCAGGTTGAAGTAAAGGTTCAATAACCTCATCAAGTTCTATCTTCCTCCCACTCAATTCTTTCGAGAGAAACTCTTTCTCAAGAAATGTTCCGTTTTTAGCGACAAACACTTTGCCTTCGGATCTGAGATAGAAGGTATACCCAACTGTCTCTTTTGGGTATCCTATGAAGACGCATTTCTCCGCTTTGGGTTCCAGCTTTTCAGGCTGAAGCTTTTTGACATAAGCATCACATCCCCAAACTTTAAGAAACGACAGCTTTGGCTTCTTGCCAAACCAAAGTTCATATGGCGTCGTCTCAACGGATTTCGATGGTGCCCTATTTAAAGTGAATGCAGCTGTCTCTAATGCATAACCCCAAAACGATAGTGGCAAATCGGCAAGAGACATCATAGATCGCACCATATCTAATAAGGTTCGATTACGACGTTCGGACACACCATTACGCTGTGGTGTTCCAGGCGGTGTCAATTGTGAAACAATTCCACACTGTCTTAAGTGACTGCCAAACTCATAACTCAGATATTCTCCTCCTCGATCAGATCGTAGGAATTTAATCTTCTTGTTACGATGATTCTCAACTTCACTCTGAAATTGTTTGAACTCTTCAAATGTTTCAGACTTGTGTTTCATTAAGTAAATATACCCATATCTACTTAAGTCATCAGTGAAGGTGAGAAAGTAACGATAACCACCGCGCGCCTCAATACTCATTGGACCGCACACATCAGTATGTATGATTTCCAATAAGTCACTTGCCCGTTCCATTATTCCAGAGAACGGCGTTTTAGTCATCTTGCCCATGAGGCATGGCTCACATGTGTCAAGTGATTCAAAATCAAGTGACTCCAAAAGTCCATCAACATGGAGCTTCCTCATGCGTTTTACGCCAATATGACCTAAACGGCAGTGCCACAAGAAAGTGGTATTATCATTATCAATTCTACATCTTTTGGCATCAATGTTATGAACATGTGTATTATTACTATCGAGATTCAATAAGAATAAACCCCTCACATTGGGTGCATGACCATAAAAGATATTACTCATATAAATAGAACAACCATTATTCTCTGATTTAAATGAGTAACCGTCTCGCAATAAACAAGATCCAGATATAATGTTCATGCTTAACGCAGGCACCAAATAACACTTATTTAGGTTCATCACTAATCCCGACGGTAATCGAAGAGCGAGCGTGCCGACGGCGATCACATCAACCTTGGAACCATTTCCCACGCGCATCGTCACTTCGTCCTTTGCCAGCCTCCGTCTATTCCGCAGTTCCTGTTTTGAGTTGCAAATATGAGCAACCGCACCGGTATCAAATACCCAGGCACTACAACGAGAGTTGGTAAGGTACACATCAATAACATGTATATCATATATACCTTGTTTGTTGTTGGCCGCCTTCTTGTCAGCCAAATACTTGGGGCAGTTCCGCTTCCAGTGTCCAGTTCCCTTGCAATGAAAACACTCAGTTTCTGGTGTGGGTCCAGCCTTGGGTTTCTTCACGAGAGGAGCAACTGCTTTGCCACTCTTCTTAGAGTTACCCTTCTTACCCTTGCCATTTTTCTTGAAACTAGTGGTTTTATTGACCATCAACACTTGATGCTCCTTCTGAATTTCAGACTCAGCGACTTTCAGCATCGCAAACAGCTCGGCGACTGACTTGTTCATCCCGTGCATGTTATAGTTCAACACGAAGCTCTTGTAGCTAGGCGGCAATGATTGAAGAACTCTGTCAGTGATAGCCTCTGGCGGAAGGGGCATCCCTAACTCAGCCAGACGGGTGGAGTACCCAGACATTCTGAGCACGTGATCACTGATAGACCCGTTCTCCTCCATCTTGCAAGCATAGAACTTATCGGAGATCTCATATCTCTCGATCCGGGCATTCTTCTGAAAGATAAACTTCAACTCCTGGAACATCTCATATGCTCCATGACGTTCAAAACGTCTTTGAAGTCCCGGTTCTAAGCCATACAACATTGCACATTGAACTATTGAGTAATCATCAGAACGAGCCTGCCAGGCGTTCACAACGTCTAGAGACTCAACTGGAGCGGGTGGATCACCAAGCGGTGCATCAAGGACATAAGCCTTCTGGGAAGCCGTAAGGATAATCCTTAGATTACGGGCCCAGTCCACAAAGTTACTTCCATCATCTTTCAACTTAGCTTTCTCTAGGAACGCATTAAAATTCAGGGGTGCTACTGCGCGAGCCATGATCTACAACATAAATATTGCAAAGACAACTTAGACTATTGTTCTAGATAATGAGTTTAGTTAATCATATTACTTAAAAAACTCCCACTCAAATTGACATCCCTCCGATCATTCGAGTGTAACATGATCCAAATCCACCAACTCAAGTCCGATCATCACGTGAGTTGAGGTGGTTTCAATGGTGAACATCTTCATGTTGATCATATCTACTATATGACTCATGTTCGACCTTTCGGTCTCTTGTGTTCCGAGGCCATGTCTGTACATGCTAGGCTCGTCAAGTTTAACCCGAGTGTTCCGCGTGTGCAACATGGCTTGCACCCGTTGTATGTGAATGTGGAGTCTATCACACCCGATCATCACGGCGTGTCTCGAAACGACGAACTTTCGCAACGGTGCACACTCGGGGAGAACACAATTTATCTTGAAATTTAAGTGAGGGATCACCTTATAATGCTACCGTCGTCCTAAGCAAAATAAGATGCATAAAAGGATTAACATCACATGCAAATCATAAGTGACATGATATGGCCATGAACTTGTGCTTTTGATCTCCATCTCCAAAGCACCGGCATGATCTCCATCGTCACCGGCATGACACCATGATCTCCATCATCTTGATCTCCATCAACGTGTCGCCATAAGGTTGTCGCGCCGACTGTTGCTTCCACGACTATTGCTAACGTTTAGCGATAAAGTAAAGCATTACATAGCGCTTAATGATTGACACGCAGGTCATACAATAATTAAAGACAACTCTATGGCTCCTGCCAGTTGCCGTATTCATCGACATGCAAGTCGTGATATTCTATACAACACATGATCATCTCATACATCACATATATCTCATCATGTAATTGGCCATATCATATCACATCATACCCTGCAAAAACAAGTTAGACGTCCTCTAATTGTTGTTGCAAATTTTACGTGGCTGCTACGGGTTTGCAAGAACCGTTCTTACCTACGCAAAACCACAACGTGGTGTAGTGATTGCTTTTTGATCTTCTAAAAGAACCCTCTTCATTGAAATCGATTCAACTAAAGTGAGAGAGACAGACACCCGCTAGCCATCTTTATGCAACGAAGTTACATGTTAGTTGAAGGAACCTGTCTCGCGTAAGTGTACGCGTAAAGTCGGTCCGGGCCGCTTCATCTCACAGTACCGCCGAATCAAATATCAACTAGTAACGGCAAGCAATATGTATACACCCACGCCCACAACTCGTTTGTGTTCTACTCGAGATCTCATCTACGCATAGACCTAGCTCATGATGCCACTGTTGGGGAACGTTGCATGGGAAACAAAAATTTTCCTACGCACACACAAGATCTATCCATGGTGATGAGCATCTACGAGAGGGAGAGTGAATCTACATACCCTTGTAGCTCGCTAAGCGGAAGCGTTAAGAAACGCGGTTGATGTAGTCGAACTTCTTCGCGATCCAAATCGCAAGTCGTCCCTCGATCCGATCATGAACTAGCGCCGAACGGACGGCACCTCCGCGTTCAACACACGTACGGCTTGATGACGCCTTCACCTCCTCGATCCAGCGAGCGATGGTGAAGTAGTGGTTGAGTTCCAGCAGCACGACGGCGTGGTGATGGTGGTGAGGAACAATCTCTGCAGGGCTTCGCCAAGCGCTACGGAGATTATGACGGAGGAACTAGAGGGTTAGGGTTGCCGCACACGGCTTGGGGAAATCTTGATGTGTCCCGTGTGCTAGCCCTGCCCCTCTATTTATATGTTGAGCCTTGGGGTCTAAACTTGGAGTAAAAGCCTCCTCCAGGTCGGTTTTGCCCGCACAAGGTCGGTTTGGCCCGCAGGAAAAGAGTCCAACTCGGATCCCTGCCGAACCGTGCACAGCCGCGCACAAGCGGTAGTACCGCTCACAAGCGGTAGTACCGCTTGGGCGGTAGTACAGCTTCATACAAGCGGTAGTACCGCTCGGGCGGTAGTACCGCTTCACACAAGCGGTAGTACCGCTTACGCGGCAGCAAAACTACTTTTTGCACTTTCCAATACCTCGTGGGTTTTATCCTTTGGCCCATATAAAGTGTTGCTGCACCCGAACACTTCGGTAAACATCCGGAACCCCTTCCGATGAACTCCGGAACTCTTCCGGAGATCAAAACACTATTATCACATATATCAATCTTTACCTCCGGACTATTCCGGAGATCCTCGTCATGTCCGGGATCTTATCCGAGACTCCGAACAACTTTCGGTCACCAACATAATAACTCAATTATACTAATCGTCACCAAACGTTAAGTGTGTAGACCCTGCGGGTTCGAGAACTATGTAGACATGACCGAGACACCTCTACGGCCAATAACCAATAGCGGGACCTGGATGCCCATATTGGCTCCTACATATTCTACGAAGATCTTTTATCGGTCGAACCTCTATGTCAAGGATTCAGTTAATCCCGTATGCTGTTCCCTTTGTTCTTCGGTATGTTACTTGCCCGAGATTCGATCGTCGGTATCACTATACCTAGTTCAATCTCGTTACCGGCAAGTCTCTTTACTCGTTCCGTAATACAAGATCTCGTGGCTAACACTTTTAGTCACACTGCTTGCAAGGCTCATTGTGATGTTGTATTACCGAGTGGGCCCTGAGATACCTCTCCGTCATACGGAGTAACAAATCCCAGTCTTGATCCATGCCAACCCAACAGACACCCTCGGAGATACCTGTAGAGCACCTTTATAGTCGCCCAGTTACGTTGCGATGTTTGATACACACAAGGTATTCCTCCGGTGTCAGTGAGTTGCATGATCTCATGGTCAAAGGAACAGATACTTGACATGCAGAAAACAGTAGCAATAAACTGACACGATCATATGCTACGTTTGTAGTTTGGGTCTTGTCCATCACATCATTCTCCTAATGATGTGATCCCGTTATCAAATGGCATCTCATGTCAATGGCTAGGAAACCTTAACCATCTTTGATCAACGAGCTAGTCAACTAGAGGCTTACTAGGGACACAGTGTTGTCTATGTACCCACACATGTATTTGAGTTTCCAATCAATACAATTATAGCATGGATAATAAACGATTATCATGAACAAGGAAATATAATAATAACCAATTTATTATTGCCTCTAGGGCATATTTCCAACAGTCTCCCACTTGCACTAGAGTCAATAATCTAGTTCACATCACTATGTGATTTACATTGTAATGAATCGAACACCCATGCAGTTCTGGTGTTGTTCATGTTTAGCCTTTGGAAGAGGTTTAGTCATCGGATCTGCAACATTTAGATCCGTGTGTACTTTGCAAATATTTATGTCGTCCTCCTTGATGTAATCGCGGATGGAATTGAAACGTCGCTTTATGTGTCTGGTCCTCTTGTGAAATCTTGGTTCCTTGGCTAGAGCAATGGCACCAGTATTATCACAAAACAGAGTCATTGGGTTAAGTGCACTAGGCACTACTCCAAGATCTGTCATGAACTCCTTCATCCAGACACCTTCCTTCGCCGCCTCCGAGGCAGCGATGTACTCCGCTTCGCATGTAGAATCTGCTACCACGCTTTGCTTGGAACTGCACCAGCTAACCGCACCCCCATTAAGAATAAATACGTATCCGGTTTGCGACTTAGAGTCATCCGGATCAGTGTCAAAGCTTGCATCGACGTAACCTTTTACGACGAGCTCTTGATCACCTCCATAAACGAGAAACATGTCCTTAGTCCTTTTCAGGTACTTCAGGATATTCTTGACCGCCGTCCAGTGTTCCATTCCTGGATCACTTTGAAACCTTCCGACCATACTTATGGCAAGGCTGACATCGGGTCTTGTGCACAGCATTGCATACATGATAGAGCCTATGGCCGAAGCATAGGGGATGACACTCATCTTTTCTCTATCTTCTGCAGTCACTGGGCATTGAGTCTTACTCAACTTCACACCTTGTAAAACAGGCAAGAACCCCTTCTTGGACTGATCCATTTTGAACTTCTTCAAAATCTTATCAAGGTATGTGCTTTGTGAAAGTCCTATTAAGCGTCTTGATCTATCTCTATAGATCTTTATGCCTAATATGAAAGCAGCTTCTCCTAGGTCCTTCATTGAAAAACTCTTGTTCAAATATTCCTTTACGCTTTCCAGCATTTCTATATTGTTTCCAATCAGTAATATGTCATCCACATATAATATTAGAAACGCTATAGAGCTCCCACTCACTTTCTTGTAAATACAAGCTTCTCCGTAAACTTGTATAAACTCGAACGCTTTGATCACCTCATCAAAACGAAGATTCCAACTCCGAGATGCTTGCACCAGTCCATAAATGGATCGCTGGAGTTTGCAAACTTTGTCAGCATTCTCTGGATCGACAAAACCTTCTGGTTGCATCATATACAACTCTTCCTTAAGGTAACCGTTAAGGAACGCTGTTTTGACATCCATCTGCCAAATTTCATAATCGAAAAAGGCAGCTATTGCTAACATGATTCTGACGGACTTAAGCATCGCTACGGGTGAGAAGGTCTCATCGTAGTCAACTCCTTGAACTTGTGAAAAACCCTTTGCCACAAGTCGAGCTTTATAGACGGTGACATTACCGTCCGCGTCCGTCTTCCTCTTAAAGATCCATTTGTTCTGAATGGCCTTACGCCCTTCAGGTAATACTTCCAAAGTCCATACTTTGTTTTCATACATGGATCCCATCTCGGATTTCATGGCCTCTAACCATTTCTCGGAATCCGGGCCCATCATCGCTTCTCCATAGCTCGTAGGTTCATCGTTGTCTAACAACATGACCTCTAAGACAGGGTTGCCGTACCACTCGGGAGCAGTACGCGTCCTTGTCGACCTACGAGGTTCAATAGCAACTTGATCCAAAGCTTCATGATCATCATCATTAACTTCCTCTTCAGCTAATGTAGGCTCCACAGAAACAACTTTCTGCGCTGCGCTACTCTCAGGTTGAAGTAAAGGTTCAATAACCTCATCAAGTTCTATCTTCCTCCCACTCAATTCTTTCGAGAGAAACTCTTTCTCAAGAAATGTTCCGTTTTTAGCGACAAACACTTTGCCTTCGGATCTGAGATAGAAGGTATACCCAACTGTCTCTTTTGGGTATCCTATGAAGACGCATTTCTCCGCTTTGGGTTCCAGCTTTTCAGGCTGAAGCTTTTTGACATAAGCATCACATCCCCAAACTTTAAGAAACGACAGCTTTGGCTTCTTGCCAAACCAAAGTTCATATGGCGTCGTCTCAACGGATTTCGATGGTGCCCTATTTAAAGTGAATGCAGCTGTCTCTAATGCATAACCCCAAAACGATAGTGGCAAATCGGCAAGAGACATCATAGATCGCACCATATCTAATAAGGTTCGATTACGACGTTCGGACACACCATTACGCTGTGGTGTTCCAGGCGGTGTCAATTGTGAAACAATTCCACACTGTCTTAAGTGACTGCCAAACTCATAACTCAGATATTCTCCTCCTCGATCAGATCGTAGGAATTTAATCTTCTTGTTACGATGATTCTCAACTTCACTCTGAAATTGTTTGAACTCTTCAAATGTTTCAGACTTGTGTTTCATTAAGTAAATATACCCATATCTACTTAAGTCATCAGTGAAGGTGAGAAAGTAACGATAACCACCGCGCGCCTCAATACTCATTGGACCGCACACATCAGTATGTATGATTTCCAATAAGTCACTTGCCCGTTCCATTATTCCAGAGAACGGCGTTTTAGTCATCTTGCCCATGAGGCATGGCTCACATGTGTCAAGTGATTCAAAATCAAGTGACTCCAAAAGTCCATCAACATGGAGCTTCCTCATGCGTTTTACGCCAATATGACCTAAACGGCAGTGCCACAAGAAAGTGGTATTATCATTATCAATTCTACATCTTTTGGCATCAATGTTATGAACATGTGTATTATTACTATCGAGATTCAATAAGAATAAACCCCTCACATTGGGTGCATGACCATAAAAGATATTACTCATATAAATAGAACAACCATTATTCTCTGATTTAAATGAGTAACCGTCTCGCAATAAACAAGATCCAGATATAATGTTCATGCTTAACGCAGGCACCAAATAACACTTATTTAGGTTCATCACTAATCCCGACGGTAATCGAAGAGCGAGCGTGCCGACGGCGATCACATCAACCTTGGAACCATTTCCCACGCGCATCGTCACTTCGTCCTTTGCCAGCCTCCGTCTATTCCGCAGTTCCTGTTTTGAGTTGCAAATATGAGCAACCGCACCGGTATCAAATACCCAGGCACTACAACGAGAGTTGGTAAGGTACACATCAATAACATGTATATCATATATACCTTGTTTGTTGTTGGCCGCCTTCTTGTCAGCCAAATACTTGGGGCAGTTCCGCTTCCAGTGTCCAGTTCCCTTGCAATGAAAACACTCAGTTTCTGGTGTGGGTCCAGCCTTGGGTTTCTTCACGAGAGGAGCAACTGCTTTGCCACTCTTCTTAGAGTTACCCTTCTTACCCTTGCCATTTTTCTTGAAACTAGTGGTTTTATTGACCATCAACACTTGATGCTCCTTCTGAATTTCAGACTCAGCGACTTTCAGCATCGCAAACAGCTCGGCGACTGACTTGTTCATCCCGTGCATGTTATAGTTCAACACGAAGCTCTTGTAGCTAGGCGGCAATGATTGAAGAACTCTGTCAGTGATAGCCTCTGGCGGAAGGGGCATCCCTAACTCAGCCAGACGGGTGGAGTACCCAGACATTCTGAGCACGTGATCACTGATAGACCCGTTCTCCTCCATCTTGCAAGCATAGAACTTATCGGAGATCTCATATCTCTCGATCCGGGCATTCTTCTGAAAGATAAACTTCAACTCCTGGAACATCTCATATGCTCCATGACGTTCAAAACGTCTTTGAAGTCCCGGTTCTAAGCCATACAACATTGCACATTGAACTATTGAGTAATCATCAGAACGAGCCTGCCAGGCGTTCACAACGTCTAGAGACTCAACTGGAGCGGGTGGATCACCAAGCGGTGCATCAAGGACATAAGCCTTCTGGGAAGCCGTAAGGATAATCCTTAGATTACGGGCCCAGTCCACAAAGTTACTTCCATCATCTTTCAACTTAGCTTTCTCTAGGAACGCATTAAAATTCAGGGGTGCTACTGCGCGAGCCATGATCTACAACATAAATATTGCAAAGACAACTTAGACTATTGTTCTAGATAATGAGTTTAGTTAATCATATTACTTAAAAAACTCCCACTCAAATTGACATCCCTCCGATCATTCGAGTGTAACATGATCCAAATCCACCAACTCAAGTCCGATCATCACGTGAGTTGAGGTGGTTTCAATGGTGAACATCTTCATGTTGATCATATCTACTATATGACTCATGTTCGACCTTTCGGTCTCTTGTGTTCCGAGGCCATGTCTGTACATGCTAGGCTCGTCAAGTTTAACCCGAGTGTTCCGCGTGTGCAACATGGCTTGCACCCGTTGTATGTGAATGTGGAGTCTATCACACCCGATCATCACGGCGTGTCTCGAAACGACGAACTTTCGCAACGGTGCACACTCGGGGAGAACACAATTTATCTTGAAATTTAAGTGAGGGATCACCTTATAATGCTACCGTCGTCCTAAGCAAAATAAGATGCATAAAAGGATTAACATCACATGCAAATCATAAGTGACATGATATGGCCATGAACTTGTGCTTTTGATCTCCATCTCCAAAGCACCGGCATGATCTCCATCGTCACCGGCATGACACCATGATCTCCATCATCTTGATCTCCATCAACGTGTCGCCATAAGGTTGTCGCGCCGACTGTTGCTTCCACGACTATTGCTAACGTTTAGCGATAAAGTAAAGCATTACATAGCGCTTAATGATTGACACGCAGGTCATACAATAATTAAAGACAACTCTATGGCTCCTGCCAGTTGCCGTATTCATCGACATGAAAGTCGTGATATTCTATACAACACATGATCATCTCATACATCACATATATCTCATCATGTAATTGGCCATATCATATCACATCATACCCTGCAAAAACAAGTTAGACGTCCTCTAATTGTTGTTGCAAATTTTACGTGGCTGCTACGGGTTTGCAAGAACCGTTCTTACCTACGCAAAACCACAACGTGGTGTAGTGATTGCTTTTTGATCTTCTAAAAGAACCCTCTTCATTGAAATCGATTCAACTAAAGTGAGAGAGACAGACACCCGCTAGCCATCTTTATGCAACGAAGTTACATGTTAGTTGAAGGAACCTGTCTCGCGTAAGTGTACGCGTAAAGTCGGTCCGGGCCGCTTCATCTCACAGTACCGCCGAATCAAATATCAACTAGTAACGGCAAGCAATATGTATACACCCACGCCCACAACTCGTTTGTGTTCTACTCGAGATCTCATCTACGCATAGACCTAGCTCATGATGCCACTGTTGGGGAACGTTGCATGGGAAACAAAAATTTTCCTACGCACACACAAGATCTATCCATGGTGATGAGCATCTACGAGAGGGAGAGTGAATCTACATACCCTTGTAGCTCGCTAAGCGGAAGCGTTAAGAAACGCGGTTGATGTAGTCGAACTTCTTCGCGATCCAAATCGCAAGTCGTCCCTCGATCCGATCATGAACTAGCGCCGAACGGACGGCACCTCCGCGTTCAACACACGTACGGCTTGATGACGCCTTCACCTCCTCGATCCAGCGAGCGATGGTGAAGTAGTGGTTGAGTTCCAGCAGCACGACGGCGTGGTGATGGTGGTGAGGAACAATCTCTGCAGGGCTTCGCCAAGCGCTACGGAGATTATGACGGAGGAACTAGAGGGTTAGGGTTGCCGCACACGGCTTGGGGAAATCTTGATGTGTCCCGTGTGCTAGCCCTGCCCCTCTATTTATATGTTGAGCCTTGGGGTCTAAACTTGGAGTAAAAGCCTCCTCCAGGTCGGTTTTGCCCGCACAAGGTCGGTTTGGCCCGCAGGAAAAGAGTCCAACTCGGATCCCTGCCGAACCGTGCACAGCCGCGCACAAGCGGTAGTACCGCTCACAAGCGGTAGTACCGCTTGGGCGGTAGTACAGCTTCATACAAGCGGTAGTACCGCTCGGGCGGTAGTACCGCTTCACACAAGCGGTAGTACCGCTTACGCGGCAGCAAAACTACTTTTTGCACTTTCCAATACCTCGTGGGTTTTATCCTTTGGCCCATATAAAGTGTTGCTGCACCCGAACACTTCGGTAAACATCCGGAACCCCTTCCGATGAACTCCGGAACTCTTCCGGAGATCAAAACACTATTATCACATATATCAATCTTTACCTCCGGACTATTCCGGAGATCCTCGTCATGTCCGGGATCTTATCCGAGACTCCGAACAACTTTCGGTCACCAACATAATAACTCAATTATACTAATCGTCACCAAACGTTAAGTGTGTAGACCCTGCGGGTTCGAGAACTATGTAGACATGACCGAGACACCTCTACGGCCAATAACCAATAGCGGGACCTGGATGCCCATATTGGCTCCTACATATTCTACGAAGATCTTTTATCGGTCGAACCTCTATGTCAAGGATTCAGTTAATCCCGTATGCTGTTCCCTTTGTTCTTCGGTATGTTACTTGCCCGAGATTCGATCGTCGGTATCACTATACCTAGTTCAATCTCGTTACCGGCAAGTCTCTTTACTCGTTCCGTAATACAAGATCTCGTGGCTAACACTTTTAGTCACACTGCTTGCAAGGCTCATTGTGATGTTGTATTACCGAGTGGGCCCTGAGATACCTCTCCGTCATACGGAGTAACAAATCCCAGTCTTGATCCATGCCAACCCAACAGACACCCTCGGAGATACCTGTAGAGCACCTTTATAGTCGCCCAGTTACGTTGCGATGTTTGATACACACAAGGTATTCCTCCGGTGTCAGTGAGTTGCATGATCTCATGGTCAAAGGAACAGATACTTGACATGCAGAAAACAGTAGCAATAAACTGACACGATCATATGCTACGTTTGTAGTTTGGGTCTTGTCCATCACATCATTCTCCTAATGATGTGATCCCGTTATCAAATGGCATCTCATGTCAATGGCTAGGAAACCTTAACCATCTTTGATCAACGAGCTAGTCAACTAGAGGCTTACTAGGGACACAGTGTTGTCTATGTACCCACACATGTATTTGAGTTTCCAATCAATACAATTATAGCATGGATAATAAACGATTATCATGAACAAGGAAATATAATAATAACCAATTTATTATTGCCTCTAGGGCATATTTCCAACAGCTACAACATCCTCAAGATGCCAGGGAGTGGCAGTGTCATCATGGTCACCTGTGATGAGAAGGATGCAATCTGTTCCCTCAAACGCGCTTACCAGGCTACGGCGGCTGAAAATTCTGACGACGAGGGCGGCATCTTGCCTCCTGAGGACACACCCAAGAAGAAGAAGCAGCTCCTCCCCAAGAGCCGTCAGGGGACAGGGATTCCCAAGGATGGCGCCTCAGGCCCCTTGTCCGCTGCGGGGGCGCGTCTCCCTCCCGCATAGGAAGGCGCGCCCGGCGCTTCCCTCAGGGCAGGCTCGGGGGCTTCCACCTGGAGAGCTTCCGACCTAACCGGTGCGACGTGGGAGGTGCTCGGGCACCACTTGGAGGCGTGCTTCGACGCGCGCCCCCACAAGCAAGGAGCACGGCGCGAGGTGCCAGGCTCACGGGAGTTCATCACCAACGCGATCGAGAAGCTTCAGGAGGCACTGGCCATGCGCGGCGAGCGCCGCCCCGTACCACCCAGTGCAGCCGCCACCCCCGACGTGGGCGGCGGGCTGCTTGTCTTCGTCAAAATCCTGGGCCTCAACAGGGCCGCAACCCAGGACCTCTTCTGGCCATCGCGTGTCGGCCGTAGCGGGGGCTACCCCTGCAACTACGTTCGCATGCCCTTTGGCCTCGTGAACGTGGGCGCCACATACCAGCTCCTCGCGCAGGCTGTGCTCGCGTCTCACGAGGCCTGACACCGCGCAACCCTCAATACAAGAAATCCGTGGGAGGTAGACTTTGTTGGGCCTCCAAGCGCAGGGTTTTGTAGGACAGTAGCAATTTTCCCTCAAGTGGATGACCTAAGGTTTATCAATCCATGGGAGGTGTAGGATGAAGATGGTCTCTCTCAAACAACCCTGCAATCAAATACAAGAAATCTCTTGTGTCCCCAACACACCCAATACAATGGCAAATTGTATAGGTGCACTAGTTCGGCGAAGAGATGGTGATACAAGTGCAATATGGATGGTAGTTATAGGTTTTTATAATCTGAAAATATAAAAATAGCAAGGTAGCAAGTAACAAAAGTGAACACAAACGGTATTGCAATGCTTGAAAACAAGGCCTAGGGTCCGTACTTTCGCTAGTGCAATCTCTTAACAATGCTAATATAATTGGATCACATAACCATCCCTCAACGTGCAACGAAGAATCACTCCAAAGTACTTATCTAGCGGAGAACATAAAAAGAAATTGTTTGTAGGGTACGAAACCACCTTAAAGTTATCCTTTCCAATCGATCTATTCAAGAGTTCGTACTAAGATAACATCAAGTTATCCTTTCCGTTCGATCTATCTTAGAGTTCGTACTAGAATAACACCATATGATACGCATCAACCAACTCTAATGTCACCTAGATACTCCAATGTCACCACAACTATCTATGAGTTAATTATATGATACGCATCAAACAATTTCAGATTCATAATACTCAATCCAACACAAAGAACCTCAAAGAGTACCCAAAGATTTCTATCGGAAAAAGTAGGACAAGAACGTTTATCAACCCCTATGCATAGATTACCCTAATATCACCGCGGGAATCCGCAAGTTGAGTACCAAAACATATATCAAGTGAATCAATAGAACACCCCATTGTCACCACGGGTATCCACATGCAAGACATATATCAAGTGTTCTCAAATCCAATATTCAATCCAACATAACGATATCTCAAAGGGAAAGATTCAATTCATCACAACATGATAGCAAGGGAATACCATCATATGATCCGACTATATTAACAAAGCCCGTGGTACATCAAGATCGTGACATCTCAAGAACACAAGAGAGAGAGA
This sequence comes from Elymus sibiricus, assembly GCA_039707655.1. Lineage (NCBI taxonomy): Eukaryota > Viridiplantae > Streptophyta > Magnoliopsida > Poales > Poaceae > Elymus > Elymus sibiricus. Next base: position 231,980,435 of record CM077671.1, on the reverse strand, counting down.
TTGAACACATAGCTACTGGTACATACCCTCAGCCCCGAGGGTGGACTACTCCCTCCTCGTCATGGCCTCTGCCGGGATGATGAAGATGGCCACCGGAGATGGATTCCCCTCTCCGGCAGGGTACAGGAACGTCTCCAAATTGGTTTTTCATCGATACAGAGAGTTGCGGCGGGGAAGCGGAGAGTCTAGGGTTATTTCTGATGGTTTCTATATTTATAGGATTTTTGAGCGTCGGTTTCACGCGAAGATGGGCCACGAGGTGGGCACGATACACCAGGGCGCGCCGGGGTGGCCGGGCGCGCCATGGTGGGTTCTGCCCACCTCGTGGCCCGTCTGGACCTCCCATGAAGTGTCTAGTGCCTCTTTTGTTCAAAAAAATCATCAAAAAGTTTCGGGCGATACCGGGAACTTTCATTTTCTGTACAAAAACAAGACCACGGTAGTTCTGCTAAAAATAGCGTCAGTCCGGGTTAGTTCTAAATAAATAATATAAAGTGCATCAAAACCATATAAAAGTATTGTAAACATAGGTGAATATGGCATGAATACTTCATAAATTATCGATACGTTGGAGACGTATCAACATCCCCAAGCTTAATTCCTGCTCGTCCTCGAGTAGGTAAATGATAAAAGAACAAATTTATGAAGTGTGAATGCTAGCATAATATATAATGTTGATCATTGATAATTTTAGTCAATTTTCTAGCGTCATAACCAGCAACTTTTTCTCATAAAAATAATCATGATAGAGTAGCAACCAATTCACATGTTATGGTTCAAACAATGAATTCTCTTGAAACTTAACAACCAATGTTCTTAGTCATCAAACAATTGCAATTCGACTTATTCTCGACAAAGTCTAAGTAAGAGCTCCACATACTCAATCATCATATAGTCTTCTATGATTGCTAGTACTCAAAGCATATTTTTAGAACAAATGGCATCCATCGAACACAGAGAAAGATAGGGGCTTAATGTTTTGCCTCCCAACTCATTTATCATAGAGGTAATTGTCAACAATAATAAATCATGATCAAATATATTTGACTGGATATATATGTTTGGATCTTTCCCCACCACATGATGCTTGCCAACTAATAGACTGAGGTTGGAATAGGAAGTTGACTCAACATGAATAGTAAATAACATGAAAGTGATACGTCTCCAACGTATCTACTTTTCCTCACCCTTTTGCCCTTGTTTTGGACTCTAATTTGCATGATTTGAATTGAACTAACCCGGGCTGACGCTGTTTTCAGCAAAACTACCATGGTGTTGTTTTTGTGAAGAAATAAAAGTTCTCGAAATGGAATGAAACTTTTTGGAGAATTATTTCAGAATATATGTGAATTATTGGAGCCAAAATCCAGCGAAGAGGGGGGCCAGGGTGAGCAGACCCACCAGGGCGCGCCCTGGTGGGTTGTGCCCACCTCATGGCCCCACTGACCCTAATTCCACCACTATAAATTCCTATTTTCGGAGAAAAAAATCAGTGAGAAAGTTTTATCGTGTTTTACGATACGGAGCCACCGCCACCTCCTGTTCTTCATCGGGAGGCCAGATCTGGAGCCCGTTTGGGGCTCGGGAGAGGGGAATCTTCGGTCTTCGTCATCATCAACCCTTTTCCATCACCAATTCCATGATGCTCCCCACCGAGAGCGAGTAATTCCTTCGTAGGCTTGCTGGTCGGTGAGGAGTTGGATGAGATTCATCATGTAATCGAGTTAGTTTTGTTAGGGCTTGATCCCTAGTATCCATTATGTTCTGAGATTGATGTTGCTATGACTTTGCTATGCCTAATGCTTGTCACTACGGCCCGAGTGCCATGATTTCAGATCGGAACCGTTTATGTTATCATCTCTATATCCATGTTCTTGATCCGATCTTGCCTAGTCATATGCACCTATTAGGTGTTATGATCCGTCAACCCCATAGTGACAATATTTGGGATACTTCGCGGTGATGACCGTAGTTTGAGGAGTTCATGTATTCACCATGTGTTAATGCTTTGTTCCGGTTCTCTATTAAAAGGAGGCCTTAATATCCCTTAGTTTCCTTATGGATCCCGCTGCCACGGGAGGGTAGGACAAAAGATGTCATGCAAGTTCTTTTCCATAAGCACGTATGACTATTTACGGAATACATGCCTACATTACATTGACGAACTGGAGCTAGTTCTGTGTGGCCCTAGGTTATGACTGTTATATGATGAATATCATCCAACGAGTTACCGATCCAGTGCCTACGAGCTTTCCACTTATTATTCTTGCTAAGTTACTATTGCTACTGCTGCTGTTCCAACTGCTACAAAACTATTGCTACTACTGTTACCACTACTGTTACTGTCACTACTGCTATCAAACTATCATATTAATGTGCTACTGATCACTTTGCTGCAGATATTTAATCTCCAGGTGTGGTTGAATTGACAACTCAACTGCTAATACTCTCAAGTATTCTTTGGCTCCCCTTGTGTTGAATCTATAAATTTGGGTTGAATACTCTACCCTTGAAAACTGTTGCGATCCCCTATACTTGTGGGTTATCAAGACCTTTTTCTGGCGCCGTTGCCGGGGAGCATAGCAATATTTGTTGAGTCACTTGGGATTTATATCAATTTATCATTATGAAGAATATGAAGGATCCAAAGAACAAGATCGTTCCCTCTAGGACGAGGGGAGGTAAGGAATTGCCATCACACTCTGCAGTTGATTCACCTTCTGTTTTGAGTAAGCTTGCAACACCACCACATGCTAGTAATCCTGATATGTCGCAAGTTATTGATGATGCTACCTCTGCTATGGATTATGCTTATGATGATGCTAGTACCATGCTTGATGATAATGTGCCACTAGGAGAATTTCTTGATGAACAAATTGCTAGAGCTAAAGAGAATGAAACTACTGAAATTGTTGAGACTGTTGAAACTGATGAAGCTTATGAAACTGATGATGACTATGAAACACCTACTCGTCCTATCTCTCCTAAGTTTGAAATGTCTAAGATACCTGAAGGTTATGTTATGGACGAAGAGATAACTAGAGAAATTCTTTCTTGCAAGGATAGAAACGATCTTAAGAAATTGCTACGCAAGTATAAGGAAAAGACTTTGAATGCTAGAATGAAATGTGATCCTAAGTTTGCTACTTCACCTATCTTTGTTACCGATAAGGATTATGACTTCTCTGTCGACCCAGATTTAATTACTTTGGTTGAATCTGATCCTTTCCATGGATATGAAACTAAAACTGTAGTGGCACACCTTACTAAGCTGAATGATATAGCCACCCTCTTTGCTCATGATGAGAAGATTCGCTACTATTATATCCTTAAGTTATTTCTGTTCTCATTAAAGGGTGGTGCTAAGACATGGTACAATACTCTTACTCCTAGTTGTGTGCGTAGTCCCCAGGATATGATTTACTACTTCTCTGAAAAATATTTTCCTGCTCATAAGAAACAAGCTGCCTTACAGGAAATATTTAACTTTGTGCAAATTGAAGAAGAGAGTCTCCCACAAGCTTGGGGGAGGCTTCTCCAGTTGCTTAATGCTTTGCTTGATCATCCTCTCAAGAAAAATGAAATACTTGATATTTTCTATAATGGACTAACCGATGTTTCTAGGGACTTCCTAGATAGTTGTGCTGGTTGTATTTTCAGGGAACGAACTGTTGAACAAGCTGAGGAATTATTGAATAACATATTGAAGAATTATGATGATTGGACTCTTCCTGAACCACCGCCTAAACCCACTCCAAAGAAGAGGGGTATCTTATTTCTCAGTCCTGAAGATATGCAAGAGGCAAAGAAATCTATGAAGGAAAAAGGTATTAAAGCTAAGGATGTTAAGAATTTGCCAACTATTGAAGAAATACATGGCCTTGGCACACCACCACCTCCACAGGTGGTAGAGGTAAATTCTTTATTAAAGTTTAATGAAAGTGACATCCCTCACAATAAACATCCTAGTCAATGCTTATATGAGTTTGACAACTATATTATGAAGCAAGATCATTTCAGTGCTCAAGTTCTGAAACAATTGAAATATAATTCTGATATGATTGGTCGCTTGAGTGACTTGTTATTTAGAATTAGTAATGATGTTAGAGGTGTAGGAAAGCTTGCCTCTATGGTTCAAACTCAGTTAGAACAAGTCGCTAAGTCTAAAAAAGAATTGCTTGATGAAATGAATAATAATATGCATGATTTTACTGCTAGAGTAGTAACTAGAGGAGGAAGAATGACCCAAGAACCACTCTATCCTGAGGGTCATCCTAAAAGAATTGAACAAGACTCTCAGAGAATTAATCCTGATGCACCTAGTCCTTCTAAGAAGAAAAAGAAAAAGAAAAATGATAGGACTTTGCATACCTCTAGTGAACGTGAGACACAAAAACCTCCTGATAATAATGATGTCTCTATTTCCGATGCTGAAACTCAATCTGGTACTGAACATTCACCTAGTGATAATGAAAATGATAATGATGATGTTCACGATGATGCTCAACCTAGTAATGATAAAGAACCCGACCATGATGTTGAAATAGAGCCTGCTCCTGATCTTGATAACCCACAACCTAAAAATAAACGTTATGATAAGAGAGACTTTGTGGCTAGGAAACATGGTAAAGAAAGAGAGCCATGGGTTCAGAAACCTATGCCATTTCCACCTAAGACATCTAAGAAAAAGGATGATGAAGAATTTGAGCGCTTTGCTGAGATGATTAGGCCATTCTTTTTTGTGTACCCGTTTAACCGATATTTTGAAGATGGCCCCTTATGCAAAGTATATGAAAGACATCATCACAAATAAAAGAAAAATACTGGAAGCTGAAATATCCACCATGCTTGCTAATTATTCTTTTAAGGATGGAGTACCTAAAAAACTCAGAGATCCTGGAATACCAACCATACCATGCTCCATTAAAAGAAACTATGTCAAAACTGCTTTGTGTGATTTGGGAGCCGGTGTTAGTGTTATGCCTTTCTCCTTATATATAAGACTTGATTTGAATAAGCTCACACCTACCGAGATATCATTGCAAATGGCTGACAAATCAACGGCCATACCTATCGGTATTTGTGAGGATGTGCCTGTTGTTGTTGCAAATGTTACTATCTTAACGGACTTTGTTATTCTTGAGATGCCCGAGGACGACAACATGTCGATTATCCTTGGTAGACCCTTTTTGAATATTGCAGGGGTTGTTATTGATTGCAATAAAAGCAAAGTCACTTTTCATATCAATGGTAATGAGCACACGGTGCACTTTCCGAAGAAACAATTCCAAGTGAATGGTATAAATGTTATTGAAGAATCTCCGACCATTACTATTGGAAGTTTTCAATTACCTCTACCTACTGCCAAAAAGAAATATGACATACTTATTGTCGTGGATATGCACATCCCCATTGAGGAATAAAATGCAATTCTTTAGGAGTTCTTCGAGGAGGAGATCCTTGGAAGCCTCATCAAGTGGAAGCTTAGTTCCACGGTCCTATGTTGAACCAAGCGAAAGCTCGATGCGAGATGCCGCCACCAAATCATGCTTGTTGCCTTGCGACGAGTTCATGGAAGGTGCAGGTATTAAAGAGGAATTTGACCAATTTATTCGCAATACAGAGCTTGCTCCCTTCATCGCAGATAAGTGCCCCCCAACACCTCGAACTCACGAAAACCTTCACGAAGAAATTTAATATTTTTCTCGTGAGTCTAGAGTTTCATTCAACCTGTACGATCATTCCTTCACCATGCCATTAGAAATGTTTAGCGAAGCATGCAAACTTCCATATTGGGGTTCCCTTGATGAACCAACAAAAGCTGAGTACGAATTATTTTTGGTTAATCTTTGTTTTGGTGAAGATAGGGGGGTAACACAAGGGGGAATTAACAGCATCCATTTTCCATCATTACAATATTTTGCTCTCTTTAACGGTAAATGTATCATAGACAAACAAGATTGTAGCACACTGTGTGCTCATGATTTGAGTCTCTTACACACTGCCATAACTGGGAATAAGGATTATAATCTTGGTGCAATTGTTGCACGGAGGTTGCAGCTTAATGCTGCTAGTGGTAATTTTTATGGAGGAATCTATGCTTACCGTGTAGCTGAGAGATTAAATGTTTCACCATGGCCTAATGACCCCATCCTACCTACACATTATTTAGACTTTGATGCCGTGAAGCGTCATAAGTTCCTTACGGGTACGGCCACCAACTACACCTACAACTTGGGACCGGATGGCTACTACGGATGGTGATTACCAATCTAGGCCAAAAGATTAAGCTTGGGGGAGTACGTATTTCCACCGACATTACATTCATGTTCACACATTTCATTCCAGTTGTCGGTGTTAACACTTTTTCATTGTAATATCCATGCTAGATTTGTTTTCTCGCTTTCTTCTTGTGTGTTTCAAAAACTTTGAGAAAATCCAAAAATATTTCCTACTTCTTTTTAGTTTTTCTTTTTAGCTTAGTTTGATTGTAGCATCAAAAGAAAACCCAAAAAGATTTCCCGCTTCTTCTTTTGCTTGTTGGGAGCTTTCCCGTGTAAATAGTTTTTCTCGTTTTTGTTTTTCCTCTTTAATTTGCTTTCTTCAAGAAAAACCAAAAACTCCAAAAATATTTCAGTGTGTTTCTCTGAATTTCTTTTCTTTTTATTTTGAGTCATACCAAGGAGAAGACCACAATGAAATTGTTGAGTCGCTCTCATCTACATTATTGTTTATCTAACAAAGAGCCCATATTACTCTGTCTTCTCCTCTTGAATAAAATGTTTGCAGATTCCAGCTTAGTCCACGGCATTCTTGTACTATTATTATTTTCTTATCATTCGGTCATGCAAGTGAAAGGCAATAATGACGACATTTGATGAATTGACTATGGTAGAGAAAAGCGGGTATGAACTCAACTTGTTTTTGTTTTTGTAAATATGTTTAACCTAGTATCCCTTGATTCAACTCATTATGATCAAACCTGTTGGCAATGACCATTAGAGATTATAGTTGTTCATGTATTGCTTAAGTAGCTAGGAGTTGATAATGATTTATCTTGGGTGTCAACATGCATTAAAATGGTTGTGATGAGGTATGATGATATGGTATCCTCCTCTGAATGTTTCAAGTGGCTTGACTTGGCACATGTTCACGCATGTAGTTGAATCAAAACCAACATAGCCTTCATGATATTTATGTTCATGGTGTCCATATCCTACTCATGCTAGGCGACAGGGGGCGGTCAGTATCTTCCATGCTAAGCGGGTTATTCTCATGATGAGTGTTTATTCACTCGTCCTTACACGAGAGGGGCGGTAATAGGGATTCCCAGTCCCGAAATCAAAAATCAAAAATAATTAAACAAACCCCCCCCCAGGAATGTTGTTGGTTTGGACGGTACCCGTGGATGCGGCTAGCCGTGGAGTGTGATTGTTGGTGGAGGGGGAGTAAACCTTTACTTTTACCGCTTGGGAACCGCCGCTAATTTGTGTAGCATGGAAGATATTGATAACCCTTGGTCGTGACGTTGACAGGAAGGGTGTACCTCCCAAAATTATATCTATCTCTGTTTTAAACTTTGAGCTCTGGCACCGCTGCAAATCCTTGCTTCCCACTGCGAAGGGACTATCTATGTACTTTTATGTTGAGTCATCACCTTCTCAAATAAGCGCCAGACCTGAGAGCACTATTGTCATCCTCATGCATTGTGTATAGTTGATGTTGGGTGCAGCATGACTGGATCTTTTCTACCATGAATTACAATGTTTAGTCGCTGCTTGAACTTTGGAGGTGCTCTGCATTTATGTTTTGCGGTCTCAGAAAGGGCTAGCGAGATACCACTATTGTCATATTGTATCATGATTGTTTTGACACAATGTTGGCGTTTGAGATATCTTATTATTGCTCGCTAGTTGCTTATGTTATTGATATGAGTTAATACAATTTATAAGAGTTATTGTTGACATGGTTAGTCATAATCTTTGCTAAAAACTTGGGTGCTACTTAAGCATATATATGTAAACAAGAACAAAAGAGTTCATAAAAGTTTTCCTTTATCACTTTCAGTTTATCAACTGAATTGCTTGAGGACAAGCAAAGATTTAACCTTGGGGGAGTTGATACGTCTCCAACGTATCTACTTTTCCTCACCCTTTTGCCCTTGTTTTGGACTCTAATTTGCATGGTTTGAATGGAACTAATCCGGACTGACGCTGTTTTCAGCAGAACTACCATGGTGTTGTTTTTGTGCAGAAATAAAAGTTCTCTGAATGGAACGAAACTTTTTGGAGAATTATTTCAGAATATATGTGAATTATTTGAGCCAAAATCCACCGAAGAGGGGGGCCAGGGTGAGCAGCACCCACCAGGGCGCGCTAGGCCCCCTTGGCGCGCCCTGGTGGGTTGTGCCCACCTCATGGCCCCACTAGCCCTAATTCCGCCACTATAAATTCCTATTTTCGGAGAAAAAAATGAGGGAGAAAGTTTTATCGCGTTTTACGATACGGAGCCGCCGCCACTTCCTGTTCTTCATCGGGAGGCCAGATCTGGAGCCCGTTTGGGGCTCCGGAGAGGGGAATCTTCTGTCTTCGTCATCATCAACCCTTCTCCATCGCCAATTCCATGATGCTCCCCACCGGGAGTGAGTAATTCCCTCGTAGGCTTGCTGGTCGGTGAGGAGTTGGATGAGATTCATCATGTAATCGAGTTAGTTTTGTTAGGGCTTGATCCCTAGTATCCATTATGTTCTGAGATTGATGTTGCTATGACTTTGCTATGCCTAATGCTTGTCACTAGGGCCTGAGTGCCATGATTTCATATCTGAACAGTTTATGTTATCATTTCTATATCCATGTTCTTGATCCGATCTTGCCTAGTCATATGCACCTATTACGTGTTATGATCCGTAAACCCCATAGTGACAATATTTGGGATACTTCGCGGTGATGACCGTAGTTTGAGGAGTTCATGTATTCACCATGTGTTAATGCTTTGTTCCGGTTCGCTATTAAAAGGAGGCCTTAATATTCCTTAGTTTCCTTATGGACCCCGCTGCCACGGGAGGGTAGGACAAAAGATGTCATGCAAGTTCTTTTCCATAAGCACGTATGACTATTTACGGAATACATGCCTACATTACATTGACAAACTGGAGCTAGTTCTGTGTGGCCCTAGGTTATGACTGTTATATGATGAATATCATCCAACGAGTTATCGATCTAGTGCCTATGAGCTTTCCACTTATTATTCTTGCTAAGTTACTATTGCTGCTGCTGCTGCTGTTCCAACTGCTACAAAACTATTGCTACTACTGTTACCGCTATTGTTACTGTCACTACTGCTATCAAACTATCATATTACTGTGCTACTGATTACTTTGCTTCAGATATTTAATCTCCATGTGTGGTTGAATTGACAACTCAACTGCTAATACTCTCAAGTATTCTTTGGCTCCCCTTGTGTCGAATCTATAAATTTGGGTTGAATACTCTACCCTCGAAAACTGTTGCGATCCCCTATACTTGTGGGTTATCAGAAAGTAAATAGATTGTCCCTTCGCAGAGGGAAGTAGGGATTTGCATATGTGCCAGAGCTCATTTCTTAAAAATAGAGATGAATATAGTTTTGGGAGGTGCACCCTTCCTGTCAACATTACGACCAAGAGTTATCAATATATTCCATGTTAAACACATTAGCGGCGGTTCCCAAGCGGTAAAAGTAAAGGTTTACTCCCCCTCCACCAACAAACACACTCCACGGCTAGCCGAATCCACGGGTACCGTCCATACCAACAACATTCCTGGGGGAGTTTTGTTTAATTATTTGCATTTTTTTGATTTCGGGACTGGGAATCCCTGTTACCGCCCCTCCCGTGCAAGGACGAGTGAATAAACACTCATCATTAGAATAACCCGCTTAACATGGAAGATACTGACCGCCCCCCGTCGCTCCATGAGCGGTCTAGGCACACAAAACAGATGTTTATTTGAAATTTTAGAGGTGGCACATTCAAATTTACTTGGAATGGCAGGGTAATACCGCATATAGGTAGATATAGTGGACTCTTATGGAAGAAACTTGGCTCAAGGATTTGGATGCACAAGTAGTATCTCTACTTAGTACGAAGTGTTGGCTAGCAAAATGTTCTAAACAAGCACCACATGTTGGAGGATCCATAACAATATAACTTCTATGCAAATATACACAACCATAACTCATTACGTTGTCTTCCTTGTCCAACTTCAACTAATTTTCTCAAGTTTGAAAATAATTAATGGGTATTCACAATCATAAAAGATGTCCAAGATAATATATTTGTATGTGAAAGTTCTCTTCCTTATACTAATCATTCACGAATTGCTTCTATGACCAATATTGTGATTGTCAAACTTCAATAGATTTTACTTTCTAAACCAGATGTGAAGCTACTACTAAGAATAAAGCACATTGATAATTTTATATTTATGATATTCAATTCATTCACAACTTACTCATAGGATATAAGTGAAGCACAAGAGTAAACATCAAACTACTCTCAAAAGATATAAGTGAAGATCAATGAGTAGTCAAACAATTAAGTAGCTATTTGAGGACTCTCTCTCTTAATGAATATTTTCAGATATGAGTATTTTATTCAAGCAGCAAACTAAACAAAAATAGAACTCGAAGAATAGCATGCATCATGTGAACGAATAAAAATTTAGGCTCAACATAGGCTAACCGATAGTTGATGAAGAGAGGTGGGATGCGTAGCATCCCCAAGCTTAGATGCTTGAGACTTCTTGAAATATTTACTTGGGGTGCCTTGGGCATCCCCAAGCTTGATCTTTTGTATCTCGTTCAATCCTCCCATATCATGGTTTCACCTATTCTCAAAAACTTCATCCACACAAAACTCGAAAAGAACTCATGAGATAGGTTAGTACACATAAGAATAAATCAACACTTCATGTACTTCCAAGACAAGTTGCACAATAATTTCAAACATCATCTACTGTTTACTATCGTTTCCACAATTTATATCTATCAATATAGGCTATGGAAACTATATGATAAGTAGATAACAAAACTATGACAGCAATCTGTCCAAACAGAACAGTCTGTAGCAATTTATGAAAACAGTGTACTTCTGTAACTCAAAAAATTATGAAAATTTAGGACATGCTAAAGAATTTATATGAAAACACTGTGTAATTTTTTTAGAAACTTTCCACGTTCCAGTAAAATATGAAAGTTTCTGTTTTTACAGAACACAAATCAAACATGCAATGCAAGCATCCTAAGGCAATTCTTGAAACTTTTTATTGAAAAACAAGATTATAAATAACACTTAAAAGAAAATAACAAAATATAATGGTGATCCAAGCAAAGCACATATTATGTGACGAATAAAAATATAGCTCTAAGTAAGATATACCGATAATGTTGAAGACGAAAGAGGGGACGCCTTCCGGGGCATCCCCAAGCTTAGGCGCTTGAGTATTCCTTGGATTTACCTTGGGGGTGCCTTGGGCATCCCCAAGCTTAGGTTCTTGTCACTCCTTATTCTCCTCATATCGGTGTCTCACCCAAAACTTGAAAACTTCAATCACACAAAACTTAACGGAACTTCATGAGATGGGTTAGTATAATAAAGATAGATCATTCACTTAGGTACTGTCAAGAAAAGATTCATAATTGTTCCCACATGATACGTACTGTATTCTACCATTCCCATAATTTATACCACTAAATATAACTATGGAAACACTAAAACAAGCAAACTATACATGCAAAACAGAATCTGTCAGAAACAGAACAGTCTGTGAAGATCTGTAGTATAGCCATACTTCCCTGTCTCTAAAATTTCTGAAAACTTAGGACAACCTGAATAATTTGTATATGAGGACTGTGTAAAAATTTCAGATCATTATCATGCTCCAGTAAAAAATGAAAATTACTGTAATGGAGTCAAAATATTCTGTTTTGGTTCAGTATCAATTCTACTCATCTTGTGAGTCATCCCAAAGGCTTTACTTGGCACTTTATTGAAATAAATGGCACAAAATATGATTACTACAGTAGCTTAATCATGTGAACACCCAAAAACAGAAATAAAAAGTGTTGGGTTGTCTCCCAACAAGCGCTTTTCTTTAATGCCTTTTAGCAAGGCATGATGATTTCAATGATGTTCACATAGGAATAATATTTGAAACATGTAAGAGGGCATCATGAATCTCATGATAAGCACATTTAAGTCTAACCCACTTCCTATGCATAGGGATTTTGTGAGCAAACAATTTATGGGAGCAAGAATCACCTAGCATAGGAAGGTAAAACAAGCATATCTTCAAGATTTTCAATATATAGAGAGGAAACTTGATATTATTGCAATTCCTACAAGCATATGTTCCTCCCTCATAATAAATTTCAGTAGCATCATGAAGGAATTAAAAAATATAAATATCACATAAAGCATTCTTTTCATTATCCACAAGCATAGAAATTTTATTACTCTCCACATAAGCAATCTTCTTCTCATTCATTGTAGTGGGAGCAAACTCAACAAAATAACTATCATGAGACACTTGATTGACATAACCACATTCAATATTAAAATCATGATGACATGTTTCATGGTTACTATCACTCTTTATAGCATACGTGTGATCATCATAATCATCATAGATAGGAGGCATGCCATCATTATAATAAATTTTCTAATCAAAACTTGGGGGACTAAAAATATCATCTTCATCAAACATAGCATCCCCAAGCTTGTGGCTTTGCATATCATTAGCATCATGGATATTCAGAGAATTCATACTAGCAACATTGCAATCATGCTCATCATTCAAGGAATTCTCATTAAGTATTTTCATAATTTCTTCCTCTACCAATTGAGCACAATTTTCTGAATCCTTATTTTCACGAAATACATTATAAAGACGATAAAAATGATGCAACCTAAACTCCATTTTTTGTAGTTTTATTTTACAAACCAAACTAGTGATAAAACAAGAAACTAAAAGATTTAATTGCAAGATCTAAAGATATACCTTCAAGCACTCACCTTCCCCGCAACGGCGCCAGAAAAGAGCTTGATGTCTACTACGCAACTTTATTCTTGTAGACTTTGTTGGGCCTCCAAGCGCAGAGTTTTGTAGGACAGTAGCAATTTTCCCTCAAGTGGATGACCTAAGGTTTATCAATCCGTGGGAGGTGTAGGATGAAGATGGTCTCTCTCAAACAACCCTGCAATCAAATACAAGAAATCTCTTGTGTCCCCAACACACCCAAAACAAATTAGTGTAACATCCCAAATTTTGGAATGTTAAAATAAATAGTTAAATGATTGTTTGATTGATTGAGTGATTGAATTTGAGTGAAAATTTGAAACTTTTAAAACTTTGAATGAGAGGGAATAAAATGACTTTCCCCTTTTCTCATCAATTCAAATCTCATGCAACGCAAAACAATGAGAGAAGATGACATGACTTCTTCAAGTGAAGGATTTGAAATTTTGGAAAAAAAACTACTGAAATTCTCTTTTTGGAATTCATTTCATTTTGGTTCTATTTTAAGGTTTGAAAAAAATTAAAACACACATGCCCAAATTAAAAAAAAATTGAGAGGAGGAACATGACTCTCCAAACCAGGGATATTTTTGTGAAATATTTGAACCATAAAACCCAGGGGGTTATTTGAAAATTATTTGCAAAAAGAAATAAAATCAATTTAGACTTTTCAGAAAAATATTTTTCTAAAAAAATATTTATTTTGGCCGTGGAAAAATGCATATCTTATTGTATTTATTTTTCTGATCTTTTTAGTATATAAAACTTCTATATTTAGGTTTGATTTGATTTCCCAAATTAAGTTTTCTTTCCTGTTTTTGATAAAAAGGAAAATTCTTTTTATTAGGAAGAACCCCGAAGCCCAATTGGAATAGTGTCAGGCCCAAGATAGATCTCGCCGGATACGAATCCTGACAGGATCGGCCGACCGACCGAGCGCCCCGCTCCCCTCTCCCACTGACGCCCGGCCCCACCCTGGCCGACCGAATCAGCCACGCGCTCGCCTTCCTCCTTGCGCCCCCTCCTTCCATACCTCGCCGGACCGCACCGCCGCCGCCAATTTCTTGCCATGCTGGAACCCGCCCCTCCTCCACGGCTCCCCTCCTATAAATACCGAGCCCCTCGCTCTGTTCCCGTCGCTAAAGCCCTCGCCCGTGCCTTCTCCACCTCGCAATTTCTCGCCGGAGCCCGTAGCCGCCGTCGCGCCTTTGTCGCCCCATCGAGCAACCCCGGCCGTCTCGCCGCTCCCTGTCGCGACACCCGCGCTCACCACCCTCGCCCGCACCTCCCCGTACCCTCGCCTGAGGTCCACACCCACCGGAGCATCGTTCCCCGCGTCAACCCGGCCACCACCGCCGCACCCGAGCTCGCCCCGCTCATCCACGTCGTCCCCAAGCGACCCCGGGGGCATTTTCGAGCTCGCTGTCGTCCGCCACGTCATCTGATGGCCTCATCATCGCCGGAAGATCACCGGAACGCCGTCCCCGTCAACCGCTCCGCCTCGGCCTCGCCGGAGATCTCGCTGGACCTCCTCCCCCACACCGTAAGTTGCCGGAGATCGCCACCATCGTAGGATCTAGATCCAACGCGCGAGATTAGATCGCGTGTTTTATTTTTTTAGCGAACCGTTTTTGTTTTATAAACCGAGCGTTTTCCCGGTAGCACCCGCAGCGCACACGGGTAACCAATAGGATTCGGCCACGTAGCCTGTTCACTATTTAAGTTTTTCTTTTATTTTCTGTTTTCTGTTTTAAAAACTGAATAGTTCTGTTTTTGTTTTTTGCTTTATCTTTTAGGATATCTAGAGTTTTTATTTGATTCCTTTTGCCTTATGTCACAATTTTATTCTAGTTTCTGTAGATATAAAGTTTGACCATGTTTGAAAATTTTAAATTTGAATTCAAACAGATTTGCTTCGAACACTAAATTGCTTATATCTTGAGTTTAAAACTAAATTTTGAGTTGATTCTTTTTGCTACTTGTCACTAGTGAATTTATTTAACGGTAGCTAGAATTTGAGAATTTTTAGAATATTTTAAATTAGGGTTTCAAGCAATACATATTCTGTTTTAGTGCTTTTAGGTCTATTTCTATTTCTTTTGTTTTAAATTCTTTTAATTTATTTTCTTTTATATTAGTTGACAAGTTTTACTTTGTTTTCTGTTAGTTAGCAGTAATATTTCAACCAAGTTTATTTTATGTTATTTAGTATTTTGATAGCATGAAATCAATTCTAGTTAAATCATAACTTGCAAATTGATTTCAATGCTAGTTTAATTTCCTTTTGAAAATATTTTTATAAGTTGTTTTGTAGTTTTATTATTTTGTTAACCATAGTTTTAGACCAGAATCAATTTTTATTATAATTGAAATTGTTTGTGGTTTAACTCTAGGTTAATTTTGGTTAGGCCATAAGAAGTGCTTAATGAAAACTTGTCAAATAGTTCTTTTGTTAAATAAAGGTTTATGAGAAAATACTTTCTGTTATTTATTTGTTATATATATTTTTTGTTTTCTGTTATTTTAGTATTTTGTTGTTTTTCTTGTTGTTAAGTTTATTAGACAAACACTTATGTTGTTAATGTGTTGTTTTCATAGTTCTTGATTGTTCTTCAAAAGTAATTCTTTTTGCTAGTAAAATATTTTCTTAAATACTTTTGTTAGATTTTACTTTGTTGTTGTCTTGTTGCTATTAAAAATAGGTTATTAGTAGGGAAAAGCTACCCTTGGTTGTTGTGATGAAGTTTTGCTGTTTTAACTTTTGTCTTAAGTATTTCCTTCATCACAACTCTATTTGTGTTTAGTTCTTGTGTTGCTTTTTGATTGATAGTATTGATTGCTAGAAGTGTTTGCTTATGATCGCAATGTTTGATTATATAGATTTCATCGGATAGTGACGAATAGTCCTATCAAGTTATTTTTCTGAGAGCGATATTATCTTCATCAACCTCACCAGGCAAGTTCACATTGATCATATTTTACCTATGGTTTTTATTGCATTAGTTCAACCTCCTCCACCATTGCATGCAAAGTAGGTACTTGGAAACTTGGTTCTTGAGTAGTATCATGTGGTAGGCACCCATAAACCCTTTGTTACTTTGGCCCCGGGAACGTTATTTTTTACTTTGCTATGCTTTTAGTAGACGGGGTTTGGTTGAGTGTTTACCATGAGAGTTGTGAGAATTAATTGATGATCAAGACCTCAAGACTTCAAGATATTATTTTCAAGACCTCATGATGCAATATACCTCTGGGTGGATGTTGGTTGAACGGCGCCCTGGAGAAACCAGTGGTTAGCCTAGGTGATGCTGGAGAAGCGCCAGTATTAACCCGGAAAGGTCCACCCAGGCACAAAGAGATGGATGGATACTTCAAGACCCGAGGCTTACCTGCACAGCCACAAGCCATTATGGGCTCTGGCTTGGTTGGACATCGTGGCGACTCTGGACGGGCGGTGCTACGAGATGTAGAAGAACGGTAGGATTGGATGGGCACCGACAGTGGCTCAGAGGATCCCTTTGGAAGACCATGTTTTGTTCATCCGGTTCTCAAACACCCTGAAGTGCGAGGACGTCAACGGAGGCGATCAAATCTTGTGGGGAACGTCTGCAAAACTCTGCAGAGTACTCAAACTTAATCGATTAGCCGTGTCCACGGTCATGGACAACTTGAGCCAAAGGAACTGAAACTATCAAGAACTCTCAACACACAAATAATTATAATGATGAGGGTATTATTGTTAACTTGGGTATGAGAATTGGTTGGTGGAACCTTCTCATTAAACAACCAACATTGTAGTAATCATTTTCGCTTTGCCCCTCTCTTGTTGTAGGAAAAATTTGCTTTATGCTAATACTTAAACTTACAGCCCCACCTGCCATATATGAATGTAGTATAGTTGATATTTTCACCCCTCTCTTTTGTGACTTGCCGGCATATTCAATATGCTGACCTACACGGCTACAACGTCTCATGTTCCAGATACTTTTCTACGACGAGTAAGAGTACGATTCAGGGTTACGGTCTGCACTCAACTTGCCGTTGGTGTTTATTGGGACTCCACTCCCGTTGACTGTTTCCGCTGAGATTTATGAGGTATATATTAGTTTACGTTAATTACATGTGATTGCACTTTGATATATACATTGATGTACTGTGTGTGCCAGCATATTGATCCAGGGATGGCACGGTCACACAGAGGCTTGACTCATTTTGAGTCGGGACGCTACAATGGCAAATTGTATAGGTGCACTAGTTCGGCGAAGAGATGGTGATACAAGTGCAATATGGATGTTAGATATAGGTTTTTATAATCTGAAAATATAAAAACAGCAAGGTAGCAAGTAACAAAAGTGAGCACAAACGGTATTGCAATGCTTGAAAACAAGGCCTAGGGTCCGTACTTTCGCTAGTGAAATCTCTCAACAATGCTAATATAATTGGATCACATAATCATCCCTCAACATGCAACGAAGAATCACTCCAAAGTTCTTATCTAGCGGAGAACATAAGAAGAAATTGTTTGTAGGGTACGAAACCACCTTAAAGTTATCCTTTTCGATCGATCTATTCAAGAGTTCGTACTAAGATAACATCAAGTTATCCTTTCCGTTCGATCTATCTAAGAGTTCGTACTAGAATAACACCATATGATACGCATCAACCAATTCTAATGTCACCTAGATACTCCAATGTCACCACAAGTATCCATGAGTTAATTATATGATACGCATCAAACAATTTCAGATTCATAATACTCAATCCAACACAAAGAACCTCAAAGAGTACCCAAAGATTTCTATCGGAGAAAGTAGGACAAGAACGTGTATCAACTCCTATGCATAGATTACCCCAATGTCACCGCGAGAATCCACAAGTTGAGTACCAAAACATATATCAAGTGAATCAATAGAACACCCCATTGTCACCACGGGTATCCACATGCAAGACATATATCAAGTGTTCTCAAATCCAATATTCAATCCAACATAACGATATCTCAAAGGGAAAGATTCAATTCATCACAACATGATAGCAAGGTAATAACATCATATGATCTCACTATATTAACAAATCCCATGGTACATCAAGATCGTTACATCTCAAGAACATGGGAGAGAGAGAGAGAGACAGAGAGATTGAACACATAGCTACTGGTACATACCCTTAGCCCCTAGGTTGGACTAATCCCTCCTCGTCATGGCCTCCGCCGTGATGATGAAGATGGCCACGGGAGATGGATTCCCCTCTCCGGCAGGGTACTGGAACGTCTCCAGATTGGTTTTTCGTCGATACAAAGAGTTGCGGCAGCGGAGCGGAGAGTCTAGGGTTATTTCTGATGGTTTCTATATTTGTAGGATTTTTTAGCGTCGGTTTCACACGAAGATGGGCCATGAGGTGGGCACGATACACCAGGGCACGCCGGGGGGGGGGGCTGGCGCGCCCTGGTGGGTTGTGCCCACCTCGTGGCTCGTCTGGCCCTCCCACGAAGCTTCTAGTGCCTCTTTTGTTCAAAAAAATCGTCAAAAAGTTTTGGGCGATTCCGAGAACTTTAATTTTCTGCACAAAAACAACACCACGGTAGTTCTGCTAAAAACAGCTTCATTCCGGGTTAGTTCTAAATAAATCATATAAAGTGCATCAAAACCATATAAAAGTATTCTAAACATAGGTGAATATGGCATGAATACCTCATAAATTATCGATACGTTGGAGACATATCAAGCCCTTCAAGAGGTCCCGGACCATCGCGAGCCCCCTGGTCCTCACGGGCCCCTCGAGCCTCCGGAGCCCTCAGGCTCATGAGGATCAAGCTTCAACAACTACCTCGACGCTTCAGCAGCATAATTACCAGGTGACCTTTTGGTGTGTTCATTTGAGGGCGCCCCTCGGGCTGCATCATCCTCAAGCTATTAGGGCCCGCCCCTGCAGCTGTATCGCTTTGCGCCTGTATCAGAACTGGTTTTGCTTTTGATGAGTTTTCTAAGTATTCCAAACTGCATGCCCGGTGCTTCGTCACTATGAACGTCGCTGCGCCCTAACAACCCCGCCCTCGACCACCTCATGATAAATCCAAGCGGCCGAGCTCTGTCTCGCGGGCCAGTCCCGTGCACGTTACCTCCCGTGGTCCTTGGTGCTTTGTCCTCGCATGAGCTAATCGAGAGTGGGTGAGTTAGGGCGCGCGGCCCGGTTCGTACAACCGCAGTTCGGTGCTTCGCCGTCGCGGGAGCCGCGCACCGAATGTTTTTTCCTCGGGTTTGTCGCATGAGAAGACTGTGCACGACGTTTGTGCTTGGGTCCGTCCCTGCAGCGTCGATAAACCCAACGACTGAGCTCTGTCTGGCGGTCTGGCCCCGTTCACATCACCTCCTGGGGTCCTTGGTGTTTGGCCTTGTCATGCGATGAGATTCATTCGGCGCAGGTTATCCCCATCACACAGGTTTTGCAAGCGCGCCTCGCACCTGAAGACTCAGGCACAATCCGCCTTGAGGTAGGGCCTCGTGAGTCCCGAGCTGGCTCACGGGTGCCCAGATACACCTCCTCCGGTCCTGCCGTGCCAGCCACGCGTACGAACGTGTCACATCCCTAGTTTCCCCTTGCATTGTGATAGCTAGAGTGTGCATCATGTTTACATTTCATCAACTTGAAATGGGGATTAACAGAAACCCTAGCACCTCACTTGAATCAAACCAATTCAAATGTTTGTGATTTTCAATGAATCCAAAATGCCCTTCAAAAATGTTCACTATGTCTGATAAATATTGGCAACAATATTTCAGAGGTGCATTTTATTATCGCAACCCATTTGGCATTTTATTGAATCCAATAAAGCCTCTGAAAATAATCTAATAGTGCATTATAATTATTTAGATGTTTCAAAAATGCTTAAACTTTTTGTGGAAGGTTGAAATATTCAAACTACATTCCATAAAATATGTTGGTATTTTTGTGCTAGGTATTTTGTGCCCAAACAAAATAAAACAAATGTTAGAAATAGAAAACAGGATAAAAATAAAAAGGGGAAAGGTACCTGGGCCTCTTACCTGCTCCAGTGGTGGCCGAACCCACCACCGGGTCCCCCCTGTCGTCTTCCTCCTCTACCAGTACGCAGAGGAGAAGGAGGCCACGGCGAGCTGGCTGCGCGCCACGCCGGCAGCTGCCTGGCTGCCTCCCCCGTCGCGCTGGCGATCGGATAAGCACCTCGGTGCCGTCTCGATCGCCCCCTCTCCCCATTCTCCCCTCTCCTCTCTCCCTCGCCTCTGCTCCGCCATGGCCACTGCACCCGCAAGCTCGCCGTCGTAGCGATGCGTCCTCAGCCGCCCCCTCGCCCCTCCGGCTGCTCCCCGAGCTTCGCCTCATTGCAAGCAGCCTCCCCTCCGAGCCACGCATCGCCGGAGCCCCTGGAGCGACGCCCACGAGCTCTTCTTCCTCCTCGGCTCCGAAAACTGCCGCCGTCGATTCGCCGTCTCCAAGCCGCCCCCGAGCACGCTCTCGACGCCCTCGCAACCGCCATGAGCCCTCAGTCCCATCCTCTCTCTTTCCGCAGTCGTTAGCCCGTCGTAGTCACCGATTCACCTGAGTCCGAGAGCTCCTCGCCGCCGGTCATGGCGCTGCCGCAGCGGTAGGCGCCTGAGCGCACCCCCGAGCACGTAGTCGTGCTTAGGAGGACTCCAGGATGTCGTAGGTACCTCTAGTTCATCCCCTAGCTGCTTGTGGCATCGGCCTGGTCGATGTCCGAACACCGGCGTCCCCCACAGTCGTCGCCGGCGATGATTCCGGCAACCCCGCGGCCAGCTGACCCCGTAGATAGATGCGGCCCAGCGTGGGCATCACTCTGGTGATCTCTGCGTGCCCAGCAGCTGTCTGCAAAGCAACTTCGGCGACGCGCCGCCGTCGGTTTGGTCGCCGCTGGCAGGATTCTGGTGGGGGCCGACGTGGCCAGTCATTAGAGACTAACCCCAGTGATTAATAGGCCTAACAGCCACTGATAGTGGGCCCTAGCTGGGGTCAAAGCCAGGGTCAACTCGGGGTTATCTCCTGAGTCAATGACATGTGGACCGCACATCTCAGTGACTCTGAGTAGCCCTGGTTCACTGACCAGTGGACCCCACTGGTCAGGTTTGACCTGGCAACGGCCAGCTGACCTGCTGATGTCATGCTGACGCAAGGCTAACGCAATAAAGATTTTCTGATTTATAATAATTCCAGAAAATGGATAAAACTTCTAATATTCATAGAAATTAATCTGTAGCTCAGATAGAAATAATTTATATATGAAAAATTATCAGAAAAATCCAAGGAATCCATTGGTGCTATTATCATGCATGTTAGAGTAAGTTTTACCTACTGATTAGGTCAAATCAATTAAAGGGTATTTGAAAATACCTTATTTGAAATTGAGTTTGAATCTTTGATTCAAACTAGCTTCAACCAATCTGTTGATAGGTGCATTAGCTCATCCAAATCATATTGCCATGTCATGATCATGCATCATATTGCTGCACTTGCCATGTATTGATTGTTACTCCGTCTGTATCACGGTAGGTCCTGCTTCTGAGGATACATGTGAGTATCCCACTGAAGGAGAGTACCTCTCCGCCAACCTGCAAGGCAAGCAACCCCATTGATCATTCCGATAACATCCCACTCTCTCACTCCTGCTCTTGTTTATTGCATTAGGACTATACGATTCAACTGTTACTTGTTTCGGTAGTTGAACCAATTCCTCTGCATGACCTTCATTGTCACAGTAAATAGCTAAACCAAGCAACCTAGCATACATGGTAGATGCTTGAACCTTGATGTGCTTTACCTGCTATGCTTGCTATGCTTAGAGTTGTGTCAGGTTTGATTCATCTAGGTGATGAACCGGAGTGAAACAGTGTTGTTCTGATGTGATGAGCTAAATGATGAACCTGATTTGGTAAAGGTAGCGATGAGAGGCTATGTAGGAGTACATAGCGGATTGTCTCATCGGGACCATTCTTAGGAACTGAGTCCCGTGTTTGTGATCCAAGACTAGTTACTACCACACGTTGGGATACTTAATTGACCCTCTCGACCTATCAACCGCCTAGTCCTGCGTCCAGGTGTTGCAAGTGGTTTCTGGTGTTTGTAGCTATGCTGGAGGCCGTGCGTAGCGCTGACCTTAGGGGTGGGCTACGACGCAGTAGGCAGTGGCATGGTGTACCAAGGGTCACCGGAATGGTGGGCTTGGGAACCCTGCGCACATCGTTTGGGGCCGTAGCGGAAACTTCGGTCGGACTTCCGTGCGGGTTCAGTCTCAAATAGGCGATAGCTTGGACTAGGGTCTTGTGTGATTGACGGTCGTGGCCGACTCCCTTGCTGGGCTTCCGCTTGAAGGTTGCCGAGATGCCTGTTTTTATGTGCACTCAGCGATAAGTGGCGAGAGCGTGTGTGAAGAAGTACACCCCTGCAGGGTATGAATCTGTTCGAATGGCCGCGTCCTCGGATATGGACAACTTGGAAAATTATGTTGTTCATAGATAACTTAATGGCTACTCATAAAAATATCAAGACAAGTGTGAGTACCATGGATGGCACTCTCGTGGGTGACGGGAGCAGATCCATGGTAGGGTATTGATGTGGTGTTAGTGGACTCGTGTGCGCCATCTCAAAACTTCTTCTAAGAACTAGTAGTCGTAGTATAGGTTAGCCAAGAGTCAAAGCTGGCATTGCTGCATGAACCCCACTACTCCCATTGTTGAAACATGATCATGAGTAGCTTAGGTCTGCTTTAAAGACTTGCTGAGTACGATTGTACTCATGTTTGCTTAATAACTGTTGCAGATGAGAACATGGACCCATCTGGTCGGTTCTACCTAGACGTCGACGATGCCGAGTAGCTGGTATCCCAGCTATGATCTGATGCCCTAGGATGGGCTGTAGATAGTCAGGCTTTATGCCTTTTACCTTTCATCTGTCTGTACTCAGACAGCTTTAAGCTTCCGCTTGGTTTGTATGAACTTGTTTGTATGACTTGAGTGTCGGGTCATGTGACCCCTACCTGTATGAACATATTATGTAAGGTTCTTCTGAGCCTTCTAAATAAATGTTGTGTTGTTGTATGGTTATGTTATGATTCCATAGTTGTATCTATGCATATCGGACATGTCGTGCGTACGTGTGACGTGTAACGGTATGTATGGGATTCGACACCTAGTTGTGTGCCTTAGTAGTACTCTTTATGGGGAAATGCCTCTTTGTGCTTCCACTGAGCCTTGGTAGCTTGCTACTGCTCCGGACACATTGATTGACCGGCATGTATGCTTGTTTGCTGCTGTGTCTGTCCCTTCGGGGAAATGTCTCGCAGTGTAATGGACTCCATGTAGCCTGCTATGACTTGTCTACGCGCAGTTGATGACAGAAATGTCTCACGGTGTAATGGAGTCCCTGTAGCTTGATATGACTCCTCTACTCGTGCTGATGACTGACACCTGCATTGTTGGGTTATGTATGCCTGTCCTTGTACGGATGTGCCACTTGGGTTCTACGACTAGTCATGTCGACCCGGGTTCTTTGACATTTGAATGCTAGCGACATATTCACATACGTGAGCCAAAAGACGCAAACGGTCCCGGCCAAGGTAAGGTGGCAGCTGTGGGGATAACCGTCCGTGAGGCCGCAATGTGATGTGATGTGTTACATGCTAGATTCTTATGGCTTAGGATCGGGGTCCCGACAGAATGAAATTGGGCTGTAGACGCCCGGAGACTCTAACACAGAGCTCCTTTCCCACGCCCAAGTGGTAGCCCCATGCTCCGCGCTGGCATATGACACGGTCCTCCAATGACTATGCCCACACCCAAGTGGAAGCCCCATGCTCCGCGCTGGCGGACGACACGGTCCTCCAATGACTATGCCCAAGCCCAAGTGGAAGCCCCATGCTCCGCGCTGGCAGACGACACGGTCGCTCAGCGGCTATGCCCACGCCGAGTGGAAGCCCCATGTTGGAAATATGCCCTAGAGGCAATTAATAAAGTGTTTATTATCATATTTATCCGTTCATGATAATGGTTTATTATTCATGCTAGAATTGTATTGACCGGAAACTAAATACATGTGTGGATAATAGACAAATACTATGTCCCTAGTATGCCTCTACTAGACTAGCTCGTTGATCAAAGGATGGTCAAGGTTTCCTGACCATGGACATGAGTTGTCATTTGATAACGGGATCACATCATTAGGAGAATGATGTGATGGACATGACCCAACCGTTAGCATAGCAAATGATCGTTCAGTTTATTGCTATTGCTTTCACTATGTCAAATACACGTTCCTCTGACCATGAGATCATGCAACTCCCGGATACCGTAGGAATACTTTGGGTGTATCAAACGTCACAACGTTACTGGGTGATTATAAAGGTGCACTACAGGTATCTCCGAAAGTGTTTGTTGAGTTGGCATGGATCGAGATTGGGATTTGTCACTCCGACTATCGGAGAGGTATCTCTGGGCCCTCTCGGTAATACAGCATCACAGAAGCCTTGCAAGCACCGTGACTAAAGAGTTAGTTGCAAGATGATGTATTACGGAACGAGGAAAGAGACTTGCCGGTAACGAGATTGAACTAGGTATTGGATACCGACGATCGAATCTCGGGCAAGTAACATACCGTCGGGCAAAGGGAACAACGTATGTTGACATATGAGGTTCACCGATAAAGATCTTCGTGGAATATGTCGGAACCAATATGAGCATCCAGGTTCTGCTGTTGGTTATTGACCGGAGAGTCGTCTCGGTCATGTCTACATCATTCCCGAACCCGTAGGGTCCGCACACTTAAGGTTCAATGACGATATAGTATTATATGAGTTATGTGATTGGTGACCGAAGTTTGTTCGGAGTCCCGGATGAGATCACGGACATGACGAGGAGTCTCGAAATGGTCGAGAGGTAAAGATTCATATATTGGAAGGCTATATTCGGACGTCGGAAAGGTTCCGAGTGATTCGGGTATTTTTCGGAGTACCGGGGAGTTACGGGAATTCACCGGGAGAAGTAATGGGCGCCATACGGGAAAAGGAGAGGCAGGCCACGTGAGGAGGCGCACACCCCCCCTTGCCCAAACCTAATTGGACTAGGGGAGGGGGCGCAGCCCCCTCTTTCCTTTCCCTCTCCCTTCCCCCTTTCCTACTCCGTATGGGAGATGGAATCCTACTAGGACTAAGGAGTCCTAGTAGGACTCCCCACACTTGGCGCATCCCTAGGGGGCCGGCCTCCTCCCTCCCTCCTTTATATACGGAGGAGGGGCACCCCTTGGAGACACACAATTGTCCCATAGCCGTGTGCGGTGCCCCGATCTCCGTTTTCCACCTCGGTCATATTTTCGGAGAGCTTAGGCGAAGCCCTGCCGGAATCACTTCACCGTCACCGTCGCCACGCCGTCGTGCTGACGGAACTCATCTACTTCCTCGACGTCTTGCAGGATCAAGAAGGCGAGGATCATCACCGAGCTGCACGTGTGTAGAACTCGGAGGTGCCGTACGTTCGGTACTTGATCGGTGGAGCTCGAAGGATTGTTCGACTACATCAACCGCGTTGTGAGGCGCTTCCGCTAACGGTCTACGAGGGTACGTAGACACACTCTCCCCTCTCGTAGTGATGCATCTCCATGGCTAGATCTTGCGTGAGCGTAGGAAATTTTTGAAATTCATGCTCCATTCTCCAACAGTGGCATCCGAGCCAGGTCTATGCGTAGATGTGATTTGCACGAGTAGAACACAAGTGAGTTGTGGGCGTGGGTGTATACATATTGCTTGCCGTTACTAGTTGATACTTGATTCGGCGGTATTGTGCGATGAAGCGGCCCGGACCGACATTACGCGTACGCTTACGCGAGACAGGTTTCACTGCTACGTGCACTCGTTGAATAAAGGTGACTAGGGGGTGTCTGTCTCTCTCACTTTAGTTGAATCGGTTTCAATGAAGAGGGTTCTTTTAGAAGATCAAAAAGCAATCACTACACCACGTTGTGGTTTTGCGTAGGTAAGAACGGTTCTTGCAAACCCGTAGCAGCCACGTAAAACTTGCAACAACAAAGTAGAGGACGTCTAACTTGTTTTTGCAGGGTATGCTGGTGATGTGATATGGTCAAGACATGATGTGATATAAGTTGTTGTATGAGATGATCATGTTTTGTAAAGTTATCAGGCAACCGGCAGGAGCCTTATGGTTGTCTCTTTATTGTATGCAATGCCAACGCTATGTAATTGCTTTACTTTACCGCTATGAGTTAGCAGTAGTAGTAGTAGCAATAGCCAGCGAGACGACCACGCCGCTGCGATGGAGATCAAGGTGTCACGACGCTACGATGGAGATCAAGGTGTCAACCCGGTGACAATGGAGATCATGACGGTGCTTTGCTGATGGAGATCAAAGGCACAAGACGTTGATGGCCATATCATGTCACATATATTGAATTGCATGTGATGTTAATCCTTTTATGCATCTTATTTTGCTTAGGACGACGGTAGCATTATAAGATGATCCCTTCACTAAATTTCAAGATAAAGTGTTCTCCCCTAGTATGCACCGTTGCGAAGGTTCGACGCTTCTAAGCACCACGTGATGATCGGGTGTGATGGATTCTTTCGTTCGCATACAACGGGTGTAAGCCAGTTTTACACACGCAAAATACTTGGGTTAAACTTGACGAGCCTAGCATATACAGATATGGCCTCGGAACACAAGAGACTGAAAAGTCGAACATGAGTCATATAGTAGATATGATCAACATGAAAGATGTTCACCATTGATAACTAATCCACCTCACGTGATGATCGGACGTGGATTACTTTGATGTGGATCATGTTACACTTAGACAACTTGAGGGATGTTAATCTAAGTGGGAGTTCTTAAGTAATTTCATTAATTGAACTTCAATTATCATGAACATAGTCAAAAGTGTCTTAGCAAATTTATGTTGTAGATCGATAGACCGCGTTGTAGTTCCCCTGTTTTTATTATGTTCCTAGAGAAAACGAAGTTGAAAGTTGATGGAAGCAACTATGCGGACTAGGTCCGTGATCTGAGGATTGTCCTCACTGCTGCACAGAAGGCTTATGTCCTTAATGCACCGCTCAGTGAAATACCCCTACGGCTTCGTCTGAGGACGTTATGAACGTCTGGCAGACAAGAAAAGATGACTACTCGATAGTTCAGTGTGCCATACTTTACGGCTTAGAACCGGAGCTCCAAATATGTTTTGAGCAACACGGAGCATATGAGATGTTCCAAGAGCTGAAAATTTGTTTTTCAAGCTCACACCCGGGTCGAGAGGTATGACACCTTCGACAAGTTCTATAGCTACAAGATGGAGGAGAACAGCTCCGTTAGTGAGCATGTACTCAGAATGTCTGAGTACTTCAAACACTTGAATCAAGTGGGAGTTAGACTTCCGAATAAAGTGGTGATTGATAGAGTTCTCTAGTCACTATCACTAAGCTACTGGATCTTTGTGATGAACTATAAACATGCAAGGGATAGAAGATCCTTAAGCTATTCGTGATGCTACAGTCCGCGGATGTAGAAATAAAAAAAAAGGGAGCATCAAGTGTTGATGGTTAATAAGACCACTAGTTTCAAGAAGGGCAAGGGAAAGAAAAGGGAACTTCAAGAAGAACGGTAAAACAGTTGCCGCTCACGCGAAGAAATCCAAGGCTGAACCAAACCCGAGACTTAGTGCTCCCATTGCAAAGGGAAATGTCACAGGGAGCGGAACTTCCCCAAAGTAACTGGCAGATAATAAGACTGGCAATGTCAACAAAGATATTTGATATACATGTTATTGATATGTACCTTACTAGTACTCGTAGGAGCACCTGGGTATTTGATACTTGTTTAGTTGCTTACAACTTGAAACATGGAGCTTCGGAATAAACGAGTGCTAGCTAAGAACGAGGTGACGATATGCATTGGAAGTGTCTCCAAGGTTGATGTGATCACCATCGCCACGCTCTCTCTACCTTCAGGATTAGTGATGAACCTAAATAATTGTTATTTGGTGCTTGCGTTAAGCATGAACATTATATCTGATAGTGTTTATTGCAAGACGGTTATTCAATTTCAGAGAATAATTGTTATTCTATTTATTTGGATAATATCATTGATGATCATGCACTTAAAATGAAAGGTTTATTGAATCTTGATCGTAGTAATACATATGTTCATAACACGAATGCCAAAAGATAATGATAGTACCACATATTTGTGGCACTGCCGCTTAGGTCATATCAGTGTTAAACACATGAAGAAACTCCATGCAGATGGGTTTTTGGAATCTCTTGATTATGAATCATTTGAGACATGTGAACCGTGCCTTATTGGCAAGATGACTAAAACTCCGTTCTCCGGAACAATGGAGTGAGCAACCAACTTATTGGAAATAATACATACCGATGTATGCAGTCCGATGAGTGTTGAGGCGCGTGGTGGATATCGTTATGTTCTCACGTTCACTGATGATTTGAGTAGATATGGTTATGTCTACTTGATGAAGCATAAATCTGAAACATTTGAAAAGTTTAAAGAATTTCAGAGTGAAGTAGAGAACCATCGTAACAAGAAAATAAAGTTCTTACGATCTGATCGTGGAGGAGAATATTTGAGTTACGAGTTTGGCAATCACTTAAGACAATGTGGAATTGTTTCACAGCTCACGCCACATGGAACACCACAGCGTAATGGTGTGTCCGAACGTCGTAATCGTACTCTATTGGATATGGTGCGTTCTATGATGTCTCTTACCGATTTGCCACTATCATTTTGGGGTTATGCATTAGAGACAACTGCATTCACTTTAAACAAGGGCACCGTCTAAATCCGTTGAGATGACACCGTATGAACTGTGGTTTGCAAGAAACCTAAGATGTCGTTTCTGAAAGTTTGGGGATGCGATGCTTATGTCAAAAGGCTTCAGCCAGATAAGCTCGAACCCAAAGCGGATAAGTGCGTCTTCATAGGATACCCAAATGAGACCATTGGGTACACCTTCTACCACAGATCCGAAGGCAAAATATTCGTTGCTAAGAATGGATCCTTTCTAGAGAAGGAGTTTCTCTCGAAAGAAGTGAGTGGGAGGAAAGTACAACTTGATGAGGTAACTGTACCTCCTCGGGATAGTAGTACGCCACAGAAAGAAATTTCTGTGACACCAACACAGACCAGAGAAGAAGTTGATGATGATGATCATGAGGCTTCGGATCAAGTTGCTACAGAACTTCGAAGGTAAACCAGGACACGTTCCGCACCAGAGTGGTACGGAAATCCAGTCTTGGAGGTTATGTTGTTAGACAACGGTGAACCTTCGAACTATGAAGAAGCGTTGGCAGGCCCGGATTCCGACAAATGGCTTGAGGCCATGAAATCCGAGATTGGATCCATGTATGAGAACAAAGTGTGGACTTTGGTAGACTTGCCCGATGAACGGCGAGCTATTGAAAATAAATGGATCTTTAAGAAGAAGACGGACGCTGATGGTAATGTCACCATCTATAAAGCACGACTTGTTGCTAAAGGTTATCGACAAGTTCAAGGAGTTGACTACGATGAGACTTTCTCACCCGTAGCGATGCTAAAGTCTGTCAGAATTATGTTAGCAATTGCCGCGTTTTATGATTATGAAATCTGGCAAATGGACGTCAAAACGGCATTCCTTTACAGATTCCTTAAGGAAGAATTGTATATGATACAGCCAGAAGGTTTTGTCGATCCTAAAGGCGCTAACAAAATATGCAAGCTCCAGCGATCCATCTATGGACTGGTGCAAGCATCTCGGAGCTGGAATACTCGCTTTGATGAAGTGATCAAAGCGTTTGGGTTTATACAAGTTTATGGAGAAACTTGTATTTACAAGAAAGTGAGTGGGAGCTCTATAGCATTTCTAATAGTATATGTGGATGACATATTGTTGATTGGAAATGATGTAGAATTTCTGGAAAGCATAAAGAATTGAAAGGAGGTTTTCAATAAAAACCTGTTTTTGAGTTATCCACGGATTGGGCATCGAGATCTATGGAGATAGATCAAAACGCCTGATAAAAGTT
This sequence comes from Elymus sibiricus, assembly GCA_039707655.1. NCBI lineage: Eukaryota > Viridiplantae > Streptophyta > Magnoliopsida > Poales > Poaceae > Elymus > Elymus sibiricus. The sequence continues at coordinate 231,950,309 of CM077671.1, read as the reverse complement.
CACACATCTTGATGAGTTTTTTGAAGAAGTTCAAAATAGGATCAAGTCAAAGAAATGAGTTCTTGCCTGGTGTGAAGTGGAGTAAGACTTGAAAATCTAGGTAAAGGTTGTTTTACATGTTAGGCATCAAAATCTATAGAGATAGATTGAGACGCCTCATAGGACTTTCACGAAGCACATACCTTGACAAGATTTTGAAGAAGTTCAAAATGGATCAGTCAAAGAAAGGGTTCTTGCCTGTATTGCAAGGTGTGAGATTGAGTAAGACTCAAAGCCCGACCACGGCAGAAGACAAAGAGAAGATGAGTGTCATCCCCTATGCCTCAGCCATAGGCTCTATTTTGTATGCCATGCTGTGTATTAGACCTGATGTATGCCTCGCTATTAGCTTGGTGGGAAGGTACCAAAGTGATCCAGGAGTAGATCACTGGACAGCGGTCAAGAATATCCTGAAGTACCTGAAAAGGACTAAGGAAGAATTTCTCGGGAATAGAGGTGATAAAGAGTTCGTCGTAAAGGGTTACGTCGATGCAAGCTTTAAACACCGATCCGGAAGACTATGAGTCTCAGACCAGATACGTAAAGTGGGACAGTCGTTTTTGGAGTAGCTCCAAGCAGAGTGTGGTAGCAGCATCTACATATGACATAGAGATTTGCCAAGAACACACGGATCTGAATATTGCAGACCCATTGACTAAAACCTCTCTCACAAGCAAAACATGATCAGCCCTAGAACTGATTGGATGTTAATTACATGGAGATGTAAACTAGATTATTGACTCTAGTGCAAGTGGGAGACTGTTGGAAATATGCCCTAGAGGCAATTAATAAAGTGTTTATTATCATATTTATCCGTTCATGATAATGGTTTATTATTCATGCTAGAATTGTATTGACCGGAAACTAAATACATGTGTGGATAATAGACAAATACTATGTCCCTAGTATGCCTCTACTAGACTAGCTCGTTGATCAAAGGATGGTCAAGGTTTCCTGACCATGGACATGAGTTGTCATTTGATAACGGGATCACATCATTAGGAGAATGATGTGATGGACATGACCCAACCGTTAGCATAGCAAATGATCGTTCAGTTTATTGCTATTGCTTTCACTATGTCAAATACACGTTCCTCTGACCATGAGATCATGCAACTCCCGGATACCGTAGGAATACTTTGGGTGTATCAAACGTCACAACGTTACTGAGTGATTATAAAGGTGCACTACAGGTATCTCCGAAAGTGTTTGTTGAGTTGGCATGGATCGAGATTGGGATTTGTCACTCCGACTATCGGAGAGGTATCTCTGGGCCCTCTCGGTAATACAACATCACAGAAGCCTTGCAAGCACCGTGACTAAAGAGTTAGTTGCAAGATGATGTATTACGGAACAAGTAAAGAGACTTGACAGTAACGAGATTGAACTAGGTATTGGATACCGACGATCGAATCTCGGGCAAGTAACATACCGTCGGACAAAGGGAACAACGTATGTTGACATATGAGGTTCACCGATAAAGATCTTCATGGAATATGTAGGAACCAATATGAGCATCCAGGTTCCGCTGTTGGTTATTGACCGGAGAGTCGTCTCGGTCATGTCTACATCATTCCCGAACCCGTAGGGTCCGCACACTTAAGGTTCAATGACGATATAGTATTATATGAGTTATGTGATTGGTGACCGAAGTTTGTTCGTAGTCCCGGATAAGATCACGGACATGACGAGGAGTCTCGAAATGGTCGAGAGGTAAAGATTCATATATTGGAAGGCTATATTCGGACGTCGGAAATGTTCCGAGTGATTCGGGTATTTTTCGGAGTACCGGGGAGTTACGGGAATTCACCGGGAGAAGTAATGGGCCTTATTGGGCCATACGAGAAAAGGAGAGGCAGGCCACGTGAGGAGGCGCGCGCCCCCCCTTGCCCAAACCGAATTGGACTAGGGGAGGGGGCACAGCCCCCTCTTTCCTTTCCCTCTCCCTTCCCCCTTTCCTACTCCGTATGGGAGGTGGAATCCTACTAGGACTAAGGAGTCCTAGTAGGACTCCCCACACTTGGCGCACCCCTAGGGGGCCGGCCTCCTCCCTCCCTCCTTTATATACGGAGGAGGGGCACCCCTTGGAGACACACAATTGTCCCATAGCCGTGTGCGGTGCCCCGATCTCCGTTTTCCACCTCGGTCATATTTTCGGAGAGCTTAGGCGAAGCCCTGCCGGAATCACTTCACCGTCACCGTCGCCACGCCGTCGTGCTGACGGAACTCATCTACTTCCTCGACGTCTTGCTGGATCAAGAAGGGGAGGATCATCACCGAGCTGCACATGTGTAGAACTCGTTGGTGCCGTACGTTCGGTACTCAATCGGTGGAGCTCGAAGGATTGTTCGACTACATCAACCGCGTTGTGAGACGCTTCCGCTAACGGTCTACGAGGGTACGTAGACACACTCTCCCCTCTCGTAGCGATGCATCTCCATAGCTAGATCTTGCGTGAGCGTAGGAAATTTTTGAAATTCATGCTCCGTTCTCCAACACCCCATGCTCCGCGCTGGTGGATAAACAACTAAGGGCGCCCTAGCGGCTGCACCAACCTCAGGATGGCCTCATGGCCCCATCACGCAGCGTTCCCCTGGGATACACGCGCGAGGGGGCTGGATGGGGGCTGCGCTCAGGTCATGCCTGGCGCGTGCCGCCTTGATGACCCACAAGTATAGGGGATCAATTGTAGTCCTTTCGATAAATAAGAGTGTCGAACCCAATGAGGAGCAGAAGGAAATGACAAGCGGTTTTCAGCAAGGTAATTTCTGCAAGCACTGAAATTGTAGGTAACAGATAGTTTGGTAGCAAGGTAATTTGTAACGAGCAAGTAACGATAACGGTAAACAAGGTGCAGCAAGGTAGCCCAGTCCTTTTGAGGCAAAGGACATGCCAGAACAATCACTAGTAATAGGCAAAGTGTTCTTGAGGGTACACGGGAATTTCGTCTAGTCACTTTTATCATGTTGGTTTGATTCGTGTTCGCTACTTTGATAATTTGATATGCGGGTGGACCTGTGCTAAGGTTCTGTTCTTACTTGAACTAACACCCTACTTATGATTAACCCCCTCGCAAGCATCCGCAACTACAAGAAAAGTATTAAGACAAAGTCTAACCATAGCATTAAACATGTGGATACAAATCAACCCCTTACGAAGTAGCGCATAAACTAGGGTTTAAGCTTCTGTCACTCTAGCAACCCATCATCTAATAACTACTCCACAATGCATTCCCTTAGGCCCATGAATGGTGAAGTGTCATGTAGTCGACGTTCACATCACACCACTAAGGGAATCACAACATACATGTCATCAAAATATCGAACACATATCAAATTCACATGATTACTCGCAACATGACTTCTCCTGTGACCTCAAGAACAAAGGTAACTACTCACAAATAATAATCATGCTCAAGATCAGAGGTGTATTGAATAGCATAATGGATCTGAACATATAATCTTCCACCAAATAAACCATATAGTAAGCAACTACGCAAGGTAATCAACACTACTAGTCACCCACAAGTACCAATCTAAGGTTCCGGTACAAAGATTGAACACAAGAGATGAACTAGGGTTTGAGAGGAGATGGTTATGTTGAATATGTTGATGAAGATTGGCCTCCCAAAGATGAGAGGGGTGTTGGTGATGACGATAGCTTTGATTTCCCCCTCCGGGAGGGAAGTTCCCCCGGTGGAATCGATCCGCCGGAGGGCAAAAGTGCTCCTGCCCAAGTTACGCCTCGAGGCGGCGGCGCTTCGTCCCGAAAGTCGTCCTACTAATTTTCTTAGGTTTTTTGGGAATATATACCAGAAGATGGGCTCCGAAGGTGGGCCAGGGTGAGCACCACCCACCAGGCCACGCTAGGGTGCCTGGCGCGCCCTGGTGGGTGCTCCTCACCAGGTGGCCCCCCTCCGGTAGATTTTTGCTCCAATATTTTTTATTAATTCCAAAAATAATCTCCGTAAAGTTTCAGCTTCATTGGAGTTGTGCAGAATAGGTATCTCTGACGTGCTTTTCTTGGGTCCAGAATTCCAGCTGCCGGTATTCTCCCTCTTTGTGTGAACCTTGCATATTATGAGAGAAAAAGCATTAGAATCACTCCCCAAAACATTATTATTCAACAAAACAAAGTAAATAACAGTAGGAAATCATGATGCAAAATGGACGTATCAACTCCCCCAAGCTTAGACCTCGCTTGTCCTCAAGCGAAAGCCGATATTGAAAAGCATGTCCACATGGTTTGAGAGAGAGAGGTGTCGATAAAAACAAAATACGGACATAGAAGCATCATGCTTATTAACATAACAACAACAAACTCTAACATAAGAACTTATTTCAATAAATTTTTATCATAAAGCTTCTCATGAACAAGTAACAATTCATCACAACAAAGAAGTATGAAGCATAAACCTTATTGGAAACCAACAAATTGTGTTCTCAGTCAACTTTGCGACTACAATTCATCATATTTTCAGGAAGGGTCTCATGTCGGAGCCTTTTGGCAAGTCCACATACTCAACCATCATTTAGTATTCTATGATTGCTAATGCTCACGGCATACCCATGAACAAAAACTTTCAACCGGACACATAGGAAGATAGGGGCTTATAGTTTTGCCTCCCAACGTATTCACCTCAAGGGTGATGTCAACAATAATAACTCATGCCCACCCATATCCAACTGGATATATGTGCCTAGATCTTTCCTCACCACATGATGCTTGCAAAGGAAAAAGTAAAAAGGAATAGAGAAGAATACTTTGACTCTTGCATAAAAGTAAGTGCATAAAAGTAAAAGATAGGCCCTTCGCAGAGGTAAGCAGAGGTTGTCATGCGCTTATTAGTTTGTATGCCCAATCCCTTAATGTAAAAGAACGTCACGCTATATTGCCCCCTATGATAGCAACCTTTATTATGTAGTCCGTCGCTTTTATTACTTTGCCATCATAAGTTCGTATAACGCTCAATTTTCTCTTACACTAATTGATCAAAACACTTTTAGAAGCAATTTTTATTGCCTTATTGCACCGATGACAACTTACTTGAAGGATCTTTCTCGATCCATAGGTAGGTATGGTGGACACTCAAGGAAAGAGTTTGGGTTTGGGTTTTTGGACGCACAAGTAGTATCTCTACTTAGTGCAGAATTTTTGGCTAGCAAAGATTTTGAGCAAGCACCACATGTTGAAGGATCTATGACAATATAACTTCTATGCGGATATGAACAAACATAAATCATTATGTTGTCTTCCTTGTCCAACGTCAACAATTTTGACATATAATATTTGATGGGGGCTCACAATCTTAAAAGATGTCCAAGATAGTGTATTTGCATGTGAATCTTCTCTTCCCTAATTAATTCTTTCATGAATTGCATCATTGACCAATGCTATTTTTGTCAATCTCCAATAAATTTTACTACTTATACTTTTCCTTATGTGATGTCATTACTCACCATAAGATTAGCATATTATTCTTTTCATTTATTTGTCTTTCTTTTATTTGATTGCAACAAGAAAGTAGAGAAGCAAAAACTCAAACTAAACTTTATTATATAACTTTCACTCAATTACATAGATAGTAGGCCACGAAACTAACACACGAAAATAGATCACGCTAAACTTTTATTCCACTAAGGCAAAGGGAAACTAAAGATAAAACTAGAATAGGTAAAGGTGAATAAAAGTGGTGGTGATACGATACCGGGGCACCTCCCCCAAGCTTGGCTCAAGCCAAGGGGAGTGCCCATACCCGTGTATTCAAGTCTCCTTTGGTGGTGGTGATGAAGAAGGTGGAGGTGTTGATGTAGGTGGTGATGATCTGATGCCACACTTTAGCTTCAGAAGATCCTCCAATTTGCGGATGACTCTCCTAAGATTGTCGATGTGTTCTTGCAACAAGATATTTTCACGGATGAGAAATTTATTCTGAACACGAACCGCTTCGAAGTTTCCAAAGGCTTCGATTTCAATAGGGGTGAGATGACTGTAATAAGGTTGAAGGATATCTTCTTCCTCTCCCTCCTTTGCTGGTGTGAGTTGATCTCCTTCAGGGAGATAATCCACCTTAGCTTCATTGTCCTTCTTCTCCTTATAGGCTTCTTCCGGCTCCTCCCTCTTCAACTCTATCTTCATTAGTCAGGCATCTTCTTCCATATTGTTAGGAGAGGGATAAGACATGATGCCTGACTTGACAAATCTGATAGGAAAACAACAAGAAGCAAGAACATAGGATTTTTCTGCGATGCGGTTGTCAAAACAGAGTCGGGAAACAAGTATTTGGAAGGAAAACGGAGTCGGGAAGGCATCCGAGGTGGGCACCACCCACCAGGGCACGCCCTGGTGTATCGTGCTCACCTCGATCACCTTCCAGTTTATTTTTTATTCCTAAAATTTCAAAATATTCCAAAACTGACAGAAAATATTTTTGCGGATTTTTCGGAGTCCGTTTACTTACCGTATCACATACCTCCTATTTTTAAGTATTCTGGAGTGTTCCGGAAGGTTTCTTTTATGTGTTCCTCCGGTGTCATGGTTTGGATAACATTGCTTTCAACGTTAATTGGCGTACCTGAGATATAATGCTTAATTCTTTGGCCATTGACCACCTTCGGGTTAGTACCTTCAGCGTTATTAATCTTGATAGCTCCAGAACGATAAACCTCTTCAATAATATATGGTCCCTCCCATTTGGAGAGAAGTTTTCCTGCAAAGAATCTTAAACGAGAGTTGAATAAAAGAACATAATCTCCTATTTTGAATTCCCGCTTTTGGATTCTTTTGTCATGCCATCTTTTTACCTTTTCTTTGAATAGCTTGGCATTCTCATATGCTTGGGCTCTCCATTCATCCAGTGAGCTAATATCAAATAGCCTCTTCTCACCGGCAAGTTTGAAATCATAATTGAGTTCTTTAATTGCCCAAAATGCTTTGGTGTTCTAATTCTAGAGGCAAATGAAAAGCTTTCCCATACACCATTTTATATGGAGACATACCCATATGATTTTTATAAGTGGTTCTATAGGCCCAAAGTGCATCATCTAACTTCTTAGACCAATTCTTACGAGACCTATTGACAGTTTTTTGTAATATTAATTTTATTTCTCTATTGCTAAGTTCTACTTGACCACTAGATTGAGGATGATAGGGTGATGCAATTCTATGGTTAACACCATATTTAGCAAGCACCTTACGGAAAGAACCATGAATAAAGTGTGAACCACCATCGGTCATTAAATATCTAGGGACTCCAAACCTCGGAAAGATAACCTCTTTAAGCATTTTAATAGAGGTGTGGTGATCAGCACTACTAGTTGGAATAGCTTCTACCCACTTAGTGACATAATCAACCGCAACTAAAATATGAGTGTACCCGTTAGAGGAAGGAAAAGGCCCCATGTAATAAAACCCCCGCACGTCAAATGGTTCAATAACAAGTGAATAATTCATAGGCATTTCTTGACGCTTATCGATATTACCAATTCTTTGACATTCATCACAAGACAAGACAAACTTACGAGCATCTTTGAAAAGAGTAGGCCAATAAAATCCGGATTGCAATACCATATGAGCAGTTCTGTCTCCCGCATGATGTCCTCCATAATCTTCAGAATGACATTTCCGTAGGATCTGTTCCTGTTCATGCTCAGGTACACAACGCCTAATAATACCATCTACCCTTCTTTATAAAGATGTGGGTCATCCCAAAAGTAATGTCTCAAGTCATAGAAGAATTTTTTCTTTTGTTGGTATGTGAAACTAGGTGGTATATATTTAGCAACAATGTAATTAGCATAATCAGCATACCAAGGTGTGTTGTGCGAGACACTTATTGCAGCTAGCTATTCGTCAGGGAAACTATCATCAATAGGTAGTGCGTTGACGTGGCTTGGCTTGCGTCGGTATTTCCCAAAAGAGGAAGGGATGATGCAGCACAGCGACGGTAAGTATTTCCCTCAGTTATGAAACCAAGGTTATCGATCAAATAGGAGGATCACCACCACCCAATAAGCATCACCTGCACACAAACAACAAATACTTGCAACCCGACGCGAAAGAGAGGTTGTCAATCTCTCTATGGTAATAAGATAGATTAGGTAGTGATAGATAGGAGAGATAGATCTCTCAAGAACACAAATAAAAAGAGTAAATATGCAGCAATATATTTTTGGGTTTTTGGTTTTGTAGATCTAAAAACAAAGAGTAAAAAGTAGACCCGGGGGCCGTAGGGTTCACTAGTGGCTTCTCTCATGAGTATAGCGCACGGTGGGTGAACAAATTTGGGCAATTGATAGAAAATCAAATAGTCATGACGATATCCAAGGCGATGATCATTATATAGGCATCACCTCCAAGATAGATAGACTGACTCCTGCCTGCATCTACCTCTATTACTCCACACATCGACCGCTATCCAGCATGCATCTAGTGTATTAAGTTCATGGAAAAACGGAGTAATGCAATAAGAACGATGACATGATGTAGACAAAATCTATTCATGTAGGAATAGACCCCATCTTGTTATCCTTAATAGCAAAGATACAAGTGTGTCTTGCTGCCCCTTCTGTCACTGGGAAAGAACACCACAAGATCGAACCCATCACAAAGCACCTCTTCCGATGGCAAGAAAAATCAATCTAGTTGGGCTAACTAAAGCAAAGATTCGAAGAAGAAATACGAGGCTATAAGTAATCATGCATATAAGAGATCAAAGAAGACTCAAATAATATTCATGGATAGAAACTGATCATGAACTCAAAATTCATCGGATCCCAACAAACACACCACAAAAGTTTACATCAAATAGATCTCCAAGAGACCATTGTATTGAGAATCATAAGAGAGAGAGAAGAAGCCATCTAGCTACTGTCTACGGACCCGTAGGTCTATGGTGGACTACTCACGCATCATCGGAGAGGCACCTTGAGGAAGATGAACCCCTCCGTGATGGTGTTTAGATTGGATCTCGCAGTTCTGGAACTTGCGGCGGCTAGAATTGTGTTTCGTCAACTCCCCTAGGGTTTTTGGATTTCCTGGGAATTTATAGGCACGATAGTCGGTTGAGGGGGTGCCCGAGGTGCCCAGCACCCATCAGGCCATGCCAGGGGGCCTCTGGCGCACCCTGGTGGGTGCTGGCCACCCTGGGGCCCCTCTTCTGGTGTTCTTTGGCCCATCTGGTTTTTCTGGTTCATAGAAAATCCACAAAAATCCTCATAGCGTTTCATCTCTGTTTGGTACTGATTTTCTGCGAAGTAAAAAAACAAGCAAAAACAGCAACTGGCACTTTGGCACTATGTCAATAGGTTAGTCCCAAAAAATGATATAAAGTTGTAATAAAATGATTGTAAAACATCCAAGAATGATAATATAACAGCATGGAACAAGCAAAAATTGTAGATACGTTGGAGACATATCAGCATCCCCAAGCTTAATTCCTACTCGTCCTCGAGTAGGTAAATGATAAAAACAGAATTTTTGATGTGGAATGCTGCCTAACATGTTCATCATATTCTTTTCTTCTTTGTATAGCATGGACATTTGGACTTGTAAATGATTCAAAGCAATAGTCTAGTTTTAACATAATGACTTCAATACTCAAGCATGTCAACAAGCAACCATGTCTTTCAAAATATCAACACTAAAGAAAGTTATCCCTAGCCCATCATGCTCAATCATTGATCCATTCATGAAACACACTCAAATATTAGCTATGCCCAATTCTCAAGTACGATCATAGTGCCCCCTAGTTGGTGCTTATAAGAGAAGATGGAGACTCAAAGCAAAAATAAAAATTGCATAAAGTAAATAGATAGGCCCTTTGCAGAGGGAAGTAGGGATTTGTAGAGGTGCCAGAGCTCAAAGTTTTAAATTGAGAGACAAAAAATATTTTGGGTGGCATGTTTTTCCTGTCAACGAAAACGACAAAGTAGCTCACAATACTTTCCATGCTAGATATATCATAGGCGGTTCCCAAACAGAAAATAAAGTTTATTCCTTTTTCCACCAAACTTTCACTTTCCATGGCGGGCCGTATCCACGGTTGCCTTCCATACCAACACTTTCCAAGGAATTTATTATTTGACAACATAAAGTAAATATTTTTTTTCTTTTTCATTTCGGGAATGGGCATCCCTATTACCGCCGCACTCTCGTGCAATGACAAGTGAATAAACACTCATCTTGAGAATAACACATCTAGCATGGAAAAATATTGGACACTCCCCACCGTTTCATGAGCAGTACGGGCACACAAAAGAGAAAATTTATTTTGAAAATTTAGAGATGGCACATACAAATTTGCTTGGAACGGCATGGAAATACCGCATATAGGTAGGTATGGTGGACTCATAAGGCAAAACTTGGTTTAAGGATTTTGGATGCACAAGTAGTATTTCTACTTAGTACAAATGAAGGCTAGCAAATAGATTGGGAAGCAACCAAACCAAGAAACCAAAAATCACATAAGTGAGCATTGAACATAACTAACACTGAATAATGCACCACAAGTAGGATGTAACTTCATTGCATAACTATTGACTTTCGTGCATGCATAGGGAACCACAAACCTTAACACCAATATTCCTACTAAGCATAATTACTCATTAACATGACTCACATATTACTATCATCATGTTTCAAAACTATTACAAGGTATCAAGTTTAATTTGTCCAATGATCATCATGAAAGTTTTTATTATATCCTCCTTGGACATCTATCACTTTGGGACTAGTTTCATATATTTCCATTGCTTTTTGGCAAGCTCAAACAAATTTAAGTGAAGCATATGAGCATAAAGATTTCATCTCTCAAAAAGGTATAAGTGAAGCATGAGAGGATTTCTTCAAAATTTTACTAACTCTCAAATTAATCTAAGTGAAGCATGAGAGTATTTCTACAAAAGCTTCCAAGCACACTGTGCTCAAAAAGATATAAGTGAAGCACTAGAGCAATTCTATAGCTCAAAAAGTTTAAGTGAAGCACATAGAGCAATTCTAAAAAATCATAGCATGATTTTGGCTTTCTTAAATAGGTGTGTACAGCAAGGATACAAAGGAAAAACTAACAAACAAAGCAAGCAAAGATACAAGACGCTCCAAGCAAAACACATGATATGTGACGAATAAAAATATAGCTCCAAGTAAAATACCGATGGTCGTTAGAAGAAAGAGGGGATGCCACTCGGGGGCATCCCCAAGCTTAGTTGCTTGTTACTCTTTGGATATATCTTGGGGGTGCTGTAGCATCCCCAAGATTAGGCTTTTGCTACTCCTTATTCCTTCATCCATCGTGATCTCACCCAAAACTTGAAAACTTCAATCACACAAAACTCAACAAAATCTTCGTGAGATCCGTTAGTATAAGAAAGCAAATCACTACTTTCGGTACTGTTGTAAACCCATTCAAATTTCATAATAGCATTATACCTACTGTATTTTAACTTTAACTTGTCTTATACCCTCCAATACAAACCATAGATTCATCAAAACAAGCACACAATGCAACAAAAACAGAATCTGTCTCAAACAGAACAGTCTGTAGTAATCTATACAATACCCATACTTCTGTAAGTCTACAAATTCTGAAAAATTAGGACAACATAAGGAATTTGTATAGCAACACTGTTAAAATTTCAGCTCAAGATCACATTCCAGTAAAAAAATAAAATTCATATACTAGACGCAAAGTTTCTGTTTCAGATTCAGCATCACTTCTACTCATCGTATGAATCATCCTAACGGTTCTACTTGGCACAAACACTAAATAAACCATAAAAACACAATCATAACAGAGGCATAATTGTTTCAACACTCAAAAACAGAAAGGAAAAAGTAAAAATTTATTTATTCATTGGGTTGCCTCCCAACAAGCGCTATCGTTTTACGCCCCTAGCTAGGCATATTGGACAGATTCAAGTATTGTCATCTTTGATTTTAGATGAGGTACTTTTGTCAAGAGGTTTTGCAAATAAACTTGAAACACATCATCCATAGCAACCTTAGCACTATCAAGTTGTCCCTCTATGTACCCCCTTTGATTACCGGCCACGATCCAAGAATATTGTTGGTTTACATCATTGAAAACGTGTTGGATCATGTCTAAAATGGGGACTTCTTTTTTGAGATTCTCATAAAAAATTTGATTATTTCCAAGCAAATATCTCATCATGTAATCACTATTGTAAAGGATTTCTTCTATTACCGGTTTTTCACGGCTCATACGATAAAACTCAAAGATTTCCCTAGGTTCCCGTACTATGTGATCAAATTCATTCATAAGAACAAGGGTAGCTAACTTCTTAGCTTTGGGATTCTTTATGACGGGTAGCTCATAAAACAATCTTTGCAAGGTAGGATGGGTACGAATAAATCTATTTTCAAGTTTTAAAACTAGCGCCGAGATAGCTTCCGCATAAGATTTAGTTCTTTTCAATATAGGAGTATCATCGAGAGTCAAATTCCCAACGCAATTGAAAAACTCTTGAATAGTTTCTTTTCCTATAACATTCCCTTGCCCCAAAACAAAAGTTTTAGAATCAAGATTGGCAGAATGTCCAATTTTAGGAGTCCTGCCGTCATCCATTTCTGCCATACCAAAATCACTCATGGTGACAAGCAAACAAGAGATCTGGCGAGAAAAAGGCAAACAAAGAAGAGGGCGAATAAAACGACAAATTGGTGATGTGGGGGAGAGGAAAACGAGAGGAAAATGACAAATAATGTAATTGCAAGGAGTTGAGATTTGTGATTAGGAACCTGGTAGATGATGATGGAGTCCCCTCGGCACCTACGATAGGCACGTAGAAGAGACTGCTTCCTCCCCGACAACGACGCCAAAAATTCCTTTGACGTGGCTTGGACTGCGTCGGTATTTCCCCAAAGAGGAAGGGATGATGCAGCATAGCGACGGTAAGTATTTCCCTCAGTTATGAAACCAAGGTCATCGAACCAGTAGGAGGATCACCACCACCCAATAAGCAGCACCTGCACACAAACAACAAATACTTGCAACCCCACGCGAAAGAGAGGTTGTCAATCTCTCTACGATAATAAGATAGATTAGGTAGTGATAGATAGGAGAGATAGATCTATCAAGAACACAAATAAAAAGAGTAAATATGCAGCAATATATTTTTGGGTTTTTGGTTTTGTAGATCTAAAAACAAAGAGTGCAAAAAACGTAGATCGAAAAGCAATATGATAGGAAAAGTAGACCCGGGGGCCGTAGGGTTCACTAGTGGCTTCTCTCATGAGTATAGCGCACGGTGGGTGAACAAATTACTGTTGGGCAATTGATAGAAAATCGAATAGTCATGACGATATCCAAGGCGATGATCATTATATAGGCATCATGTCCAAGATAGATAGACCGACTCCTGCCTGCATCTACCTCTATTACTCCACACATCGACCGCTATCCAGCATGCATCTAGTGTATTAAGTTCATGGAAAAATGGAGTAATGCAATAAGAACGATGAAATGATGTAGACAAGATCTATTCATGTAGCAATAGACCCCATCTTGTTATCCTTAATAGCAACGATACATGCGTGTCTTGCTGCCCCTTCTGTCACTGGGAAAGAACACTGCAAGATCGAACCCATCACAAAGCACCTCTTCCCATGGCAAGAAAAATCGATCTAGTTGGCCTAACTAAACCAAAGATTCAAAGAAGAAATATGAGGCTATAAGTAATCATGCATATAAGAGATCAAAGAAGACTCAAATAATATTCATGGATAGAAACTGATCATGAACTCAAAATTCATCGGATCCCAACAAACACACCTCAAAAGTTTACATCAAATAGATCTCCAAGAGACCATTGTATAGAGAATCATAAGAGAGAGAGAAGAATCCATCTAGCTACTGCCTACGGACCCGTAGGTCTATGGTGGACTACTCACGCATCATCGGAGAGGCACCTATGAGTAAGATGAACCCCTCCGTGATGGTGTTTAGATTGGATCTCGCGGTTCTGGAACTTGCGGCGGCTAGAATTGTGTTTCGTCGACTCCCCTAGGGTTTTTGGATTTCCTGGGAATTTATAGGCACGATAGTCAGTTGAGGGGGTGCCCGAGGTGCCCAGCACCCATCAGGCCGTGCCAGGGGGCCTCTGGCGCGCCCTGGTGGGTGCTGGCCACCCTGGGCCCCCTCTTCTGGTGTTCTTTGGCCCATCTGGTTTCTTCTAGTCCATAAAAAATCCAGAAAAATCCCCGCAGCGTTTCATCTCTATTTGGTACTGATTTTCTGCGAAGTAAAAAAACAAGCAAAAATAGCAACTGGCACTTTGGCACTATGTCAATAGGTTAGTCCCAAAAAATGATATAAAGTTGTATTAAAATGATTGTAAAACATCCAAGAAGGATAATATAACAGCATGGAACAAGCAAAAATTATAGATGCGTTGGAGACGTATCATGGGTCATCAAGAATATTTTCTAACCTAGACAAGTTATCAGCTACAGGGTTCTCAGCTCCTTTCCTATCAACGATATGTAGGTCAAATTCTTGGAGCAAGAAAACCCACCTAATGAGTCTAGGTTTAGCATCTTTCTTTTCCATAAGATATTTTATAGTAGCATGATCGGTGTGAACAATAACTTTGGAGTCAACAATATAGGATCTAAATTTATCACAAGCAAACACAACTGCTAAAAATTCTTTTTTAGTAGTAGCATAATGCCGTTGAGCATTGTCTAGAGTTTTACTAGCATAATGGATAACATTCAATTTCTTATCAACTCTTTGTCCTAGGATAGCACCAACAGCATAATCACTAGCATCACGCATAATTTCAAAAGGCAAGTTCCAATCAGGTGGTTGAACGATAGGTGCAGAGGTTAAGGCTTTCTTGAGTGTTTCAAAGGCTTCCACACAATCATCATCAAAAAAAGGAATATCCTTTTGCAAAAGATTAGTAAGAGGCCTAGAAATTTTAGAGAAGTCTTTAATGAACCTCCTATAAAAACCAGCATGACCAAGGAAACTTCGAATACCTTTAATATCTTTAGGACATGGCATTTTCTCAATTGCATCAACCTTAGCTTTATCCACCTCAATACCGCGCTCAGATATTTTATGCCCCAAGACAATACCTTCATTAACCATAAAGTGGCACTTCTCCCAATTCAAGACAAGATTAGTTTGTTCACATCTCTGCAAAACTCGATCAAGGTTGCTTAAGCAATCATCAAAAGAAGTTCCGTAAACGGAAAAATCATCCATGAAAACCTCCACAATCTTTTCACAAAAATCAAAGAATATAGCAGTCATACATCTTTGAAAGGTAGCAGGTGCATTGAATAAACCAAAAGGCATACGTCTATAAGCATAGGTTCCAAAAGGGCATGTAAAGGTGGTTTTCTCTTGATTGGATTGTGACACGGGTATTTGAGAGAAACCAGAATATCCATCTAGGAAACAAAAGTGTGTGTGCTTAGATAGTCTCTCTAGCATTTGATCAATGAAAGGTAAAGGGTAATGATCTTTTCTTGTAGCTTTATTTAATTTTCTAAAATGAATTACCATTCTATAGCCAGTGACAACTCTTTGTGGAATGAGTTTGTTATTATCATTGGGAACAACGGTAATACCTCCTTTCTTTGGGACACAATGAACGGGACTTACCCATCTACTATCAGCTATGGGATAGATTATACCTGCTTCCAGAAGCTTTAATATTTCAGTTCTTACCACTTCTTTCATCTTAGGATTCAACCGCCGTTGGTGATCAACAACGGGTTTAGCATCTGGTTCCATATTGATCTTGTGCTGACATAGAGTGGGACTAATGCCCTTAAGATCATCAAGAGTATATCCAATAGCAGCCCGGTGCTTCCTTAGAACTTTCAATAATCTCTCTTCTTCATGTTCTGAAAGGTTAGCACTAATAATAATAGGATATACTTCAAAGTGTCAGGCAACTGTTTCAATTCAAACACGAGATCACCTTTAGGTGGAGGAGGACCTCCAAGAGTTTCAATAGGCAAATTGTGTTTCAAGAGAGGTTGTTGTTCGAAGAAAATTTGATCTATTTCATTTCTTTCACGCATGTGCATATCATTTTCATGGTCGAGCAAATATTGTTCTAAGGGATCAGTAGGAAGCACAGCAATAGAAGCAAGACCAATTATTTCATCTTCGCTAGGTAACGCTTTATCACGAGGTTGTCTACTAAACTTGGAAAAATTAAACTCATGAGACACATTACCAAAACTAACACCGACAGTTTGTTTTTCACAATCTATCTTAGCATTGACGGTGCTCAAGAAAGGTATACCAAAGAAAATGGGACAAAAGTCATCTTGTGGGGAACCAAGAACTAGAAAATCAGTAGGATATTTTACTTTCCCACACAAGACTTCAACATCTCTAACAATCCCAAGTGGTGTGATAGTATCTCTATTAGCAAGTTTAATAGTAACATCAATATCTTCCATTTCAGCAGGTGCTATTTCATTCATAATTTCTTGGTATAAGGTAAAAGGGATAGCACTCACACTAGCACCTAAATCACATAAACCATGGTAGCAATGATCTCCTATTTTAACTGAGACATCAGGCAAGCCTTCTATAGGTCTATGTTTATCTTTCTTATCAGGCTTAGCAATTCTAGCAGCTTCATCACAAAGGTAAATGACATGCCCATCAATATTTTCTTCCAAGAGATCTTTAACCATAGCAACACTAGGTTCTACTTTAATTTGCTCAGGGGGTTTAGGTGCTCTTATATTACTCTTACGAACCACGGTTGATACCTTAGCATGTTCCTTTATCCTAACAGAGAAAGGTGGCTTTTCAATATAAGCAGTAGGCACAACTGGATCAACATTGTATAAGATGGTTTCTTCTTTAGCTATGACCGGTTCTTTAATTTCTTCTTTAACAGGGGGATGATATTTAAACCACTTCTCCTTAGAGAGGTCAACGTGAGTAGCAAATGCTTAGCAGAAAGAGTGATATGGGGTGTCCCGATCTTCTTAGTAAGCGGCGATGGTGATGATGAAGATGATAGATAACTTGTATGTCGCCGATGAACTCTCCCTCGCTTGATCCCTGATGCCAATGCAAAAGGTCTCAACCCTTTGGATATTCACAACGTCACACACTTGCGCACGTAGCCGTCGACCACGAAACGGTATAGTTGCAATATACTAATTCCCAATGGAACAGCAGATTACACTCAACTTGCAGTATATGATCTCCAGATCGATACGAATTGGAGATGAGGATTCAAGATGAATGCTTACAAGCAATCTCAAGAACTAGGGTTTATCTTAAACGTGGTCTGCCTCTAACTAACCCTAAGGAAGGGTATTTATATCCTAAGATAGATCGAAGGGGTACACGGGCCGTCAGCCCCAAAGTCTGCGCGCAGGCAGCACGGTAGTACCGCTTATAGCAAGCGGTACTACCGCTCCTAAGCGGTACTTCCGCTCTAAAAATACTTAGTGCCGCTTTAGTACCGCTTGGGGTCGCTTGGATTCCAGAAGAAATTTCCTAAGCGGTACTAGGACGGTAGTACTGGGGCGGTACTACCTCTAAGCGGTACGACCGCTTGTGTGGGGCGGTACTACCGCCCTGGAAACTGCAGGGTCTTCCTCCCTTCCCAGCTGCAATGCCTCCTTGCTCCCCTCCTTGCTCCCTTGTGCCATGCCTTCCTCTCCAATGTACCTAATGACACATACACACAAGGATTTAGGCAGTATAAAGCTCTCATTAAAATAAATAGCATTATCAACTAAAAGAGAATTCACCTGTTGTTCTAGTAACTTAGCACGACCTCTTGTAATTGGACCAATCCTGATTTCATCATTGGACATCTTGTTTGCAGCAACAGGTTGTTTATCTTCATGAGGTAGAGAGGGAACCATAGTAGGGATATCCTCATCAAAGAGGCTACTATCTCAGAGTCAAGTCCATATTTAGTGCTAAACTTGTGAAAAGTATCGGTATTCATAAAAGATTTAATACAATCAAATTCAAGCTTTATACCTGACTCATTACCTTCGTAGAGTTCCCAATCTTCAGAGTTGCATTTAATTCTTTCCAAGAGATCCCACTTGAAATCAATAGTCTTCTTCATATAAGAACCAGCACAAGAAGTATCGAGCATGGATTGATCATTATGACATAGCCGAGCATAAAAATTCTGAATGATAACTTCCCTCGGGATGTCATGATTGGGGCATGAATATAACATTGACTTAAGCCTCCCCCAAGCTAGAGGAATACTTTTTCCTTCACGAGGCCAAAAATTATATATATAATTCCGATCACGATGAACTAGATGCATAGGATAAAACTTTTGATGGAATTCCAATTGCAAACGATTCCAGTTCCACGATCCAAGATCATCACATAGCCTATACCATGTCAATGCTTTTCCCTCCAAAGATAAAGGGAAAACCTTATTCTTAACTTCATCTCCGGGTAAACCTGCAACCTTAAATAATCCACATATTTCGTTCACATATAAGAGATGCATATCAGGCTGTTCAGTTCCATCTCCTGCATAACGTTTAGCAAGCAATTGTTCTACCATACCCGAAGGAATTTCATAAGCAACATTTTCATAGGCAATATTTCAGTAGGTGCTGTAGGTTGAGGGGTAACTAATTGTGGTTCCGGTCGAGGTGAAGATACCTCGAACAAACCCCTCAAAGGATTGTTCTCCATAGTAGCAAGTAGCAATAAATTTCAGCACGTAGTATAAGTTTTTCCTTACCGATTTCCACTTACCAAGAGCGCTTCACTCCCTGGCAACGGCGCCAGAGAAGAGTCTTGATGACCCACAAGTATAGGGGATCAATCGTAGTCCTTTCGATAAGTAAGAGTGTCGAACCCAACGAGGGGTAGAAGGAAATGACAAGCGGTTTTCAGCAAGGTAATTTCTGCAAGCACTGAAATTGTAGGTAACAGATAGTTTGGTAGCAAGGTAATTTGTAATGAGCAAGTAACGATAACGGTAAACAAGGTGCAGCAAGGTAGCCCAATCCTTTTGAGGCAAAGGACAGGCCAGAACAATCACTAGTAATAGGCAAAGTGTTCTTGAGGGTACACGGGAATTTCCTCTAGTCACTTTTATCATGCTGGTTTGATTCGTGTTCGCTACTTTGATAATTTGATATGTGGGTGGACCAGTGCTAAGGTGATGTTCTTACTTCAACTAACAACCTACTTATGATTAACCCCCTCGCAAGCATCCGCAACTATGAGAAAAGTATTAAGACAAAGTCTAACCATAGCATTAAACATGTGGATCCAAATCAGCCCCTTACGAAGTAGCGCATAAACTAGGGTTTAAGCTTCTGTCACTCTAGCAACCCATCATCTAATAACTACTCCACAATGCATTCCCTTAGGCCCATGAATGGTGAAGTGTCATGTAGTCGATGTTCACATGACACCACTAAGGGAATCAAAACATACATATCATCAAAATATCGAACACATATCAAATTCACATGAATACTCGCAACATGACTTCTGCCGTGACCTCAAGAACAAAGGTAACTACTCAAAAATAATAATCATGCTCAAGATCAGAGGAGTATTGAATAGCATAATTGATCTGAACATATAATCTTCTACCAAATAAACCATATAGTAATCAACTACACAAGGTAATCAACACTACTAGTCACCCACAGGTACCAATCTGAGGTTCCGGTACAAAGATTGAACACAAGAGATGAACTAGGGTTTGAGAGGAGATGGTGTTGTTGAAGATGTTGATGAATATTGGCCTCCCAAAGATGAGAGGGGTGTTGGTGATGACGATAGCTTCGATTTCCCCCTCCGAGAGGGAAGTTCCCCCGGCGGAATCGCTCCGCCGGAGGGCAAAAGTGCTCCTGTCCAAGTTCTGCCTCGAGGCTGCGGCGCTTCGTCCCAAAAGTCCTCCTCCTATTTTTTTTAGGTTTTTTGGGAATATATACCAGAAGATGGGTTCCGGAGGTGGGCCTGGGTGAGCACCACCCACCAGTCTGCGCCAGGGGGTGCCTGGCGCACCCTGGTGGGTGCTCCTCACCAGGTGCCCCCCCTCCGGTAGATTTTTGCTCCAATATTTTTTATTAATTCCAAAAATAATCTCCGTAAAGTTTCAGCTTTATTGGAGTTGTGCAGAATAGGTATCTCCGACGTGCTTTTCTTGGGTCCAGAATTCCAGCTGCCGGTATTCTCCCTCTTTGTGTGAACCTTGCATATTATGAGAGAAAAAGCATTAGAATCACTCCCCAAAGCATTATTATTCAACAAAACAAAGTAAATAATAGTAGGAAATCATGATGCAAAATGGACGTATCATGCCTCACCAGGCCCCTGGCACCTGGTCTTCTCGCGTCCCTCCCAGGCAAAAGCTGGCGAGGAAAGGTATGGGAGCTGCTCGCACGTCAAGGGGGACTCCTGAGCATCGCGACTCAGGAGCCTCACTAGTCACGTAGCCCCTCGCCCCTTGGTCTCATCCTGGCGATCCGGACGCCCCAACGGCAGTCGAGGTATGTGCGGGATTGGGCCCTACCGACGCAGAGTACTAAGACGCTCCAAATCAACCTCATCGTCGCCATGTTCCTTCATGAGGGTTGCTCACACGTCAAGGGGGACTCCTGAGCATCACGACTCAGGAGCCTCACTAGTCACGTAGCCCCTCGCCCCTTGGTCCCGTCGTGGCGATCCGGACGCCCCAACGGCGATCGAGGTATGCGCGGGATTGGGCCTTGCCGACGCAGAGTACTAAGACGCTCCAAATCAACCTCGTCGTCGCCATGTTTCTTCATGAGGGCTGCTCGCACGTCAAGGGGGACTCCTGAGCATCGCGACTCAGGAGCCTCACTAGTCACGTAGCCCCTCGCCCCTTGGTCTCGTCCTGATGATCCGGACGCCCCAACGGCGGTCAAGGTACGTGCAGGATTGGGCCCTGCCGACGCAGAGCACAAAAGCAAGCAGGAAGGAAACAAGGCACAAAGGAAATCACAGAGTTCAAACAGTTATTACAAGCACAGAATATTTTGCGAATTCAATCAAGTCTTACGCCTCCATAAGGCATGATAAATGTCGCAGGTCAAAATCTAGGAGGAGGAGCCGTCGTCGCCACGGACGTTGCCGCCGCCTGTCCCAGTCATGGTAAGCTCGTCGTCAACGTCGTTGCCGACGCCTTCGTCGCCACCGCTCGCCTCCACCGCAGGGGGCTCGATGTCGGGGACGCAGGCGAACTTCTTCACCAGCGCGTTCACGGAACCCTTCACAGCCGCCGCCGCAGCGGCGCGAGACTCAGGGGCAACCGAGGCCATCACCGCGTTGAAATCGAAGCCGTGTTCGCGGAGGTAGAGGTGGCTAATGACACGCGTCGTGGCCATGGAGAAAAGGTCGTGGCGCTCATCCTCCAGGATGGCGTCCACCCTGGCGTCCGCACTTTCGAGCACCTCAACAAGCTTGGAGGAGAGCCCTGCGTAGCCGCCCTCAGGAGTCGCCAGTGGCTCTTCGAATCCTCCCCTGTAGATGAAGCGCATCGCTTGGCGAAGATTGAGATCGATGGAGGGGAAGGCATCGTGCTCAGCGGCCGCCTTCTTCTCAGCAGCAGCAAGGCTCTTCTCCCTAGCATCCAGCTGGGCCGTCGCGTCGGAGACATGCTGGGCGTGGGACGTCTGGGCTTCTTCTACGTCATCCTTCAGCTTGGCTAGACGCTCGCGCTCCGCAGCTTGGTCAACAGCCGCCTGGGACAGCACGGAGTCACGATCGGCGAGCTTCGCCTCGCGAGCCTTGAGGTCCTCCTCCCGCTGGTGGAGCCGTTGCGCGTGAGCGGCTTGCTCCTCCTGAAGGGCCTTCAGGTCAGCCTTGCCTTGCCACAGTGCTCCGCGGCAGACGTTGCCTTGGCTAGTGCCGCATTGTGAGCCGCCTTGGCTTCGGTGGCCTCCTTTTGGCTCTCCGCGGCGGCAGCCTTGGCCCGACCCCAGGTCGTCTTGGTGGCTGCGTCAACCTGGAGCCACCCAGAAATAAACCCCATGCGTTCCCTCGCGAGGTAGCGCCTGTTGGCGTCTTGAAGGTCGGCCCAGATCCGGCCGAGCGTGGTGTAGGCCTAGTCCAAGGCACCGGGCCTGATCAGAGGGTAGCGGTACGCAGGCGCAAGGGCCTGACAAGGAGACGACACCAGCTCATCAGCGAGCGCTGCGTCCAAGGGGGCAGCGGTGTGGCAGACTTGGGGCACCAGAGGCTCCAATCTCTCCTTAGCCGCGACGAGGGCGGATGCTTCCACAGCCTGCTGGCCCACGGGGGCTGGCTCCTCCTGAAGTTGCGTCGCTGTGCCCCTAGGGGCAGATTCCGTTAGGAGGGGCAGGAAATCGCCCCCTCCATCGGCGCTGGGGTCGCCATGGCCGCAGCAAGGAGTGTCGCCTCGTGAGCCTCTACACTACAGGTGCCCGGCCTCTCGAGCGGCGCCGGCAAGGCACCAGGAGTAGGCGTCACACCCGTGTGTCCGGGTGCGGTGTCATCGGGGTGCCCAAGGGTTGCGCTGGGTTGGCGCATCGGTGGTGCCCTCTGGGCAGGGGGCTCCCTCGGCATGGTGCCCGCTTTCTTCTTCTTCGGCACGTTGTCGCCCCTGGACACCGAGAGGAGAAGGGGCCGTGAGTACGCGCGCAATCTACAATCGACCAAAGGCATGGCGAGTTACATACTCCTCGCGCGCGACCCACTTCCTCTTCCTCTCCACGTCGGCAATGGTCTAGACGCTCCCGCCCTTCTTCGGCATGGCGCTGCCACCTGGAGAGGAGACGAGATCGCCCTGAGGGGCCACAGTCGGAGAGGCCACGTCTGTCCCAGCGGCGGCCGCCCCGCCTTTCGCCTACGGCCCGGACGGGGACGAGGCCGGCATCTCAATCGCCTTGCTGGAGCGTGGGGAGTCGTCTGGAGGAGGCGCAGCCACGCGTTTCCTCGGGGTCGCCCGCCCAGATGCCCGTGCGGCCTGGGGGGTAGACCCTGATCTCCTGAGGACCCTGGCAAAGCACGAGGAGTCCGCCACTGGGGGCTCGTCGGCATCCTCGTCATCTTCGAGATCACGGAGGAGCATGCTCTGCGATGGGGGGGACACCTCTTCCGGGTCATCGTCCTCCGTCTCCTCCGAGTCTTCCTCGCCGCTGGCGTCGCTGGAGGACACCGGCACGGGGGAATTGTGGCGCTCGGGCGGCGTGAGCCCCTGATCGTCATAGGCGGGCATGGCAGCAACCAGCTCCTCCATGTCGTCATGATGGTACAGCGGGGCGTAGCCCTCGGGGAGGTCCCCAGGATCACTGTGGAGTAGGGTAGGCACGACCCTGCCCAGCTCCTCGCCCGACAAGCTGGTGGACCGAAGCCTGATGGTGTCCTGCGCACCCTCGTACTCCCACATGGGCTTCGAGTGCGACTGGAGCGGCGCCAGGCGTTGCGTCAAGAACTCCTTCACTATCATTGCCCTGGTCAGCTGCTTGACCTGCATGTCCAGAGAGATCCGCTTCAAGACGGGCTTCACCCGGGGATCGGTGAGCTTCGCGGAGCCCCGTGCGAGGGTCTTCTCGGGCAACTCCGTTGGGAGCTCCAAGCGCGGATTGAGGCCCCGGGCGTCCAGGAAGACCCAACGGTGCCTGAAGCCTTCCACCTTCTTCCCAGCCTTCAGGAGCATGTTCCCGCTCTGGACCACGACAAAGGAGGCACACGCCGACCGGTGCGCGCCGTGATGGAGCCGCAAGCTGAAGTAGTGGCGGAAGAGGGCCACTGAGGGCCTCACGCCCACGAAGGCCTCGCAGTAGAAGGCGAAGACGGATACGGGCGGGATGGAATTGGGCTGAAGATGGAGGGTCTGGATCCCGTAATGCTCAAGGATGGCGGTGAAGAACCCCGAGAAGGTCGGGACGAGCCCAGAGAAGACGCTGTGGAGGAAGAAGGGGTAAACTGTCTTCGCCAAGGTGCGCGACTCCGCAGAGCCGCACCAGATCAAGGTCTGCCCCCACTCATTGGAGTCGCCCGCCGCCAGCGGAAGTGCTGGGGCGAGGTCCATCTCCTTGGCAATGGTGGACGCCGTGAGCGCTAGCAAGGGGGAAGAAGAGGCCGAGGCCTGAGCCTCAGGATTTGACTTCCCGGCGGGCGCCATCTGAAGGATCTTTGGGGTTGGAGAGGAAGGACGGCGCTGCGCCAAGATATGGGGGAGTTTCTCGCGAAGGAAAGGGGATCTGAGCAAGGGAGCAAGAGCGCAGGGAAGAAGAGCAATGATGGCTCGGCAGCTGGCGCCAGGCTTTTGTCAGCCTAGGCAGTTGCCGAGGCGATGTGGGAGCGGGGCGTCCGTGTCCTGCCACACGCCATGCGTTGAGCCTGGCCCGCAGGCTATTGGGGGCCCGCGGCGTTTCACCCCTCGCTCCATGCCTACGCCTCGAAGCCAGGACCGACACACCTTGGGCCCGGGGGCTACTGTCGGCGTTCTGGGAACGGGGGTACCCAGACCTGCCTGCCTGCGGCCCAACGTGTGGCCCATCTCGACGGCCCAGTGCAGCCTGGCGGCAAACTCCCCAAGGCAAGACCCTCGTGAGGGCTCTGGCCTCGCGAAGCGAACAGCGCCAAGGCATCCAGGGGAGC
This sequence comes from Elymus sibiricus, assembly GCA_039707655.1. Taxonomy (NCBI): domain Eukaryota; kingdom Viridiplantae; phylum Streptophyta; class Magnoliopsida; order Poales; family Poaceae; genus Elymus; species Elymus sibiricus. The sequence continues at coordinate 231,925,672 of CM077671.1, read as the reverse complement.
GGCCTCCCCAGGCTGCCTCCCAAGGAGCGGAGATTCCTATGCAGTGCTCGGCCTCATGAGGCTGGAATGACGTGAGCCATGACGACCAAGGCCAGGCGGGTGCCTGTGGGCGCAGCAGGGACAGTTTTCTCTTTTGTGCTAAGGAGGCAAGGACGGACGCGGGTTCCCAAGGAATCCCCCAAAGGTTTCCATTCCAGTGCAACAAGACCAAGACCACGAGCTCGGCAGGACGGATGTCATCGCCGAGCCCACCTCTGCGTCACGCCCAGAAGCTTTGCAGGCGAAGACCACCTTTAGTCAGGATAAGATGTACCTCTTGTCCCCTTTCATATTTGGCCATTGTGGGATCCCTTCCCGCCTATGCGATAAGGGAAGAGGACCAAGGCCACTATAAATAGGCACCAGCACCCATCGTAGAAGGGATCCGATCGATCCTCACCTCAGAGCCCTCACGAGGTCGCTCACGCAGTGTACTAGTTCATCCTTGAACCTCCTCGGGAGGCCAATCCACCAAAGTAGGAGTAGGGTTTTACACCGCAAGGTGGCCCGAACCTGGGTAAATCTTTGTGTCCATCTTCTTGTTCATGAGCACGCATTTGACGAGGCTTGGCTGTAGGGTGGCGAGCTTGAGAGTTGAGCTGGGAAGGATCTTCGCACACGCCCCAGAGTTCGAACCTTCTTGGGTCTGCGGAGCCCCAATTTCCGACAAATTTTGGTGATGTCTCTCATGAATTTAATTTCTCTAAATTTGGTGGACAACCACATGAGAAAGAGCTATCTAGTATAGATGAAATTATTGGTCTTGCTTCTATTGTCGTGCCGCCTACTGGCCTTTTAGAATAATATTTTCTAAAATGACATGCATATGAATGAAAGGGGTGAAATAGATGATATATTCTTTAGTCAAACACCAATTCTTAAACACAATTTGCATGTTGATATTCTAGGAGATCCTCCTCCACCTAAAGGATATCCCCGTGTTTGAATTAAAGAAATTACGTGATACATTGAAATATGCTTAGCTTGATGAAAATAAGATATATCCAGTTATTATTAGTGCTAACCTTTCAGAGCGTGAAGAGAAGAGACTACTCAAAACTCTGAAGAAGCATTGTGCTACTATTAGATATACTCTTGATGATCTTAAGGGTATTAGTTCCACTTTAAATCAGCATAAGATTAATATGGAACCAGATGCTAAACCTGTCGTTGATCATCAACGTCGTCTGAACCCTAAAATGAAAGAAGTGGTAAGAACTGAAATATTAAAGCTTCTGGAAGTAGGTATAATCTATCCTAGAGCTGATAGTGGATGGGTGAGTCCTGATCATTGTGTCCCTAAAAAGGGAGGTATAACCGTTTTTCCTAATGATAAAAATGAACTTATCCCACGAAGAATTGTAACTGGTCATAGGATGGTAATAGATTTTAGGAAATTAAACAAAGTACTAGAAAAGACCATTACCCCTTGACATTTATTGATCAAAGGTTAGAAAGATTATCTAGGCATACACACTTTTCTTTCCTTGATGGATATTTTGGGTTTTCCCAAATACCTGTGTCAAAGGAAGATCAAGAGAAAACTATTTTTACGTGCCCTTTTGGAACTTATGCTTATAGACGTATGCCTATTGGTTTGTGTAATGCACCTGCTACCTTTCAAAGATGTATGAGTTCTATATTCTCTGACTTTCGTGAAAAGATTGTTGAGGTTTTCATAGACAATTTTTCAGTTTACGGGACTTCTTTTGATGATTGCTTGAGAAACCTTGATCGAGTTTTGCAGAGATGTGGAGAAAGTAATCTTGTCTTGAATTGGGAGAAGTGCCACTTTATGGTGAATGAAGGCATTGTGCTTGGGCATACAATATCTGAATGAGGTATTGGGGTAGACAAAGCTAAAATTGATGTAATTGAGAAAATGCCATGTCCTAGAGATGTGAAAGGTATAAGAAGTTTCCTTGGTCATGTTGGTTTCTATAGGAGATTTATTAAGGATTTCTCAAAGATCTCTAGGCCATTAACTAATCTTCTTCAAAAAGATATTCCATTTGTTTTTTATGATGATTGTGTAGAGGCCTTCGAAATACTTAAGAAAGCTTTAATTTCCGCACCTATTGTTCAGCCGCCTGATTGGAACTTATCATTTGAAATTATGTGTGATGCTAGTGATTATGATGTTGGTGCTTTTTAGGGCAAAGAGTCGATAAGAAACGGGATGTTATTCATTATGCTAGTAAGACCTTAGACAATGCTCAAAGAAATTATGTCGATAAGAAACAGAATTTTTAGCAGTTGTCTTTGCATGTGACAAGTTCAGACCTTACATTGTTGATTCCAAAGTCACGATTCACACTAATTATGCTGCTATTAAATACCTGATGGAAAAGAAAGATGCTAACCCTAGATTAATTAGGTTGGTTCTTTTAATTCAAGAGTTTGATTTGAATACTGTTGATAGAAAGGGAGCTCAAAATCATGTAGCAGACAACTTGTCTAGGATGGAGAATGTTTTTGATGACCCACTGCCTATTGATGATAGTTTTCCTGATGAGCAATTAGCTGTTATAAATGCCTCCCGCGGTACTCCTTAGTATGCAGATTATGCTATTACATTGTTGTAAATATATACCACCTAGTTTTACATACCACCAAAAATAATTCTTTGATTTAAGACATTATTTTTTGGATGACCCACATCTATATAAAGAAGGAGTAGATGGTGTAATTAGACGTTGTGTACCTGAGCATGAACAGGAACACATCCTACGGAAGTGCCACTCCAAGGCATGTGGAGGACACAATGCAGGAGATAGAACCACACATAAGGTATTACAGTTTGGTTTTTATTAGCCTACTCTCTTCAAGGATGCACGCAAGTTTGTCTTTCTTGTAATGAATGTCAAAGAATTGGTAATATTGGTAGACGTCATGAAATGCCTATGAATTATTCACTGGTTATTGAACCATTTGTTTAATGGGTTTTTGATTATATGGGACCTTTTCCTTCATCTAATGGGTATACTCATATTTTAGTTGTTGTTGATTACGTTACTAAGTGGGTAGAAGCTATTCAAACTAGTAGTGTTGATCATAACACTTCTGGTAAAATGCTTAAAGATGTTATCTTTCCGAGGTTTGGAGTCCTTAGATACTTAATGACAGATGGTGGTTCACATTTTATTCATGGTGCTTTCCGTAAACTTCTAGCTAAATATGATTTAAATCATAGAATCGCATCACCTTATCATCCTGAGTCTAGTGGACAAGTTGAGTTGGCTAATAGGGAAATAAAATTGATTCTACAAAATACTATTAATAGATCTGGAAAGAATTGGTCTAAGAAACTTGACGATGCATTATGGGAATATATAACTGCTTATAAAAATCACACGGGAATGACCCCATATAAAATGGTCTATGGAAAAGCATGTCATTCATCTCTCGAATTAGAACATAAAGCTTATTGGAAAATTAAAGAACTTAATTATGATTTCAAACATGCTCGTGAGAAGAGGTTATTTTATATTGGTTCTCTAGATGAATGGAGGACACATGCTTATGAAATTGCCAAGTTGTTTAAAGAAAAAGTTAAAAGATGGCATGAGAAAAGAATCCAAAACCGAGAATTTAAAATTGGAGATCTAGTTCTTTTGTACAACTCTCATTACAGATTTTTTGTAGGAATACTTCTCTCCAAATGGGAAGGCCCATATATCGTTGAAGAAGTTTATCGCTCCGGAGTCATTAAGATCAGTAATGCAGAGGGCACAAATCCGAGAGTGGTTAATGGGCAAAGAATTAAGCATTATATTTCAAGTACGCCCATTAATGTTGAAAGTAATGTTATTCAACTAATGACACCGGAGGAGCATATAAAAGAGACCTTGCAGGATACTCTGGAACCATGAAAAGGGGAGGTATGTGATACGGTAAGTAAACCGACTCCAAAAATTCCTTAAAAAATATTTCTGCCAGTTTTGGAATATTAGAAAATTTACAAAAATAAAAATCAGCCGAGGGGACCCATGACAGAGTCCCAAGCCAACAGGGCGCGGCACCCCCTGGGCACACCATGATGGCTTGGGAGCCCCTCGTGTGCCTCCCCGACTCCGTTTTCTTCCTGGACACGTATTCTGACCTAGAAAAAATCATTTTATATACTCCCGGATGTTTTGACCACCGCATCACAAGTTTTCCCTCTATTCTTGTTTCGGGCTATTTTTCTGACAGATTTCTCAATGATGTGGTAGCGATGTCGTCGTCTTCCTCCAACAACATTGAGTACGAGGCTTGGCTGCTCCATATGGAGCTTGAACGAGAGAGTACTAAGGAAGTCATCACGAAGGAAGAAACTATGGACTCTAGCAGGCATCTCCACCTCTCCATACCCCTGCCAACGAATGGGGAGGAGAGCCCAACTAGCTGAAGAAGCACAGGGTGAATCTATTCCGAGGACACCCCTCGGCAGGTTACATGCAAATAACTTCCATAAATTGATCCATAACTATCGAGTTGAGAATATTTCTCGCTCGCATATACCATCCAATTGGTACATCTCTCGTCCAAGTGAAAGTGATGCAGGGAAAACTCTTGGTGGCCTGAAAACAAACATTGATGGAGGTGCAAAATAACACTACAATGATTTAGCAGCTGCATTAGGAGATGCGGGGCCTTAGGGGTGCCTTAATATCTATTATGGAGAACATCAAGTCTGCTACTTCATCACAACCATTACCCAAGAAGGACATTTGAGTACATGGGTATGGGCGCCACCCTTAGCTTGTTCCAAGCTTGGGGGCGGTGCCCCGGTATTGTATCACCATCACTTTGACCATTATCATTTATCTTAGTTTGATCATTAGCTATTTCGTGATTTAGAAGAATACAAGTTTAGTATTTTTTTTGCTTACTGTTTTTGTCTTATGATCCATCTATCCTTGTAACCGAGTGTGAGAGTTATATAACAAAGATTAGTTGAGTTTTCTTGCTTTACCCTCATGCATCAACCTTGGCAATGAAAAAAAAGAAAAAAAATGATCACATCACTAGTGCAGCCGAGTCCTATACAAACGGTTTTACCCCTTTCCGTGACATAGTTTTAAACCATCATCTTGCCTGTGTGGGCTATAGGGGGCCTATCCCAAACGACATAGATAATTTGGCGGTGATGCCTCCGTCCGGTCACACACGCCAGGCAAAAATAGAGCGTGTGCAATTGGGAGGACCATCACAAACAGACAGATTACAGAAGTTGTGTGAGATGTGCTTAGCATCCCACACAGGGAATCCCAAAGATACGTCTCCATTTGTAATGCACATCACACACAATTTTCTGCATAACATCGTTTGTGATAGGGCTGGCCATCACACACGATAGTTATAATTTTGTCGATTGCGTTATTCAATAGATCACTCATGGTGCCTAGAAGAAACTGTTTGGCATAGGGATGTCCATCACACATACTTGTTATGTGAAAACGTTTGTGATAGGGTGGCCTAACGCACACAGTTGTCGATTGGAAATCATGTGTGACTGTTCATTGATCCAACACGCCATTGTACATCTCCAACGTATCTATAATTTTTGCTTGTTCGATGCTGTTATATTATCATTCTTGGATGTTTTACAATCATTTTATAGCAACTTTATATCATTTTTTCAGGCTAACCTATTGAGATAGTGCCAAAGTTCCAGTTGCTGTTTTTGCTTGTTTTTTTTACTTCGCGGAATATCAGTACCAAACGAAGTCCAATCGCGACAAAACTTTTTGGAGATTTTTTTTGGGCCAGAAGACATCCAGTGGGCCAAAGAAGTGCCAGAGGGGAGGGTCGAGGAGACCACAACCCACGAGGGTGCGACAGAGGCCCCGGGCGTGCCCTGATGGGTTGTCCCCTCCTCGGGACACCTCTCCACCACCTCTGACGCCTATAAATTCCCATATATTCCAAAAACCCTAGAGGAGTTGATGAAAAACACATCCAACCACCGCAAGTTCCAGAACCTCGAGATCCAATCTAACACCATCACAGAGGGGTTCATCATCCTCATTGGTGCCTCTCCGATGATGCGTGAGTAGTCCACCAGAAACCTACGGGTCCGTAGGCAGTAGCTAGATGGCTTCCTCTCTCTCTTTCGATTCTTAATACAATGGTCTCTTGGAGATCTATTTCATGTAAACTTTTGCGGTGTGTTTGTTGGGATCCGATGAATTTTGAGTTCATGATCAGTTTCTATCCATGAATATTATTTCAGTCTTCTTTGATCTCTTATATGCATGATTACTTATAGCCTTGTATTTCTTCTTCGAATCTTCGGTTTAGTTAGGACAACTAGATAGATTTTTCTTGCCATGGGAAGAGGTGCTTTGTGATAGGTTCGATCTTGCGGTGTCCTCTCCCAGTGACAGAAGGGGCAGCGAGGCACGCATGTATCGTTGCTATTAAGGATAACAAGATGGGGTCTATTCCTACATGAATAGATCTTGTCTACATCATGTCACCATTCTAATTGCATTACTCCGTTTTCCCATGAACTTAATACACTAGATGCATGCTGGATAGCGGTCGATGTGTGGAGTAATAGTAGTAGATGTAGAATCGTTTCGGTCTACTAATCTTGGAAGTGATGCCTATATAATGATCATCCCCTTGGATATCGTCATGATTATTTGATCTTTTATCAATTTCCCAACAGTAATTTGTTCACCCACCATGTGCTATACTCATGAGAGAAGCCCACTAGTGAAACCTACGCCCCCCGGGTCTACTTTTCCAACATATTGCTTTCCGATCTATCATTTTGCCGCTTTTGTTTTCACATCTATTATTCCAAAAACCCAAAAATACCTTGCTGCACTTTTTATTTGCTCTTTTTATTTTGAGTTCTTGAGAGATCTATCTCTACAATCTATCACTACCTAATCTATCTTTTTTACCGTAGAGAGATTGACAACCTCTCTTTCGCGTTGGGTTGCAAGTGTTTGTTCTTTGTGTGCAAGTGCTGCTTACGTAGTGGTGGTGATCCTCCTACTGGTTCGATACCTTCGTTTCATAACTGAGGGAAATACTTATCGTCGCTGTGCTGCATCATCCCTTCCTCTTTGGGGAAATACTGACGCATTCTCAAGCCACGTCAGCCATCTTTCTAGAAACCATGTGGGTTTGTTGAGGTCATCGCCCACGGTGTTGTCTTAGAAACCGTCTGCAATAGGAACCCCAATAATTAGCCTAATTGCTCTATTATTTATAATCTATTTAGTAATCAAATTAACATTTCATATCAAGCACACAATATATTTCTTATTCGTATTACGGCAACCAGGATTTCAGAATTGAATTAAATCAGGGTACAACATCATATAGGTATATAGTACCTAGCTATCCAATAGCACAACATGACAAAGTTTCAAATGCAACATCTAAAACCTTTGGAAAGTATCATTATAGACGGTAAATAGATAGATTAGTCTCGTCTAGAAACTGTTGAATCGGAAGGCGAATATTGAGCCTTCAATGATGTTGAAGGTCCTCACAACTTTAGGCCAGTGCTTGTGGATGATTGTCCGCCCATCCTTCGTCCTCTTGAGGAAGACTTCAAGATTATACCGTGGGTGCTGTATGAATACCTTCCTTGCCCCTTGACCATACAGGTGGTTTGAGACATAATCATCGATGAACTGCCTTGAAAAGGACTGAAAACAAACGTATGCACAAATATCTTTTCTAAAATTTGAAATGGCGCAAACGGAAAAGGACAAGGTGAAAGAGATGGTACCATCCTATAATTGACTGATGTGTTCTTCTTTGTGCAGAGAAACATGTTGTTGTTTTTCGTAGCTAGTTTCTTTATCTTAACAATGTTTCTGAGTTTCTTAATTTGACTGATATTCAAGGATACCTCAGTTCCCCACATGGAAAAAGGGTTGAACTGTGGGTCTAAACCTCTTACAGCAGGACCTACATGTGCAAGAACAAATTATTAAAAACCTTAATATTAGAATGGTTCCTGCAATTGCACAATAATGTGCTATTAGCCAAATAACCATGGATGTGCAAACCTCGATGGTAAACTTCAGTGTCTCCCATTCCTTCCCCGGCCCTGCAACATATTTAAGCTAGATATTGATCAGGTTATAAGTGATATTTGGCATACTATTAGTGAAATGTGTTAATGAAAAATAGACACATTGCAGATCCAACAGATTAATTCGAGCCACATGGAAAAGCCAGTTATCTAAACCAAGCGTGCTAAGAACTAGTAAATATAGCAATTGTACATCTTTCACATGTATTTAGTACATCCAAATTCGATTTATTTCTCACATGCATAACAATACAAAATTGTACCAACAAAAATCGAACGTCACATTGCAGAATTGAAATAAATAGTTAAATGATCACCACAACAAATGAACCAAAAATTTAACTAAGCACCACATTGCACAATAGAACATATTAGAAGGTCAGATTGCAAGTAGCATTACATTGGATATTTCACTGGAATTTCTAAATGAAAGGCACGAGAAGCACATGCAACATGTAAACTAAACATGCTTAACCGGCATAGCTAGGTGAACACAGGTCCTTAGTGATAAAGCTAGAAAAACAAGCTATTCCTCATCGTTGGAGATATCGATGGCGATGGGCTCCTACAAGTTGGAAGAGGCCAAGGCCTCCACACTATGGGTGCACCCCTCATAGTGGTGAGTGGACTGATCCTGCCCCAGGACCAACATGTCCGCTCTGGAGCTGAGGTAAGCATGGGTACGCCGAGAAAAAAGCTCGTAGTCTTCGTCGAACGCATCGGTGGTGCCCTCGAGAAAAGACCACGAGCTGTCATTTATAGCAGCCAACCGCATGGCGGCATCTGCACGTGAGGCATCGAAGGTAGCCTCGATGGCAAGGTGCTCCTCCAAGATCTGGGGTCGGCATGCATGGCAGCCATCACTACTTCATCCACACGTGCAGCCACGATTTGCTTCTCCGCTGCCAAATGCTCCTTGAGATCCTGACTATACTGCATGCACCATGGCTTTCAGGGGTGATTATTTGGAGGATGGGGCGGTGATTTGGGTGGAAGGTGTCACGCCGGTGGCCGGGCCATGTGGGATGCAGGAGGAAGGGGTTGGAGAGAGGGGGTATTGGGGATGTGTCGATTACTTGACTAGATGGACGAGGCCGAGCAGCTGGAAGGAGCGTTGTCGGTGAGGAGGTGATACGTCTCCAACGTATCTACTTTTCCTCACCCTTTTGCCCTTATTTTGGACTCTAATTTGCATGATTTAAATGGAACTAACCCGGACTGACGTTGTTTTCAGCAGAATTGCCATGGTGTTGTTTCTGTGCAGAAATAAAAGTTCTCGGAATGGAACGAAACTTTTTGGAGATTTATTTTGGAAAATATAAAAAATACTGGAGCCAGAAACCACCGGAGAGGGGGCCCAGGGTGAGCATCACCCACCAGGGCGCGCCAGCCCCCTCCCGGCGCGCCCTGGTGGGTGGTGACCACCTCGGGGCCCCACTTGCCTTATCTCCGCCACTATAAATTGCTAAATTTGGAGAAAAAATCAGAGAGAAAGAATTATCGTGTTTCACATGACGGAGCCGCTGCCACCTCCTATTCTTCATCGGGAGGCCAAATCTGGAGCCCGTTTGGGGCTCCGGAGAGGGGAATCTTCGGTATTCGTCATCACCAACCTTTCTCCATCGCCAATTCCATGATGCTCCCCACCGGGAGTGAGTAATTTCTTCGTAGGCTTGCTGGTCGGTGAGGAGTTGGATGAGATTCATCATGTAATCGAGTTAGTTTTGTTAGGGCTTGATCCCTAGTATCCATTATGTTCTGAGATTGATGTTGCTATGACTTTGCTATGCCTAATGCTTGTCACTAGGGCCCGAGTGCCATGATTTCAGATCTGAACCATTTATGTTATCATCTCTATATCCATGTTCTTAATCCGATCTTGCCTAGTCATATGCACCTATTACGTGTTATGATCCGTGAACCCCATAGTGACAATATTTGGGATACTTCGCGGTGATGACCGTAGTTTGAGGAGTTCATGTATTCACCATGTGTTAATGCTTTGTTCCGGTTCTCTATTAAAAGGAGGCCTTTGTGACGCCCTGGTTTTATGCTACAGTAATCTCTGTAATTAAGCTACAGTAATCCCGCACTAATGATGCCACGTCACCGCATTTACTGTTGTTAAACTCGCGTTGGTTCAAACCCCGTTTGATTCCGTTGCAAGTTTAATTCGTCCGAAAAGTGGATTTTAAAAGTTTTGCAAAACTGAAAATAAAAATGTTGGATGGGTTGCAAATAATGCCCTGGTAATTATAAAAATTAAACCGGAATTTTTTGAAGTAATTTAGAGCCCCTAAATATATAAAACAGAAGCTGTTTAATTAAAAAAAAAACCTACTAGGCCAAAATTGGGCCGGCCCATTTTAGCACTATAAGGGAGCCAGGGCGGGCGAACCCTAGCGCCCGAACCCCCCTGCTCCTCCCGATCCGCCCCCCCTCCCCGCGCCGACGGCGCCGCGCGCCCCGGTCCCCATCCGCCCCGCGCGCCCGTCCGCCCCGTCGGTCCCGTTCGCCCGTCCCCCGGTGGCCGCCTCGCCGTTCGCCGCCACGTCGCCGCCGCCTCCGTCCGCCCCCTCCCGCCGTCGTCGCCGGCTCGCCGCCCCGCTGCCTCGTCCGACAGCCGCCTCGGCCGCCCCCTCTGTGAGCTCCGCCAGCCGCCCCCTCCCCCGCCGCCGCCGGCGACCGTCGCGTCGTCGCGTCGTGCGGTTGCGCGCGCGCGCGTGCGTGCGGGCGGGCATGGACACGCCCCCGACCGGACATGTCCGGCGCCCGAATGGGTGCCCCCGGACATTGTCCGGCCCAGCCTATGACACGCGGGGCCCAGTGCCCCTGTTAAGAAAATAAATAAATAAATAATAAAAAAATGTTAAAAATAAATAAGTAAATAAAAACAATTAGTTAAATTAATTAATTAGTTAATTAGTGAATTAATTAATTAAGTAATTAATTAGTTAATTAGATGATTAAGTTTAATTATATTAATTAATTAAACTATTAATTAATCTGTTAATTTATTGAATTTAAACAATATTTACTGTTTTGGATAATTCGAATTAATAATTAAAAGAAATTCCAGAATATTATTAAATCTTTACAAATTAATATAAAATAAACCGTAACCCGGATTAAAAAGTTTTGAACATGAAAGTTGCTCAGAATAATTCCACGAATCCGAATACGCAGTCCGTTAGTCTGTCACATGCCCCTAGCATAACAAACATGGAACTTTTTCATCGATTTCATCTGTCCAGTGAAAGCCAGAGACCCGGGAAATATCGTCAGATATTCTTCCGACCCGTGTGCGACGCGTAATACTGCGTTAGTGCATGCCTAGCCCTGCATATTGCCATGTCATGAATCGTGATGCATTTGTCTGCTTTATATTTATTGTTTCTTCCCCCTCTTCTTACCGGTAGACCCCGAGACCGACGCTGCTGCCGGGTACGACTACGCCGTTGACGATCAGCCTTTTGCCGCAGAGCAGCAAGGCAAGCAACCCCCCTTGAGCATTCCGATATCGCCCATTTCTTTCCCTCTCAATCTTGCATTAGATTTTGCTACTGTATTAGTTAGCTCCTATTCTGATGCATAGCCTGTTTTTGATAAACTGTTACTTTACCTGCAATCATACCAACTGCTTAGTATAGGTTGATCAGTGAATCCCCAGTGACCCCTTAGTCCCAGTTGCCCCTGCTTCTTCATCGACGACTCGACGACCCGAAGACTCGAAGACTCGGCCAATCGACCGACGAGCCAGGCCCCTCACATCACCGCACACCCCTTAAGTATGGCACTGCAGAGCTACTATCGAGTGCCGAGGGTGATACCTCACTTAGCACCCCCAATGTTAATTCTGTAGCGTAGCTAATCGGTCGTGGGTATCGAGGGTGATTCCTCCTTCCCATTTATCGATAGCGACTCTTGTCATACACATACCTCGAGTGGGATCCATCGAGGGTGATTCCTCGGATATCCACTTGGTGTACAAACACATAGTTACTTCAACTTGACTTTGTTTACATGTGAAAGATGGGACTGGAGGGACAGGCGGTACCACCCTGGTTGAGGTGGACCTGAGTTCCCGACAGTCTTGAGACGGGTCGGCCCCAAGGGTACCCGTGTGTGAGATGTGGTGGGATGCGCCGGTAAGGCATCCGGGTTATGTTGAGGCGTGGACGGGCAGGAGAGGCCCTTGCCACACATCCTCGAGTCGGGGTGATGGGACCGCACTTTGAGGGTCGCACTTGCCCCGCATTAATAAAATGCTAACGGGTTGGGTAGTTGATCTGAGTTGGGTCGTTGGCCTTTTTACGCACCAAACCATCGCGTGGGAGAAGTTATGGGTACTCAGCGTCGTTGTATCAGCCGAAGCTCTTCGGACGTCAGCAATGGAGCGGCGCGCGACGGATTGGACTGGACGGTGCAGCTCTTGGACTGGAGTGTACTAGGTCTGTTTCCGGCCGCATACGCATCGTGCAGGAGTGCAAGGGCAAGTGGGCCCACGAACCTGCGCGCTTAGGATTTAGACGAGCGGGCTGGCCTCTTCGTTGAGCCTAGGTGGGGCGACGACGTGCTTCTATCCCGAGGCCGGGCATGACCCAGAAAAGTGTGTCCGGCCGGAGGTGATCAGGCGTGTTGGAAATGCGGTGCACCCCTGCAGGGATGAATAAACTATTCGAATAGCCGTGTCCACGGTAATAGGACGACTTGGAGTTGTACCTTGACCTTATACAACTATAACTGTGATTTAAATTTGAAATGAATTGTGGCTCCGAGATTGCTTCCTCGCAGGGAGTCGAGGAAGGATCTCTGGGCGTGGTTACTTAATAAAATTTGTTACAATAATATGACTATATATGAGATACAGGTCTACTCTCTTCTAATGCTGCAAGATGCTGAAGATGCTAGTCTTCGATAGGACTAGGCCTTCCCCCTATTCTTGCTTTCTGCTGTCAGTCCAGATATACTCCCTTCATTGATACTGATGCATACTTAGCATAGTTCTGATGTCAGTCTTGCGAGTACTTTGGATGAGTACTCACCGCTGCTTTTCCTTCTCTTTCCCTCGATACGATTCCGCATTCAGACGATGGAGCCCAGGAGATGGAGTACGCCGGAGACGACTACTACACCACCGCTGGAGCCTACTACTACGTGGAGAACGCCGACGCTCAGGAGTAGTTAGGAGGTTCCCAGGCAGGAGGCCTCGCCTCTTTCGATCCACTGCTTATGTTTGTGCTAGCCTTCTTAAGGCAAAACTTGTCTAACTTATGTCTGTACTCAGATATTATTTGCTTCCGCTGACTCGTGCTTTGTCGAGCTTTGTATTCGAGCCCTCGAGGCCCCTGGCTTGTAATATGAAGCTGTATGACTTTAAATTGTGTCTAGTGTTGTGTTGTGATATCAATCAGTGAGTCCCTAATCTTGGTCGTACGCATTGCGTGTTTGATTAGCGTACGGTCGAAAGAATGGGGGCGTCACAAGTTGGTATCAGAGCCGACTGCCTGTAGGTAGCCCCCTTTCCAACTCCTTGGCCGAAGTTGAGTCTAGTCATTGAAAAACTTTTACTAACATAGTTGTGTGGGTTACGGGCCCACATCTTAATCGGGTGGTATTAGGATCTTTTATTCCTCGTCTATACTCTGGGTTCTGATCTCTCTTCTCTTTCGGGTTAAAGATTTTATTAACTCTAACTCTAGGTTCTCGTAACTACTACTCCCGGAGAGCCCCTCATTTTAGACGATGGCTCGATTCATCAGAAGACTTCGAAGATACTCTCCGATGTTCTCCCGAGAACTTGTGCTCGTCGATTTTTCGATTTCCTTCCATCGCCAACCCCTGCGGATAACTCCTCATCCTTATCAAGGGTTCGATCGTCCCCAGTTGTTCTTGTCATTCGCAAGATTCTTCGAAACGCTATCCGGTCTTCCGAAATCCTGAGCAGCCTATTGCTCTTGACTTTTCTCACCTGCTTGCATTATGGTTAATTCCATATGTCTGGCAATATTAAGTAAATCCTTTGTGGTTTTCATTTGATTTTATTGATTCAACCTGTGTGTGAATGCACGCAGTCATCAGTTGTTTATCATAAATTATCCGACCGGCTCAGACGTCTTTCCAAACATGAGTTGGTTCCCGACAAATCAACCTTGATTGATTGCCCATCTAAGTCCTTTCATCTTACTGGTATTTGATCGGAACATCTGTTTCCGATACACCAATTTGGAAATCTTAATTCCTTTGGTTATTTAAGCATCAAATTATTTGGATGGTCTAGGATCTGATGCCTTGCATTCTTTCTCTCTCTGATTGGGTACCGATACTCACATCAGGTACTTTGTGGACAGCCAGAACCATTGTTGGGTTATGATCCGATAGCGTCCTTCACATTCAAAATTATTGTGATGTTCTTCCCCTGATACATGATGCCATTGGTAATTTGTGTCTTCTCCCTCTGATAAGTTGTATCCTATGCTTTTGTCAGCCATGCTCTGTTGTCAAGCATGTGTTAATTACTCTTGAAGCTTGTGGTATATGTTCTTAAGATGCCCCGATGGGTTGAACCTATGCCTTCCTTAATCCGTGTGAACCCGACAGTTTTCACGAGTCATACTCTCCTGGTGTTTTGCCAGTAAACTTTCAAAAACTACAACTTCATCAAAGGCGAGGTGTAAATGGAAGGTGATGCATTGATGAAGTGGGAGTCGACCTTGAACCTTGGGTTCATGCCCATGGAAACGATGTTGATCTTATCATACAAGCTTCTCCTTTCATATAATCATTCACAGTATGATTTCATATTGTATCCTTGATCTTGTCCTTTGCAATCGTGGTTCCGACCATGTTGTTCTACTTTGACTTCATTCTCAGACAAGTTAAAGTGCTTGTCTTTCATAGATCAATACGCTAGTCTAACCTCTATTCTGATCTATCTCCGAGTATTATCCCTGATATCTTGATAAATATCATGGAGCTTTATAACTTCTTATGAGCTCCTCGTCAACTATGATATTTCACTGATTCCAGTTTCCACGTGTTTTGAGTTGTTGGACAATCAAGGACACTGATATCTGAATCGAGTACGCATTGCGATTCGACAACTCTTAGTAATCTTCTTTGATTATGAGTTGTACTCGATCATGTCATTCCAAGCTGTTAGATGCTGAAACCCGGATATATGCTATGAATGCATTAAATGAGTCACCTCTCGAAGGGATTGAAAACATTCCAGTTGTCCGGGATTTCCAAGATGTTTTTCCGGAAGAACTTCCAGGGATCCCCCCTGCTAGAGCTGTCGAGTTTGTCATCAACTTGGTACCTGGTACCACTCCTATAGCCAAGCGTCCGTATAAGATGCCACCACATGAACTCCTTGAACTTAAGCAAGAAATTGACAATTCGCTTCGTCTGGGTTTCATTCGTCCAAGTTCCTCTGCTTGGGGAGCACCTTCTCTCTTTGTCAAGAAGAAAGATGGAACGAATCGATTGGTCCAAGATTACCGTCCCATCAACCAAGCAAGGATTCAAAACAAATATCCGCTTCCTCGGATCAACGATTTATATGATCAACTTGCTGGTTCAGCAGTGTATTCAAAACTCGACTTGAGGTTGGGTTACCATCAGATCCGGGTTCGTGAATAGGATATCCCCAAGACTGCATTTGTTACTCGCTATGGTTCTTACGAGTACACCGTCATGTCCTTCGGCTTAACCAATGCCCCAGCAACCTTCTCTCGCCTGATGAACTATATATTCATGGATTACCTCGATAAATTCATCGTGGTTTATCTGGATGATATCCTGGTTTATTCTAAGAATAAAGAAGAGCATGCTGAACATCTTCGTCTTATACTGGAGAGGCTTCGAGAACATCAACTTTATGCAAAGTATTCAAAGTGTGAGTTCTGGATGGACGAAGTAACCTACCTTGGTCATGTGATTTCCAAGGATGGTATTGCGGTCAACCCTGAACGAGTTCAGGCTATTCTTGACTGGACTCCCCCGAAGAATGTCAAGCAAGTCAGAAGTTTTCTCGGACTCGCCAGCTATTGCCGTCGATTCGTCGAGAACTTCTCCAAGATTGCAAAGCCCTTAACCAATTTGCTGCACAAAGGTGTTAAATATGAGTGGACAAAAAAATGTCAGGAGAGCTTCCAGGCACTTAAGGACAACCTGACCTCTGCTCCAGTGCTTGCTCCTCCGGATACTCGTAAGGACTTTGTCATTTATTGTGACGCTTCTCGTCAGGGAATGGGTTGTGTCCTAATGCAAGAACGCAGAGTGGTTGCTTATGCATCTCGTCAATTGCGTCCTCATGAAGAGAACTACCCAGTTCATGACCTTGAACTAGCAGCAGTAATTCATGCACTGAAAGAGTGGCGACAATACCTTGTTGGTAATCGTTGCGAGATCTACACCGATCACCAAAGTCTGAAGTACCTGTTTACTCAGCCAGATCTGAAGCTCCGTCAACAGAGATAGATGGAGCGCATAGCAGACTATAATGTGGGTATTTCTTATACACCAGGCAAGGCTAATGTAATGGCTGATGCTTTGAGCCGCAAGTCGTACTGCAATCACCTTCAGGTTCACAAGGTTCACCCCCTTCTTCAAGAAGAATTTCGCAAGCTGAACCTCCATATTGTTCCTCAGGGTTATCTCACTCCCCCTCCTGAAGGATCCTACAAAATGAACCTCCACGTTGTTTCCCAGGGTTCTCTTAATACCCCGGTTGCTAAACCAGATCTTGTGGACGTCATCAAGTGGATCCAAAAGTGTGACAATGAGGTCGAAAATATTAAACGCTATCTGACGGAAGGTAAACCTTCATTCTTCACTATTGCTGAGGATGGCGCTTTGTACTTCAAAGGCCGCCTAGTGGTACCGAGTAAGGAGAAGAACAATGATTTGACTCAGGAGGTCATGAAGGAAGCACATGACACTCCGCTGTCTATTCATCCTGGTAGTACCAAGATGTGCCAAGACATTCGTCAAAGGTTCTGGTGGTCTAACATGAAGCAAGACATTGCTCTCTATGTTGCTGAATGTGATGTTTGCCGTCATATCAAAGCAGAACATCAAAGGCCTGCTGGAACTCTGCAACCTATTACTATTCCTGAATGGAAATGGGATCATGTTGAAATGGACTTCATTACTGGTTTTCCCAAATCCCAGAAAGGTAATGACGCTATTCTTGTCGTCATTGACCGACTTTCCAAAGTTGCACATTTTCTAGCCGTCAAAGAAACTATTACCGCTAGTCAGCTGACAACTCTCTACATGTCCAGAATTGTTTCACTTCACGGTATTCCACTGGTTATCTGTTCAGACCGTGGCAGCTTATTCACTTCAAGATTCTAGGCAAGTTTCCAGGAAGCTATGGGAACTCATTTGTCATTCAGCACCGCTTTTCACCCTCAATCCCAGGGTCAAGTTGAAAGAGTCAATCAGATTCTCGAAGACATGCTTCGAGCTTGTGTCATTTCTTTCGGCAAGAAATGGGAGGAATCTCTCCCGTATGCTGAGTTCTCCTACAACAATAGCTATCAAGCTAGTCTGAAGATGGCTCCTTTCGAAGTGCTATATGGGCGTAAGTGTCGAACTCCTCTGAATTGGTCAGAAACTGGGGAACGTACACTTATCGGTCCGGATATTATCCAACATGCCGAAGACCAAGTCCGCATTATTCATGCAAATCTGAAGGCTGCTCAGTCTCGTCAGAAGAGTTAGTATGACCGTCATCAGAAAGATATGGTCTATCAACCTGGCGAAAAGGCCTATCTTCGAGTCACGCCAATGAGGGGAACACACCGCTTTGGAATCAAGGGCAAGCTGGCTCCTCGATATATTGGTCCTTTCACAATTCTCGAAAGGCGTGGTAAAGTGGCATATCAACTGGAACTGCCGTCAAACCTTTCCCAGGTTCACGATGTGTTCCATGTGTCACAACTTCGTCGCTGCTTCAAGGATCCTATCCGAGCAGTGGATCATGATATGCTTGAGCTGCAACAAGACCTCTCTTACAAAGAGCAACTAGTCCGCATTCTCGATGAAACTGAACGTCGGACTCGTCAGAAAATTACCAAGTTCTTCAAGGTGCAGTGGGCAAACCATTCTGAAGATGAAGCCACTTGGGAACGCGAAGACCTTCTTCGTGCAGAACACCCCGGCCTCTTTCCTTCTACTTCTTGATTCTCGGGACGAGAATTCTTTTTAGTAGGGGAGAATTGTGACGCCCTGATTTTATGCTACAGTAATCTCTGTAATTAAGCTACAGTAATCCCGCACTAATGATGCCACGTCACCACGTTTACTATTGTTAAACTCGCGTTGGTTCAAACCTCATTTGATTCCGTTGCAAGTTTAATTCGTCCGAAAAGTGGATTTTAAAAGTTATGCGAAACTGAAAATAAAAATGTTGGATCGGTTGCAAATAATGCCCTGGTAATTATAAAAATTAAACCGGAATTTTTCGAAGTATTTAAAGCCCCTAAATATTTAAAACAGAAGCTGTTTAATTAAAAAAAAACCTACTGGGCCAAAATCTGGCCGGCCCATTTTAGCACTATAAGGGAGCCAGGGCGGGCGAACCCTAGCGCCCAAACCCCCCTACTCCTTCCGATCCGCCCCCCCCCCCCCCCCGGCGCCGACGGCGCCGCGCGCCCCATTCCCCATCCGCCCGTGCCCCGATTCCCCCCTCCCCCCCAACGACGCCCGAGCCGGCCGGCCCCGACCCGCCCGCGCTCGTCCGCCCCCCCCCCCCCCCGCGCCGCGCCAACGACGCGGCTGGCCCGCGGCCGCCCCCGCGCGCCCGTCCGCCCCGTCAGTCCCGTTCGCCCGTCCCCCGGCGGCCGCCTCGCCGTTCGCCGCCACGTCGCCGCCGCCTCACGTCGTCGTCGCCGGCTCGCCGCCCCGCCGCCTCGGCCGCCCCCACTGTGAGCTCCGCCAGCCGCCCCCTACCCCGCGCCGCCGCCGGCGACCGTTGCGCCGCCGCGCCGTGCGGTTGCGCGTGCGCGCGTGCGTGCGGGCGGGCGTGGACACGCCTCCGTCCGGACATGTCCGGCGCCCAAATGGGTACCCCCGGACATTGTCCGGCCCAGCCTATGACACGCGGGGCCCAGTGCCCCTGTTAAGAAAATAAATAAATAAATAAATAAAATGTTAAAAATAAATAAGTAAATAAAAACAATTAGTTAAATTAATTAATTAGTTAATTAGTGAATTAATTAATTAAGTAATTAATTAGTTAATTAGATGATTAAGTATAATTAGATTAATTAATTAAACTGTTAATTAATCTGTTAATTAATTGAATTTAAACAGTATTTACTGTTTTGGATAATTCGAATTAATAATTAAAAGAAATTCCAGAATATTATTAAATCTTTAAAAATTAATATAAAATAAACCGTAACCCGGATTAAAAAGTTTTGAACATGAAAGTTGCTCAGAATAATTCCACGAATCCGAATACGCAGTCTCTTAGTCTGTCACATGCCCCTAGCATAACAAACATGGAACTTTTTCATCGATTTCATCTATCCGGTAAAAGCCAGAGAGTCGGGAAATATCGTCAGATATTCTTCCGACCCGTCTGCGACGCGTAATAATGCATTAGTGCATGCCTAGCCCTGCATATTGCCATGTCATGAATCGTGATGCATTTGTCTGATTTATATTTATTGTTTCTTCCCCCCTCTTCTTACCGGTAGACCCCGAGACCGACGCTGCTGCCGGGTACGACTACGCCGTTGACGATCAGCCTTTTGCCGCAGAGCAGCAAGGCAAGCAACCCCCCTTGAGCATTCCGATATCGCCCATTTCTTTCCCTCTCAATCTTGCATTAGATTTTGCTACTGTATTAGTTAGCTCCTATTCTGATGCATAGCCTGTTTTTGATAAACTGTTACTTTACCTGCAATCATACCAACTGCTTAGTATAGGTTGATCAGTGAATCCCCAGTGACCCCTTAGTCCCAGTTGCCCCTGCTTCTTCATCGACGACTCGACGACCCGAAGACTCGAAGACTCGGCCAACCGACCGACGAGCCAGGCCCCTCACATCACCGCACACCCCTTAAGTATGGCACTGCAGAGCTACTATCGAGTGCCGAGGGTGATACCTCACTTAGCACCCCCGATGTTAATTCTGTAGCGTAGCTATTCGGGCGTGGGTATCGAGGGTGATTCCTCCTTCCCATTTATCGATAGCGACTCTTGTCATACACATACCTCGAGTGGGATCCATCGAGGGTGATTCCTCGGATATCCACTTGGTGTATAAACACATAGTTACTTCAACTTGACTTTGTTTACATGTGAAAGATGGGACTGGAGGGACAGGCGGTACCACCCTGGTTGAGGTGGACCTGAGTTCCCGACAGTCTTGAGACGGGTCGGCCCCAAGGGTACCCGTGTATGAGATGTGGTGGGATGCGCCGGTAAGGCATCCGGGTTATGTTGAGGTGTGGACGGGCAGGAGAGGCCCTTGCCACACATCCTCGAGTCGGGGTGACGGGACCGCACTTTGAGAGTCGCACTTGCCCCACATGAATAAAATACTAACGGGTTGGGTATTTGATCTGAGTTGGGTCGTTGGCCTTTTTACGCACCAAACCATCGCGTGGGAGAAGTTATGGGTACTCAGCGTCGTTGTATCAGCCGAAGCTCTTTGGACGTCAGCAATGGAGCGGCGCGCGACGGATTGGACTGGACGGTGCAGCTCTTGGACTCGAGTGTACTAGGTCTGTTTCCGGCCGCGTACGCATCGTGCAGGAGTGCAAGGGCAAGTGGGCCCATGAACCTACGTGCTTAGGATTTAGACCTGCGGGCTGGCCTCTTCGTTGACCCTAGGTGGGGCGACGATGTGCTGCTATCCCGAGGCCGGGCATGACCCAGGAAAGTGTGTCCGGCCGGAGGTGATCACGCGTGTTGGAAATGCGGTGCACCCCTGCAGGGATGAATAAACTATTCGAATAGCCGTGTCCACGGTAACAGGACGACTTGGAGTTGTACCTTGACCTTATACAACTATAACTGTGATTTAAATTTGAAATGAATTGTGGCTCCGAGATTGCTTCCTCGCAGGGAGTCGAGGAAGGATCTCTGGCGTGGTTACTTAATAAAATTTGTTACAATAATATGACTATATATGAGATACAGGTCTACTCTCTTCTAATGCTGCAAGATGCTGAAGATGCTAGTCTTCGATAGGACTAGGCCTTCCCCCTATTCTTGCTTTCTGCTGTCAGTCCAGATATACCCCCTTCATTGATACTGATGCATACTTAGCATAGTTCTGATGTCAGTCTTGCGAGTACTTTGGATGAGTACTCACCGCTGCTTCCCCTCGATACGATTCCGCGTTCAGACGATGGAGCCCAGGAGATGGAGTACGCCGGAGACGACTACTACACCACCGCTGGAGCCTACTACTACGTGGAGAACGCCGACGGTCAGGAGTAGTTAGGAGGTTCCCAGGCAGGAGGCCTCGCCTCTTTCGATCCGCTGCTTATGTTTGTGCTAGCCTTCATAAGGCAAAACTTGTCTAACTTATGTCTGTACTTAGATTTTATTTGCTTCCGCTGACTCGTGCTTTGTCGAGCTTTGTATTCGAGCCCTCGAGGCCCCTGGCTTGTAATATGAAGTTGTATGACTTTAAATTGTGTCTAGTGTTGTGTTGTGATATCAATCAGTGAGTCCCTAATATTGGTCGTACGCATTGCGTGTTTGATTAGCGTACGGTCGAAAGAATGGGGGCGTCACAGCCTTAATATCCCTTAGTTTCCTTATGGACCCCGCTGCCACGGGAGGGTAGGACAAAAGATGTCATGCAAGTTCTTTTCCATAAGCACGTATGACTATTTACGGAATACATGCCTACATTACATTGATGAAGTGGATATAGTTCTGTATTGCCCTAGGTTATGACTGTTACATGATGAATATCAACCAACGAGTTACCGATCCAGTGCCTACGACCTTTCCACTTATTGTTCTTGCTAAGTTACTACTGCTGTTGCTGCTGTTCCAACTGCTCCAATACTATTGCTACTACTGCTACCGCTACCGTTACTATTGCTACTACTATCAAAACTATCATACTACTGTGCTACTGATCAGTCTGCTGTAGATATTTAATCTCCAGGTGTGGTTGAATTGACAACTCAACTGCTAATACTCTCTAGTATTCTTTGGCTCCACTTGTGTCGAATCTATAAATTTGGGTTGAATACTCTACCCTCGAAAACTGTTGTGATCCCCTATACTTGTGGGTTATCAAGACTTTTTCTGGCGCCGTTGCCGGGGAGCATAGCAATATTTTTTTAGTCACTTGGGATTTATATCAATTTATCACTATGAAGAATTTGAAGGATCCAAGGACCAAGATTTTTCCCTCTACTACGAGGGGAGGTAAGGAACTGCCATCTAGCTCTGCACTTGATTCACCTTCTGATATGAGTAAGCTTGCAACACCACCACATGCTAGTAATCCTGATATGTCGCAAGTTATTGATGATGCTACTTCTGCTATGAATGATGCTTATGATGATGCTAGTACCATGCTTGATGATAATCTGCCACTAGGAGAATTTCTTGATGAACAAATTACTAGAGCTAAAGAAAATGGAATTGCTGAAACTGATGAAGCTTATGAAACTGATTATGATTATGAAACTCCTATCAGTCCTAGCTCTCCTAAGTTTGAAATGCCTAAGATATCTGAAGGTTATGTTATGGACGAAGAGATAAGTAGAGAAGTTCTTTCTTGCAAGGATAGGGATGATCTTAAGAAACTACTATGCAAGTATAAGGAAAAAACTTCGAATGCTAGAATGAAATGTGATCCTAAGCCTATTTGTGTTACCGATAAGGATTATGAGTTCTCTATCGACCCAGAGTTAATTACTTTGGTTGAATCTGATCCTTTCCATGGCTATGAAACTGAAACTGTAGTGGCACACCATACTAAGCTGAATGATATAGCCACCCTCTTTGCTCATGATGAGAAGATTCGCTACTATTATATCCTTAAGTTGTTTCCGTTCTCATTATAGGGTGATGCTAAGACATGGTACAATACTCTTGCTCCTGGTTGTGTGCGTAGTCCCCAGGATATGATTTACTACTTCTCTGAAAAATATTTTCCTGCTCACAAGAAACAAGCTGCCTTACAGGAAATATTTAACTTTGTGCAAATTGAAAAAGAGAGTCTCCCACAAGCTTGGGGGAGGCTTCTCTAGTTACTTAATGCTTTGCCTGATCATCCTCTCAAGAAAAATGAAAAACTTGATATATTTTATAATGGACTAACCGATGCTTCTAGGGACTTCCTAGATAGTTGTGCTGGTTGTGTTTTCAGGGAATGAACTGTTGAACAAGCTGAGGAATTATT
The DNA here is from genome assembly GCA_039707655.1 of Elymus sibiricus. NCBI lineage: Eukaryota > Viridiplantae > Streptophyta > Magnoliopsida > Poales > Poaceae > Elymus > Elymus sibiricus. The sequence goes on along the minus strand of CM077671.1, from coordinate 231,902,189 downwards.
GAATAATGTATTAAAGAATTATGATGATTGGACTCTTCCTGAACCACCGCCTAAACCTACTCCGAAGAACAGGGGTATCTTATTTCTCAGTCCTGAAGATATGCAAGAGGCAAAGAAAGCTATGAAGGAAAAAGGTATTAAAGCTGAGGATGTTAAAAATTTGCCACCTATTGAAGAAATACATGGCCTTGACACACCACCACCTCCACAGGTGGTAGAGGTAAATTCTTTATTAAAGTTAAATGAAAGTGACATTCCTCACAATAAACCTCCTAGTCAATGCTTATATGAGTTTGATAACTATATTATGAAGCAAGATCATTTCAATGCTCATGTTCTGAAACAACTGAAATACAATTGTGATATGATTGCTCGCTTAAGTGACTTGCTATTTAGAATCAGTAATGATGTTAGAGGTGTAGGAAAGCATGCCTCTATGGTTCAAACTTAGTTAGAACAAGTTGCTAAGTCTCAAAAAGAATTGCTTGATGAAATGAATAGTAATATGCATGACTTTGCTGCTAGAGTAGTAACTAGAGGAGGTAGAATGACCCAAGGACCACTCTATCCTGAGGGTCATCCTAAAAGAATTGAACAAGACTCTCAGAGAATTAATCCTGATGCACCTAGTCCTTCTAAGAAGAAAAAGAAAAAGAAAAAGAAAAATGATAGGACTTTGCATACCTCTAGTGAACCCGAGACACAAAAACCTCCTGATAATAATGGTGTCTCTATTTTCGATGCTGAAACTCAATCTGGTAGTGAACATCAACCTAGTGATAATGAAAATGATAATGATGATGTTCACGATGATGCTCAACATAGTAATGATAGAGAACCAGATAATGATGTTGAAATAGAGCCCGCTCCTGATATTGATAACCCACAACCTAAAAATAAACGTTATGATAAAAAAGGCTTTGTGGCTAGGAAACATGGTAAAGAAAGAGAGTCATGGGTTCAGAAACCAATGCCATTTCCACCTAAGCCATCTAAGAAAAAGGATGATGAAGAATTTGAGCGATTTGCTGAAATGATTAGACCAGTCTTTTTGCGTAGCCGTTTGACTGATATTTTGAAAATGGCCCCTTATGCAAAGTATATGAAAGACATCATGACCAACAAAAGAAAAATACCTGAAGCTGAAATCTCCACTATGCTTGCTAATTATTCTTTTAAGGATGGAGTACCTAAAAAACTTGGAGATCCTGGAATACCAACTATACCTTGCTCCATCAAAAGAAACTATTTTAAAACTGCTTTGTGTGATTTGGGAGCCGGTGTTAGTGTTATGCCTTTATCCTTATATAAAAGACTTGATTTGAATAAACTCACACCTACTGAGATATCATTGCAAATGGCTGACAAATCAACAGCTATACTTATTGGTATTTGTGAGGATGTGCCCGTTGTTGTTGCAAATGTTACTATCTTAACGGACTTTGTTATTCTTGAGATGCCCGAGGACGACAACATGTCGATTATCCTTGGTAGACCCTTTTTGAACACTGCAGGGGCTGTTATTGATTGCAATAAAAGCAAAGTCACTTTTCATATCAATGGTAATGAGCACACAGTGCACTTTCCGAAGAAACAATTTCAAGTGAATGGTATAAATGTTATTGAAGAATCTCCGACCATCACTATTGGAAGCTTCCAATTACCTCTACCTACTGCCAAAAAGAAATATGATATACTTATTGTAGGGGATTTGCACATCCCCATTGAGGTAACTTAGTGTTTTACGAAAGTTCTTCGGTTTCATGCTAATCGGAAGTGGTTGTTAATAAGACTTGATCAACCTTATTAATGAATCATTTTTGAGAGGTATGACGTCGATGAACCTAGTAAGCACAACTTTCTGCTCCCACATTTTATTTTCTGTTTTAGTTAGTTGAAAAAAAATTAAATGCCATTTTTATCCTGTTTTCTGTTTTCTCCGTGAAATAAAAAATGACCCAAAAATAAAAGTCCTCAAAATGCCCTGAAAATTTAACACGAATTTTTTCTGAATATTTGTGAATTTTTGGTGCAAATAACACCTGAGGGGGTGCACCTGGTGCCCACCATACACCAGGGCGTGCCAGCACCCCCCGGCGCGCCCTGGTGGGTGGTGGACCTCACGTAGGCCCCCTCACTTATCTCTTTAGCCCACATTGTCACCTACCTCCAGCAAAAAATCACCACAACCACCATTTTCGTGTTCTTGCTCTCAAACCCGTGGATTTCGATCTCTTTGCTCGAAGCTCCATTTCCGAAACTGTTTGGAGGGATTGCTACTTGGTATGTGACTCCTCCATTGCTCCAATTAGTTTTTGTTTTAGTGGGTTATTTTTAGAGTAATTAGCTACTCTTGGTGCTGCTGTAGATGAGCTTGCATGTTGAATTCTTAGAGTTCTAAGTAGTTTTGAATGCTCAATATGGCCTCTATGCATGCTTGGGAGTAGTTGCTAACAATCTTACAAAGTTTTGTTGACAAAATTTTTGTGGACTAAATTTTTTTAGAATTTTTAATAGGAATAAAAATGCAATTCTTTAGGAGTTCTTCGAGGAGGAGATCCTCGGGAGCCTCGTCAAGTGGAAGCTCAGTTCGACAGTCTTATGTTGAACCAAGCGAAAGCTCGATGCGAGATGCCGCTACCAAATCATGCTTGTGGCCTTGCGACGAGTTCATGGAAGGTGCAGGTATTAAGGAGGAATTTTATCAATTTATCCACAACACATGGCTCGCTTCCTTCATCGCAGATAAGTGCCCCCAACACCTCGAACTCACGAAAACCTTCACAAAGAAATTTAAATATTTTCCTCGCGAGTCTAGAGTCTCATTCAACCTGTATGATCATTCCTTTACCATGCCATTAGGAATGTTTAGCGATGCATGCAAACTTCCATTTGAGGGTTCCTTCAATGAACCAACAAAATCCGAGTACGAATCATTTTTAGTAAATCTTTGCTTTGGCGAAGATAAGGGGTTACACATGGGAGAATTAACAGCATCCATTTTCCATCACTCAAATATTTTGCGCTTTTTAATGGTAAATGTATTGTAGGCAAACAAGACTGTAGCACCTTATGTGCTCATGATTTGAGTCTCTTACAAACTGCCATAACTGGGAATAAGGATTATAATCATGGTGCAATTGTTGCACGGAGGTTACAGCTTAATGTTGCTAATGGTAATTTTTATGGAGGAATTTATGCCTCCCGTGTAGCTGAGAGATTGAATGTTTCGCCTTGGCCTAATGAACCCATCCTACCCACTCAGTATTTAGACTTTGATGCTATGAAGCGTCATAAGTTCCTTACGGGTACGGCCACCAACTACACCTATAACTTGAGATCCAATAAAAAACCTATGGTGCATGTTGTTTTGCTTGCTCCTGCTCTCTTTGATTTTCACACTAGGGGAAGATATTATGCTTTTGAGAGCGAAGCTTATGAGTACAACGCGGAGGTTGAAGCTGCCAGGAGGGCCGCGGAGTCTGCTCCGAGGTTCTCAATGAGCCATCACCCAGATTATTATTCATATGGATGGTGATTACCAAGCTAGGCCAAAAGCCTAAGCTTGGGGGAGTACGTATTTCCACCGACATTACATTCATGTTCGCACTTTTCATTCCAGTTGTCGTTGTTCATACTTTTTCATTGTAATATCCATGTTAGATTTGTTTTCTCGCTTTCTTCTTGTGTGTTTGAAAAACTTTGAGAAAATCCAAAAAAAAATCCTACTTCTTTTTAGTTTTTCTTTTTAGCTTAGTTTAATTGCTGCATTAAAAGAAAACCCAAAAAGATTTCTCGCTTCTTCTTTTGTTTGTTGGGAGCTATCCCGTGTAAATAGTTTTTCTTGTTTTTGTTTTTCTTCTTTAATTTGCTTCCTTCAAGAAAAACCGAAAACTCCAAAAATATTTCAGTGTGTTTCTCTGAATTTCTTTTCTTTTTATTTTGAGTCATACCGAGGAGAAGACCATGATGAACTTGTTGAGTGGTTCTCATCTGCATTATCGTTTATCTAACAAAGAGCCCATGTTACCTTGTCTTCCCCTCTTGAATAAAATGTTTGTAGATTCCAACTTAGTCCACGTCATTCTTGCACTATTATTATTCTCTTATCATTCGGTCGTGCAAGTGAAAGGCAATAATGATGACATTTGATGAATTGACTGTGGCAGAGAAAGGCGGGTATGAACTCAACTTGTTTTTGTTTTTGTAAATATGTTTAACCTAGTATCCCTTGATTCAGCTCATTATGATCAAACATGTTTGCAATGACCATTAGAGATTATAGTTGTTCATGCCATGCTTAAGTAGCTAGGAGTGGATAATGATTTATCTTGGGTGTCAACATGCATTAAAATGGTTGTGATGCGGTATGATGATATGGTATCCGCCTCTGAATGTTTCAAGTGGCTTGACTTGGCACATGTTCACGCATGTAGTTGAATCAAAACCAACATAGCCTTCATGATATTTATGTGCATGGTGTCCATATCCTACTCATGCTAGTATTCAATGTTGATTATATGTGATGCATGTTCATGACCGTCTTCGCTCTCTAGCTGGCCGCTTCTCAATCTAACTGCTAGCCTTCGCCTGTACTAAGCGGGAATACTACTTGTGCATCAAAACCCTTAAACCAAGTTATGCCAGATAAGTCCACTATATCTACCTATATGCGGTATTAACCTACCGTTCCAAAGTAAATTTGCATGTGCCACCTCTAAAATTTCAAATAAACATATGTTTTGTGTGCCTAGACCGCTCATGGAGCGACAGGGGGCGGTCAGTATCTTCCATGCTAAGCGGGTTATTCTCATGACGAGTGTTTATTCACTTGTCCTTACACGAGAGGGGCGGTAATAGGGATTCCTAGTCCCGAAATAAAAAATAAAAAATAATTAAACAAAACTCCCCCAAGAATGTTGTTGGTTTGGACGGTACCCGTGGATGCGGCTCGCCGTGGAGTGTGATTGTTGGTGGAGGGGGAGTAAACCTTTACTTTTACCGCTTGGGAACCGCCGCTAATTTGTTTAGCATGGAAGATATTGATAACTCTTGGTCGTGACATTGACAGGAAGGGTGTACCTCCCAAAAATTATATCTATCTCTGTTTTAAACTTTGAGCTCTGGCACCGCTGCAAATCCATGCTTCCCTCTGCGAAGGGACTATCTATTTACTTTTATGTTGAGTCATCACCTCCTCAAATAAGCGCCAGACCTGAGAGCACTATTGTCATCCTCATGCATTGTGTATAGTTGATGTTGGGTGCAGCATGACTGGATCTTTTCTACCATGAATTACAATGTTTAGTCGCTGCTTGAACTTTGGAGGTGCTCTGCATTTATGTTTTGCGGTCTCAGAAAGGGCTAGCGAGATACCACTATTGTCATATTGTATCATGATTGTTTTGACAAAATGTTGGTGCTTGAGATATCTTATTATTGCTCGCTAGTTGCTTATGTTATTGATATGAGTAAATATAATTTTTAAGAGTTATTGTTGACATGGTTAGTCATAATCTTTGCTGAAAACATGGGTGCTACTTTAGCATATATATGTAAACAAGAACAAAAGAGTTCATAAAAGTTTTTCTTTATCACTTTGAGTTTATCAACTGAATTGCTTGAGGACAAGCAAAGGTTTAAGCTTGGGGAGTTGATACGTCTCCAACGTATCTACTTTTCCTCACCCTTTTGCCCTTGTTTTGGACTCTAATTAGCATGATTTGAATGGAACTAACCCAGACTGACGGTGTTTTCAGCAGAATTGCCATGGTGTTGTTTCTGTGCAGAAATAAAAGTTCTCGGAATGGAACGAAACTTTTTGGAGATTTATTTTGGAAAATATAAAAAATATTGGAGCCAGAAACCACCAGAGAGGGGGCCCAGGGTGAGCATCACCCACCAGTGCGCGCCAGCCCCCTCCCGACGCGCCCTGGTGGGTGGTGACCACCTCGGGGCCCCACTTGCCCTATCTCCGCCACTATAAATTCCTAAATTTGGAGAAAAAAAATCATAGAGAAACAATTATCGCGTTTCACGAGACGGAGCCGCCGCCACCTCCTGTTCTTCATCGGGAGGCCAGATCTGGAGCCCGTTTGGGGCTCCGGAGAGGGGAATCTTCGGTATTCGTCATCACCAACCTTTCTCCATCGCCAATTCCATGATGCTCCCCACCGGGAGTGAGTAATTTCTTCGTAGGCTTGCTGGTTGGTGAGGAGTTGGATGAGATTCATCATGTAATTGAGTTAGTTTTGTTAGGGCTTGATCCCTAGTATCCATTATGTTCTGAGATTGATGTTGCTATGACTTTGCTATGCCTAATGCTTGTCACTAGGGCCCGAGTGCCATGATTTCAGATCTGAACCATTTATGTTATCATCTCTATATCCATGTTCTTGATCTGATCTTGCCTAGTCATATGCACCTATTACGTGTTATGATCCGTGAACCCCATAGTGACAATATTTGGGATACTTCGCGGTGATGACCGTAGTTTGAGGAGTTCATGTATTCACCATGTGTTAATGCTTTGTTACGGTTCTCTATTAAAAGGAGGCCTTAATATCCCTTAGTTTCCTTATGGACCCCGTTGCCACGGGAGGGTAGGACAAAAGATGTCATGCAAGTTCTTTTCCATATGCACGTATGACTATTTACGGAATAATGCCTACATTACATTGATGAACTGGAGCTAGTTCTGTATCGCCCTAGGTTATGACTGTTACATGATGAATATCATCCAACGATTTACCGATCCAGTGCCTACGACCTTTCCACTTATTGTTCTTGCTAAGTTACTACTGATGTTGCTGCTGTTCCAACTGCTACAAAATTATTGCTACTATTGTTACCGCTACCGTTACTATTGCTACTACTATCAAAACTATCATACTACTGAGCTACTGATCACTCTGCTGCAGATATTTAATCTTCGGATGTGGTTGAATTGGCAACTCAACTGCTAATACTCTCAAGTATTCTTTGGCTCCCCTTGTGTCGAATCTATAAATTTGGGTTGAATACTCTACCCTCGAAAACTGTTGCGATCCCCTATACTTGTGGGTTATCAGGAGGCGACGCTCCAAGCAAGCAGTGAAGGTTTGAACTAGGAAAGGAACGAGGAAACAGGGGAAATGTGGCTTTTGATTGGTACCACTGGGTGAGGGAGGTAAATATTTCCGCAGTATCCCAAAATATTCGTTCGGTGCAGCGAAAAACTGGCGCGGAAAGTGTCATCGGACACAGTCCCTTATTCAGAACTATGTGCGATATCTAAACATCACAAATGAATCTTGTACTTTACCCCATGTGTGATGAGCTTGAACGAGAAAATTATTCAGAACTATTTGCGATATCTATACACATTACAAACGAATCATGTACTTTACCCCGTGTGCGATGAGCTTGAACGTGCAAATTTTTGTGTCCAAGATTCCGACATAAGATTGGATACTACATTGCACACGGTTCGTGCCAAAAAATTGTGTGTGATGTACTTGAATTTCATTTTCATTTGGAAGACATAATGGGGATATGGCGGCAATTTGTTTTCTGAATTTCCCTGGTTACAATGGTCATCCACGTCATCGCATAATTTAACATCAATTGCTAATTTGGGTACTACACAAAAGAACCTACTATTGGAGATATGCCCTAGAGGCAATCATGTATGATGATATTTCCTATGTGTTTATGAATAAAGATTGTCCTTGAACATTATCAATGATGTGTATTGACAAGTACGTGACTTGTTTGTGAGACTATGCATTGTATGATGACTGTCCTAAATGGTCCCTAGTTGAAAGGGCTGTGTGGACGCACAGCCAGTTAGACTAGCATATGACACGGTGGAAGGTCCGGTCTCACTGACCATGTAGCATTGGATGCTAGCCAGATAATATGGACTCAAAAAGATCTGGTCGGATTCGACGTAGTCGGATCCGAGTTGAGATAAGGTCTAAGTTGGCAGACCCAACTATGAGACGTAGCGATATGTCATCTGTGAGTCTCTAGTACAACATACGTTCTATGTCCTAAGACCTGAGCTAGCACATGTACTCGGGATGGTGATAGACTTGCTTTGGGCTGACCAAACACTACTCCATAACTGGCTAGTTATAAAGGTAAGTTTCAGGCTTGTCCAGACCCATGTTGCGAGACATGGTCGAGCAAGATGGGATTTACCCCTCCGATCAGGAGAGATATACTCTGGGCCCCTCGTGTGATCCGACCAAGATAAGCATGGCCATGCGACAAGGATTATGAGATAATCTGATTTGCGGTCGGCATCACTGGTACGAGAAAGAGGTCGGGCTAACACAAGGATGACAGACTAGCCTTGAGCCCAACAACATATATCGTGTGGCAAAGGGAACAGAAGTATGAAGTACAGGTTCGCCTAACCAACTTCGTCGGACACTTGGAGTCGGCACGCTTTGCTAGAGGCTTCTACCGACTAGTCGAGCCGGATGTGATCTGACTCGCGACCAAGTGAATGAGAACCTAAGGGGTCATGCGCTTAAGGGAAGGAACACGTGGACTTAAGATCCGTGCGAGGCCCAAGAGTTGAGCCCGCGATGGATGCCTATATATACTGGAGGTGTGGCACACCCATCTGGTTGATCGCTTCGGCGCCGTCATTAGGGCTTTGGATGTGTTGCAACTAGCCACCTCCACTCGCCGCCGAACTGTGTGATCGGACCTAGTTGTCCGCCGCACGATGTTCCTCCTACACGCACAGATACCATTAGAGGCGGTGCACTTGCGCCGCTCCGAAGAACCTATACGTGGGATCCGGCGACCGACTGTTAGAGGGAGATAGGACGAGGAGGAGGCGGACCTCGCGGACGCGCTGCCCCAACTCTACTTCCGCTGCATGGCCCTGCGCCTCTAGCGGTAACGATTTGTGATCCATCTCTGTAGCATGTTCTTGGATGTTCTGCGCATAGGCAAATTTTAATTTGCATGTGATGCACCTACGGTAGAACACAACAGTGGTATCAGAGCCTCTGATATAGGTTTTGGTTTCAGATCGGATGCATATTTGATATGTGGAGGTGGCAGATAAGATGTGTTGTCGTTCATGAGATCGGCTATGTGCACGGTTGATGAGATCAACTGCACATGGGGATCGTTGAGGCTATGTTTTCTATCAATCGGAATCGATGAGGTCGTGATACAACCCACCCCTACCGGTCGGTATCCGCCATCGGGGTTAATATTGAAACGTAAATCCGAATCGGGTTTGCGATGATCGATAAGATCGGTCAGATCAAAAAATTCGGTGTGTGCGTAGCGCCTTGTATTTCATACACGATACACAAACCGGTAGATTGCGATTCTAGGCATAACTTTGTTTTGCAGGTTTGATGTGAATAGTATGGCTCATATGTATGTGATGCATGTGTGTAATTTAACATGACCTGCGTGTCATGATTGTCAGCCGGCAGGAGCCAAAGTGTTGTCATTATATTGTATAACGACCTGCGTGTCGACTTGTGATTCTCTGTAAATTCATTACTAGTTGTAGTAGTTGGAGAATAGAGATCAAGTTCGAGAGTTTGGCCTCCCGGTGTGACGAACAAGATGGAGTTCCGCCTTGGTCATCGGAGTTGAAGCCGGCGTGGAAGGATGTCCATGAAAGAGCCATACTATTTCACATATTTATGTTTATATGTGATTGATATTGCTACTTGTTTCTATGCATGTTAAAATGGTAGAAAGATGCCTCGTTAATATCAAGCACATTGCCATTGCAGATGTTGTACCTTCGCACGTCAAGTACATCTAGTGGTGGGCTCATAAAATTGAGGTGCCACTAGGTGTCCTTGAACTAGAGGGTTCATGTTGGACACAGACATGCACTGCATCAGGTTAACTTGACAAGGCTATCAAAACGGTTTTGGGCCTTGTGGCAAAGAAGGTTGGGAGACGGGGTATAAGATAGCTACCCGACCGACAGGAGCCGTATAGAGATACGATTAGCCAGGAGTTGCTTACCAAATAGGCAAGTTGGCTAGCAGTAATGCTAAAGCTCACTAGTCGCTCACGCTAGACGGGTCCTGGATCACTGAGAGTTTGCGGAGGGATGCTGACTTCAGTGGGAGTAGTTCTGTTTAAGGCTTGAATTACTCTACATAAACACATTGCTTAGTGATTGCATATTTTCTATTGTAGATCAATGGCACCACCTGCTCAACCCAACTTTGCTTTGACATCAATTCTGGAAAAGGATAAACTGAATGGAACAAACTTTACCACCTGGTATAGAAATTTGAGAATTGTTCAAGCACGATAAAAAGGAACATGTTCTAGAGGATTGACTTCCATAGGTACCTGCCGATAATGCAAATGCCACAACCAAAAATGCCTACCAGAAACTCATTGATGAATCAAACAAGATCAGCTGCCTCATGCTGGCTTATATGGAGCCCGATTTGCAACAACATTTCAAAAACATTGAGGCTTTCGAGATGATCGAGAGTCTCAAGAGTATGTTTCAGGTGCAGGCTAGGACCGAAAGGTTCAACGTCTGGCTATCCTTGATGGATTGTAAGCTGAAAGAGGGTGATCCACTGATCCCGCATGTGATCGAGATGATCGGGTACATGCAAGCTTTGGATCGGTTAGGCTTCCCACTTGGGGACGAGCTGTCCACGAATGCAATTCTGGGTTCTCTTCCACCTAGCTATGGGACGTTCATCTCGAACTATCATATGCAAGGCATGGATAAGAAGCTCACTGAATTGCATGGGATGCTCAAGGTGGCAGAGCAAGATATTAAGAAAGGCACGCATCAAGTGTTGATGGTGCAGAACAAGGCTAAGTTCAAGAAGAGTTGGTCCAAGAAAAAGAGTAAGGCAAAGGGCACAGAGAAGGTTGTCTCCGCTGCTGCGTCGAAGCCGGGACCGGACTCAAAGACCATTTGCTTTCATTGCAAGGAAACTGGTCACTAGAAGAGGAGATGTAGCAAGAGCCTTGCTGAGCATGGCAAGAAGGCCGGAAATGCTTATTCAGGCAAAGGTACACTTGTTACATAAGTTTATATACATTTACCTTGCTGACATACCTAGTAGCTCTTGGGTATTTGATACCAGATCGGTTGTTCATATTTGCAACTCGATGCAGGGGCTGATAAGAACTAGGTGTGTGGCACAAGGGGAGATTGACATTAGGGTCGGCAACAAAGCAAGAGGTGCTGCATTGGAGGTCGGCACGATGCAGCTCAATCTTCCTTCTGGATTTATTTTGGAATTGAATAATTGTTATTACATTCCCGCACTTAGTAGGAACATTATTTCTGCCTCATGCTTGATGAGTCAGGGTTATGAATTCAGTTTCAAGGACAATGGTTGTTCATTTTATTTGAATTAATGTTCCACGGCTATGCACCCATTGTAGATGGGCTATTTATTTTGAATCTGGAAACGGAACCATTCTATAACATGAATGTCAAGAGGCATAAGCCTAATGAGATAAATCCGACATACTTCTGGCACTGCCGGCTTGGACATATTAGTCTGAAACGCATGAAGAAGCTCCATGATGATGGACTCCTAACTTCGTTCGACTTTGGGTCGTTCGAGACATGCAAATCATGCTTGCTAGGCAAGATGACTAAGTCTCCTTTTGCAAAGAGTTGCAAAAGGCCGTCCGAGCTGTTGGAGCTTATACACAGTGATGTGTCTGGTCCAATGAGCACAACGGCCAGAGGTGGCTATCAGTACTTCGTGACTTTTACCGACGACTTGAGCAGATATGAATATATCTATTTGATGAGGCACAAGTCAGAAACTTTTGAAAAGTTCAAAGAGTTTCAAAATGAGGTTGAAAATCAACTCGGCAAGAAGATAAAGCTTCTGTGATCAGATCGTGGAGGTGAATACATGAGCCAGGAGTTTGAGGATCATCTGAAAAGCTGAGGTATAATACCTCAGCTCACACCTCCGGGTACGCCACAGAGAAACGACATGTCAGAACAGAGAAATAAAACCTTGTTGGACATGGTACGATCAATGATGAGCAAATCAGATTTAACCTTGTCATTCTGGGGATACGCTCTAGAAACTACAGCATTCACACTTAATAGGGTACAATCAAAGTCCGTAGATCAGACACCACATGAGATTTGGACTGGGAAGAGTCCTAGTTTGTCTTTTCTAAAGATTTGGGGTTGTGAAGCATTTGTCAAACGACTCATGTCGGACAAGCTTACACCCAAGTCGGATAAATGCATATTCGTGGGATATCCGAGGGAAACTTTGGGATACAGCTTCTACAACTGAGAAGAGAACAAAGTGTTTGTAGCTCGGAACGAGGTTTTCTTAGAGAAAGAGTTTCTCAGTCGGGAAGCCAGTGGGAGAACGGTGCGACTCGAATAAATTCGAGAGCCACTCGGGGAAGACTCGGCTGGTGATGAGATCATACTGGAGTTGGTTAGGGAACCCATAGTGGAATCGACATCGGAGCCACGGAGGTCGGAATGATTGCGCAGAGTGTGCGATGTATTGTTGCTAGAAAGCGACGAGTCGGCCACGTATGTGGAAGCGATGGTGAGCCTAGATTCTGAGGCATGGTTGGAGGCCATGAGATCCGAGTTAAAGTCCATGGATGATAATCAAGTCTGGGAATGGGTTGATCCGCCACCTTGCGTAATTGCCATTGGTTGCAAATGGGCCTTTAAGAAGAAAACCGATGTGGATGGAAATGTTCAGATCCACAAAGCTCAACTTGTCGCTAAAGGTTATGGACAAGTTCAAGGAATTGACTACGACGAGACCTACTCACCGGTAGCGATGCTAAAGTCAGTGAGGATCATACTAGCTATAGCTGCATATTTCGATTATGAGATATGGCAGATGGATGTCAAAACGGCTTTCCTTCATGGAAATTTAAAGGAGGATATATACATGATACATCCTGAAGGTTTTGTCGATCCAAATAATGCTAGTAAAATATGCAAGCTCAAGAGATCCATTTATGGATTGAAGGAAGCAGCTCGGAGTTGGAACATTCGTTTTGATGAAGTCATCGTTGACGTTGGTTTCATCAAGAACGAAGATGACTGTTGTTTATACAAGAAGTCTAGTGGGAGCTCGGTAGTATTTTAATTTGCATGTGATGCACCTAGGTAGAACACAACACCTACACGACAGCCCGCACTTACAAAATCGAGCAACTAAACAAAGCTGGTTGACCTAAACATTCCTCTATCAAAAGATCGTCGCTCTAAACAAAGACTAATGTTCCGCCTAATGCTCGTCGATCTCCGCCGCATTTTCAATGAGCAGCTAATGCTCGCCGACCTCCAGGGGAAGGGGATCCATGGCATCCATCGCCACATACTCCGCAAGTATCTTGTAGTCCGCGTCCGCCATCTCTTTGGAAAAGTTCGCCATGAGCTAGGTGTGGGCGGTCGTGGTCCGGGTGTTGACAGACTCCATTTCGACTAGGGAGGCTGCCGATGAATGGACGGCTGCCCAAGCGCTCTCGGCGATTCCCAACTCTTTGGACGTAGGTTGCCGACCAGTGTCAGAGAAGGCCACTGCTATTTGTGCGGTGACCGACACGAGCTGGGCATGGCGGCATCGGCATTAGCGTGGGTAGTCGTCATTAGGGCTACGGCGGCCGTCGAACGGACAGATGTTGTGCCATTCTCACCATTTGCTATCCCGGCCGCAGATGTTGCTGTCGCCATCTCAGCTACAGTAGTTGTCCTTTCGTCGGCTGCAGCCGCCCTGTCGGAGATTGTGGTCGCGCTCATGGTGTTGTGAGAGCGTTCATGGCTGATGCGGCCGCACTTAGGCCGAAGTAGGTCGCCGAAGTTGCCTTGACGACACGGATCCACGTCCCCATCTTTCACCAGCGATGTTTGAATAGTATAGTAGTCTTGGGGAGCAAGTGTGACTGTGTGGTTGACGCGCCGGCGGTGGACTTTAGCTGATGAAGCTTCTGGCGTAAGCCATATATGGGGATTGGCCCAAGATATTTTATACCACATCACACACGTTTCATGATGAATAACTGTTTGCGATGTACTTGATTTTCATATTGGTTTGAAATGAAAAATTAGGTTACATCGGCAATTGAAGGTGCTTGGATTGCAATAGCATTTATTTGCAGTGAACGTGCAACTATAGGAGTATCTGTTAAAATATGGAATTATTCAGGGTTATTTAGGCCTTTTTAAACATTTAAAGAGTTTTTTAGACATTTCAGGTGCATAGTTCAATTATGACCTGTAGTTAAGCACGTGTTAGAGTGCACCTGAATGGGTTGAAAAATCATATGTGTGTCACTGGATACATGTTTTGGTCCCATTCAAGAAATGGAAATGAATTTCAAACCTCTCGGTATTTTGGCTCGGTCGTAGACATTGAGAATCTGTGTTTTCAAATTCCAGTAAATCCAAACCTTGTCAGAAATTTATGAAACTTGGGCATGGTGTCATGACGTTCTCTGTTGTGTGTTGAGGTAAAAAAAATCCCAATTTTCGACAAGTTTTGGCACAAGCCTCTTACAAACCGTACATTCTCACATGAAAGCCATGTGGTTCTGATAGGGAACGTTCACCTTTTATGTGCGAAACAACAACCCCTGTCTCTTCCTGCCTTGAATTTATTTCTAGAGTCACCATACATCAACATGACTGTTGTGCTAAACTATGGAATTTTAGAGGGTTCATTTGGCCTTTTTAATACATTAATTAAATTGTCTAGGAATTTAAGGTGCATAATTCAAATTTGAACTACAATCACAAGGTCCAGCGCATGGAAATAGGTTGAAAAATCATATACGTTTCCCTGGATGCATGTTTAGGTCCCACGCAAGAAATGTGAATGAATTTCAAACATCTCAACATCTTGGCTCGCCCGCAAACATTGGGAAACTTGGTTTTAAAATTCCTGTAATTCCAAACCTCGTCAGAAATTCATGAAACTTAGGCATGGTGTCATGACCTTGGCAGTTGTGTGTTGTGGTAAAAAAATTGCCCAATTTTGGACAAGTTTTGGCACAAGCCTCTTACAAGCAAGAGATTCTCACAGGAAAGCCATGTGGTTCCGATAAAGAACGCTCATCTTTTATGCGCGAAACAATATCCGTTGTCTCTTCTCACCTTGAATTTGTTTCTAGAGTCACCATAGAGCAACATGACGGTCGTGCTAAACTATGGAATTTTCTAGGGTTCGTTTGGTCTATTTAATACATTATTTGAGTTTTCTAGCCATTTAATGTGCATAATTCAAATTTGAACTATAATCACAAGGTCCAGTGCATGGAAATTGGTTGAAAAATCATATATGAGTCCCTTGCTGCATGTTTATTTCCCATGCAAGAAATGGAAATGAATTTCAAACATCTCAGTGTCTTTGCTCGGGCACAAACAATGAAAAACTTGGTTTTTAAATTCCCGTAAATCCAAAACTCGTTAGAAATTCATGAAACTTGGCATGGTGTGTCATGACAGGGGCACACATATGTCGTGGTAAAAATTCTCCAACTTGGACATGTTTTTGCACAAGCCTCTTACAAACCTGAGCTTCTCACAAGAAGCTTTGTGGTTTCGATAGGGAACATGCATGTCACATCTGCGGGTGAAACGACATCCGATGCCTCTTCTCTCCTTGATTTTTTATAGAAACAACATAGACAAATAGGTGCGAAGTGCAAAAATATGAATAAATTAAGGGATCGTCAGGCTTTTTAATACATCAATTGAGTTTTCTGTGCATTTAATGTGCATAATTCAAATTTGATCTACAATCACAAGGTCTAGTGTTCCAAAATGGGTTCAAAAATCATATATGTGTCCCTGGATGCATATGTTAGGTCCAATGCAAGAAATGGGAATGAATTTCAAACATCTCAGCGTCTTGGCTCGACCGCAAACATCGAGAAATTTTGTTTTTAAAGTCTCGTAAATCCAAAAGTCGTCAGAAATTCATGAAGCTTGGCATGGTGTCATGACAAGGCACACATATGCCGTGGTAAAAGAAATACCAACTTGGACATATTTTGGCACAAGCCTCTTACAAAACCGGAGCTTTTCACAATAAGCTACATGGATCCGATAGGGAACATGCATGTCACATCTGGAGGTGAAACGACATCCAATGCCTCTTCTCTCCTTGATTTTTTTCTAGGAAAAACATAGACCAATAGGTGTGTACTGCAAAAATATGAAATTATTAAGGGTTCGTCTAGATTTTTTATACACTAATTGAGTTTTATGTGCATTTAATGCACATAATTCAAATTTTAACTACACTCACAAGGTCTATGTTGGGAAGGGCCTCGTTATATGGCACAAATATGTTGTGGTATTTTTCGTGTCCACTTTGAGAGAAGGCACAAACATTATTAATAGCCAACGAAGGCATTTTGGACCAAAACGTTGTCACGTTACCATCGTGAACGGGTGTATTATTTATAAATCATGGACGTTCTACTGACCATTTACATGCGTCCACGCGACGCGCTCTGTATTGTCTAGGAGGTAGCGTGCGGACAGGTGTTTGAGTAGATGGGAGGCGTGCGAGCAGTCCTCCGCACGCTCATTGGGAAGGTGTGTCCTTTGACCATCATCACAAATGTTTCAGACTGAATACTAGTATGCAGACCGAGGGCAATGGTTGGTTCGCTACTAAGCCAAGCCAAAATCTGGCGCGAAGGATTTTTTTCATTGCGTCATCACAAACATTTGTGTATGATGACCCGTGTGCTTAGTACAGACAATTAGTTCAGATTTGCATCTGTCATACTGGGTACATTGCCATTTGTCAAATTGGAAACATTGGCATTTGTCGATCTAGTAACATTGACATTTAACATCATTGTAACACTAACATTTGTCAAATTTTGCTGGAACAAAATCACTATTACGGTGCAATTTTGCAACTGAAATTTAGTAAACATATATTTCATTCATAGATTAAGCAGTGGTCTTTGTACAAAACAGTTCAACTCGACAGCTGAACTGAACAAACTTTTCCCCAATTGTTGTCAACCGCGTACTGAAATAGCTAGTTCAACTATATATACTAGCTAATTTAAAGTACGTGGTACAGTTCAACCATATCTATTGTTAGATGAACTAAACAAAATAGCCCCTAAATACTACTACGGAGGGGCTTTGTACTACTTCCAGCAGCCTCTCCTCTGCCGAGCGCGTTCAATAAGAGGTAGAGGAGGAGGAGCCTACCGACGAGCTGGAGGAGTCGAATTCGTCGCCTGCCGCCGCTGCCCTCTGCCGCTCCTGATGCACCTCCTAGAAGCGGCAGGACTCAGCATAGATCTCCTCATTCCGAGCCACAACTGCACCATCTATAGCGGCCACGGCAGTGGTGAGCCTCTTTGCGTGGTCAACCTGGTGCTCCTCCTCCTCATGTAGGAAGGTTATGTAGTGCGCAAGGCCGCTAACGCAGAAGCCGAGTGGCTGGGCTTTAGCGAAGGCCTCCTCCTCCCGCCTTCCACTAAATCAAGATGTCAGAGACATGGTCAATGGAAACCTTGCGTGTACCATTGTTATGTAATAAAGTGGCGTTTGCTAAATCAGGATCTATGAAATACACATGCACCCTTATTGCTCTCTGCGTCGTCAATCCCCTGACAGGGATACAATACACTAACCTTTTTTTCGTTTACAACCTTGTATGGAGAAGTTGATCAGAGTTTGTGAAGTACTTACAACATCAAGCATTTAACAAGAGTGGTAGAGAGCTGATCAAAGTTGAAGAAGAGATGAAAGTCCTTGAATTCCACACTGATGGTACCCGGAAGGTGATTGAAATGCTTACTGTTGTTGTGCACTTGTAGAATGTTAGTATCTTCTCCTTCTGACATTCTGTCCATGCAATATTTATGTAACTTGCGACAAGTGGAACTGCACTCCTGAAAGTATTCGCCAACAAGAAATGGTTGGCCATACTTGTACTTACGTGCTTCAAATGGGCATGCTTTATTCTAAGATAGAGTCATGCCAATTTCTTCATGGGGCCTGCCATGGTTCTAGTCGAAGAGTCTATGTAGTAGGATGCTCTGGTTCTCATCCCTCCTCTGTTTCTGCCATGTGTAATAACAAATTGCCAATTTTACGAGGAAGCTAAATATAAATGCAACCGTCTTTGTAGTACAAGATGCACATCGGCAGTGTTTGAATGAGATCAATTTAATAGTGGCAGGTATTTACACGCACAAATTTTATAACATATTAATACTGATATCAATTAAAATGGCACTCACAGTCATAAAACTGAGACAGTGTCTTAATCACATCCAGAATCAAATAGCACACGAGAAGTGTCTGAATCACACCTAATATAACAAATGATTTCTAAGAACGAGAGTTAGGCTAACCTTCTTTGCGTGTCCCAGAAACTTCCTCCCACCGTACCCAGATTGAAAAGCACCTAACTTCACGCATGGAGATTGATGTTGACCATGAACAGGCCATCCATCTTCAGCTACCCCGCTGCATTCCTTGGAAGTAATTGTCCTAGGGCGCTACAAGTCTAGTTGAGCCAGAGAGGAGAGGAATACCTGGCTGGTGAGAGATTCGTCGGAGGAGGAGATACCGCTTGTGGGGTCATTCAAGGAGACCATGGCGTCCGCGGCGGTCGGATGCGAGACAAAAATATGTGGCGTTGGTGGGGGGGGGACAGGCGAAATGAGGTCCTTAGTGGGGGGAGGCAGATATTTCGGCGGTCTGCAAAATTTTTCGCTAGGTCCAGGGAAACTTGGCACGCAAAGATTCATCAGACACAGTTTTTCTGCTTTTAGCATGTGCGATGATACAGAACATACAAAATTTTGCCCCTCCCCACGTATTCCCTGGTTATAGTGCACATCCACGTCATTGCATGACTTAACATCAACTGCTAACTTGGGTATACAAATTAGCGGACACATAGCTCACAGTTACTAAACCGAGTAAGTTCACTAAATAATCAAGCTGCTTGAATTGGACATAGTTCTAACAAAAGACCGGCTCTCTAAACAAAGCCTATTAGTACTACGCATAATTTTAACAAATATGCCGATGAGCCACCGCCTTATGCCTCGCCGATGTTCGATGAGATGTCGACGACTTGTCCAGGCGACATTCCGCCGGTGCTGGACTCCGCATCCCCCAGGCTAAACTTGACCACATCAGTGTCCTCGTCCTTGGCGTTGCCCTCATCCTTGGTGTCGCCCTCATCGTTGTAGTTCTCATAATAGTGGAACCACTAGAGCTCGCTTTGGTACTCCACTGTCGATTCCTCGATGGACATGCGCTTCTCGACCTCCTCCTGAGCCACGTGCAACTCCTCCCAGCGCTCGTTGCTCTCGGACGGCTCCCGCATCTTGTCACATCCCTAGCTTTGTTATGCACCTAGGTCCATGTTTGGAGTTGCATCATGTTTAAAATTTCTCTAAACCTGAAATGGGGATCATCAAACCCTAGCACCTTTGAATTCAAATAGGTTTACCTAAAATAATTTTCAATGAATCCAAAGTGGCCTTGTAAAATGTTCACCATCTCTGGAAAAATGTGGCAACATCAACCAGAGGTGACTCATATTTTTACTTATCATTTTGGTTTATTGAATTAATGCAATATGTTTTTGAATTGGAGTTATAAAATACTATAAATAAGTTATAGCTCCAATAAATTTGAAACTTGGCCAGGGCCTTTGGAATAATCTATTTAGTGCCCAGAAATAAATCAGGACAAACTGCAGAAAATAGAAAACAGTAAATAAAAGAAAAAAAGGAAAGGGAGGCAAACCTTACCTGAGGCCCAGGAGGGGCCGGCCCAACAGCCCAACTGCCAGTCACCCCCAACCTCCTGCCAGGAGGACAGGGGCGCGTGGCTGCGGTGCGCCGGCACACGCCCGGCCACCTCCTGCCTGCCTGCTCGCCGCTGGAGGCCTCTGGGAGCGCCAGAGCGATGCCCCAACCCCGTGCCCCTCTTCTTTGCTCCTCCATCCTCATCTCCTCCTCCCTCTCGCTCGGTTCCTTGCGCCCGAGCGCCGCCGCCACCGCCGGCCGCCGCCATTAGCGTAGCCCTGGCCCCCTCCCAGCCACCTCGACGCGTCCAGAGAATCCGCAGAGTCGCCGCAGTCCTCCCCGTCGAGCTGGGCAAGCCGGGAGCCGCCGTAGCGACGCCATCGACCTCTCCATCGCCGCCGGCTACCGGACCTCCCCGTCGTCGATTCGCAGGCCACAGAGCGCCCCCGACCCCGCCATCAGCGCCATCAGCTCCGCGGTGAGCTCCTGCTCCGATCCCCCCATTCTCGATGTCACCTGCGTGCCCTCGCTAGGATCCCCGCCGTGCCCGAGCACCCCACCGCCGGCGACAGGGCCGCCATGGCGAGAGCACACGCTGTGCTCATCTGAATACTTCGGCGTGCTCGTAGGGGCCCGTAGACGCTGCCCCGACCTCCAGCTCCTCCTTCCGCAGCCCGTAGCGCCGCGCCCGTCCAAGCCGAGCTCCGGCCGCCGCGGGCGAGCTCGCCGCCATCAGCTCCGGCTACCCCTCGCCTCCCCGCGCGTCCCACGTGATGCGGACGAGCTCGGGCTTCGCCCCAGTGCCCTCATCTGGCCCGGAGACCCCCTGCAGCGCCGTTCCGGCCAGACACCGCCGCGGTCCACGGTCGCCGGCGGCTAACCGCTGGTGGCCGACGTGGCTCCCCTGTTAGCTGCTAACCCCCCCTGCTAATTACCTCCCTTAGAGACTGACAGCGGGCCCCGCTGTTGGTCAAACTCGGGTCAGCACGGGTTTAACCCCTGCTTAGACCCGGGTCACTTACCGGCTGGCCCCACAGGTCAGATTTGACCTGAAACGGTTAGTTGACCAGGGTGACGTCATGATGACGTGTAGCTGATGCAATAACTGATTTTCTGTGTTTTAAATAATTCCAGAAAATGTTGAAAACTTAGAAATTTCATATAAATTAATCTGTAAGTCAGATTGAAATAATTTATATATGAAAGTTTATCAGAAAAATCCAATGAATCCATCTTTACCATTTTCATGCATGATAGAGCAACCTAACTAGGAGAACTTGGACATTTTTGTTCAAATGCAATATGGAACCTCACATATGAAGTTGAATTTGAACCTTGAGTTCAAACCTACTTCTTTTAATTATGTTGCTATATGCATTAGACCAAACCACATCATATAGCCATGTCATATTCAAGCATCATATTGTTGCATTTGATGTGTATTGATTTGTCCCCCTTCGATGGTTGTTCTTCGTGTTAGGCACTGTTCCGGAGGATACGGTCGAGTATCCATCTGAGGAGCAGTAACGTATCGACGTCTTATCAGGCAAGCAACCCCCCTTGAACATCTCCGATACAATCCCACTCTCTCACTCTTGCTCTCACTTATTGCATTAGGACAAAACGTTTCAACTTTTACTTGTTTCGGTAGTTGAACCCATTCCACTGCATGACCTATCATTGTCACAGTAAATAGCTGAACCAAGCAACCTAGCATACCTGGTAGACGCTTGAGCCACATTGTGCCTTTAACCTGCTATGCTTGCTATGCTTAGAGTTGTGTCAGATCTGATTCATCTGGGTGATGGACCGGAGTAAACTGGTTGTGTCCTGATGATGAGAGTTAAGTGGTGAACCTGATTTGGGAAAGGTAGCGATGAGGGGCCATGTAGGAGTACATGGTGGATTGTCTCATTGGGACCGTCCTTAAGAATTGAGTCCTGTGTATGTTATCCAAGACTAGCTACTACCGCACATTGGGATCCTTAATTGACTCTCTCGACTTATTAACCGCCTTGACCTCTGTCCAGGAGTTGCAACTAGTTTCTGGTGTTTGTAGGCCATGGTAGTAGTCTACTGAGTGGCACCCCGTACAGGTGGGCTTGGGTCATACTAGGCACCGTGGCCCGGTGTACCAAGCGTAGTACCATCCGTCGAGGTGGGCTTGTGAACCCTGCACACATCGTTTGGGACCGTGATGGAAACCTCGGCCGGACCTCCGTTGCGGGTTCAGTCTCAAATAGGCGATAAACCTGGGCTAGAGTCGTGTGTGGTTAGTCAGGTCGTGGCCGACTCCCTCGCTAGGCCTCCGCTTGAAGGTTGCCGAGGTGCCTTTTTACGTGCACATAGCGATAAGTGGCGGGAGCATGTGTGACGAAGTACACCCCTGCAGAGTAATAATCTATTCGAATAGCCGCGTCCGCGGATATGGACTACTTGGAGACTTATATGGTTCATAGACAACTGTAATGATTACTAATAAAAGCCTCAAGACAAGTGTGAGTACCGTGGATGGCACTCTCGTAGGTAGACGGGAGCGGATCCATGGTGGTGTATTGTTATGGTGATGGTGGACTCGTGTGCGCTTTCTCAAAATTATTCAAAGTACTGATAGTCGTAGTACAGGATAGCCACTGAGTCAAAGCTGGCTTGCTGCATTGAACCCCACAACACCCTTGTTGATACCGATGCATATGTAGTTAGTTCTGATGTAAGTCTTGCTGAGTACCTCCGTACTCACCGTTGCTTTATTAATGTTTTTGCAGAGGAGACACCAGTCTCGCTAGTGGTTTCTACGATAAGATCGATGCCGACCAAGTAGCTTGGGAATCCCAGCCAGAGGTCTGGTTCCTATGGAGGGTCTTGTAGATAGACAGGCTTCCTCAGCTTTCTTCTTTTCTAGATGTCTGTACCCAGACATGTTAAGCTTCCGCTTGTTGTTTGTATGACTTGCGTGTTGGGTCATGTGACCCCTGCTTGTAATATCACACTGTGTTGGCTCTTATGAGCCTTTTGAATAAATGTTGTGTTCTTGTATGGTTATGTTGTGATGCCATAGTTGTATCTATGCATATTGGGCATGTCATGCGTACGTGTGATGTGCGACGGTATGTATGGGATTCGACACCTAGTTGTGTGCCTTTAGTAGTACTCTTTACAGGGAACTGCCTCTTTGTGCTTCCACTGAGTCTTGGTAGCTTGCTACTGCTCTGGACACATTGATTGACCGGCGTGTATCCTTCTTTGCTACAGTGTCTGTCCCTTCGGGGAAATGTCTCGCAGTGTAATGGAGTCCATGTATCCTGGTACGACTCGTCTACGCGCAGTTGATGACATTTATGTCCCACGGCGTAATGGAGTCTGTCGGTGTCAAAACCGACGGATCTCGGGTAGGGGGTCCCGAGTTGTGAGACTAGGATCGATGGTAACAGGGGACGAAGGAGATGATGTTTACCCAGGTTCGGGCCCTCCTATGGAGGTAAAACCCTATGTCCTGCTTGATTATATTGATGATATGAAGGTTACAGAGTTGATCTACCTCGAGATCGACTAGCTAAAACCCTAGATGAGTTCCTGTGTCCTATGATCTAAAACCCTCTGGCTTATATAGATGCCAGGGGGTCATTAGGGTTACATATGGTCGGTTGCCCACCGGAGGGAAAAAAACATGCCTAAACTACCATCTTCAACTTGACGAACACGACACGGCTCCTGAGGTCTCCTGCCCAGCGACGAGGCCTTCGATCGATCTTATCTTCAACAAGTGGCCCATTAACCCGACCTATAAGAAATATGTCAGTACACCGAGGACCCCTTAATCCCGGACTCCCTCAGTAGCCCCCGGACCAGCCTCCAACGCCGAGGTATATCCGGAAAATATTACGCGTCGAAGTCTTCGGCTTGCGAGGCGAGTCCCTCAACTTCTTCTGGCTTGGCAACCATCCCGTCATCGGAGAGTCCTCGATTACTGAGGACTTGCGGGACCTAATATAATAGCCTTCAATGCTTCTTGATCCTTGTGCGCCGAGGGGAGACGAGCGGCCCGGCAGTTATTTACAAAACTACCCCTCCCGCAAGGGAGGCACCACTTATTTAGACAAGTTAAATCATGGTCTGGGTCACAGCTTCCTCTTCTTTCCCGTTGAGAGAAAAACTTCAAGCAAGAGACCACCACAAAATTATGGCGATCGCCCCCAGCTCTTCCTCGAGCCCTTACGGCTCCCGTCCCGGGGATTGGACGAGTTGCTCCGTATCCCTCCTCCGGTTGCGCGAACTTGAGACCCAAGGGTATATTCCTTCCTTAGATCTGGCGGCAACTCGCGCTGGCTTGACCTCCTTTGACGGCGAAGCTTTCGAGGAGAATTTCCCCAATCCTAACCAGGGCGAGCGGGTATGCTTTGTGCCCTTCCTCTTACGAGGCCTAGGGTTCCCCATTCATCCTTTCCTCAGGGGGTTACTAGAGTTCTATGGGATCCAGCTCCACCATCTTACCCCCGGATCCATTCTACACATCTCGGGCTTTGTCGCTCTTTGCGAAATGTTCTTGGGCTGTGAGGCGCACTTCGAATTATGGAGGAAGTACTTCTGCCTCGTCCCCCGAAGTTGGGGTGAGACAATTCGGGAAATCGGAGGAGCCGAAGTGTGTCGTATAGCGGGAACAGGATACCCAACGGGGACACCGAAGAAGGAATCCAAGGAGTGGTCTTCGGAGTGGTTCTACATCGAGGACGTTCCCCTATTCGATCCAGCTCGAAGGGGCTTGCCCGAATACTCTGACGCTCCCCCGAAGAAAAAGTATAATTGGCGACCGAGGAGTTCGTCCCAAGAGGACAGTGCCGAAGTTCGGCGTTTGGTCGCCCACGTAAGGATACTAGCCCATCACAAGCTGACAATGATCGACGTGATGGCCGCCGCCATCTCGCGATGCGTCCAACCTCTCCAACAAAGGATACATCCTTTGTGGCAATACAACGGAACGAGTGACACCACTCGCTCCCGACGGCTAGGCCCTGCCAATCAGGAGGCCTTGGCAGCCGCACTTGCCGATTTATACAAAGGAGAAAAAGAAGATTTTACTCAGTCGCAAGTTAAGGAGGGCTACTCGAGTTACAACCCTATCGAATGGGTAAGCCCTTTGACTCTGCGTTTTGAGTTCGAGCATTTATTCGCCCTTTGTGACTAACGCTTTTAATCTGCGCGAATAGGAATGGCGGAGCTTTGCCGAGACAATCAACAGTCCGGCCCCCCAGCCAGAGAATTACTCTCGCGACGACGATCCAGGATTTCATGACGATCCGGAGCTGTCACTGGCATATGAAGATGGGGTCTTTTACCAGGAGAGCCTTGATCGATCCAAGGTGGCTGAGGGAGTCCTGGATTAAGGGGTCCTCGGGAGGCCGACTTATTTCTTATGGGCCGGATTGTATGTGTCGTTGGCCGGACACTGGAATGATCGAAGACCCTGCCTCCAGGAAGGAAGCTTCGAGGATCATGGCGTATTCTCCACGTTTGGAGTAGTGAATAGGCATGTTTATCCCTTCGACGTGTAACAGACCATGTGTAAACCCTAGGTACCCTCGGCGTCTATATAAGCCGAAGGGTTTTAGGTTGTAGGCCAACAGAACTCCTCTAGGGTTTTAGTCATACGATATCGTGGTAGATCAACTCTGTAACACCCATATCATCAATATAATCGAGCAGGACGTAGGATATTACTTCCATAGGAGGGACCGAACCTGGGTAAAACCTTGTCCCCTTCGTCTCCTGTTACCATTGATCCTAGTCTCACAGCTCGGGACCCCCTACCCAAGATCCGCCGGTTTTGACACCGACATTGGTGCTTTCATTGAGAGTTCCGCTGTGATCGCAAGAAGGAATCGATGGCTCGCCTTGTCATCAACGAAGAGGTCCGTAATACGGGCACTTTTGTCCCCGGACAGATCTTCGCTTTCGGCATCATTGTGCTGCACGCCGACACGACCGGCCGTCTAGGCCATGTCGGAAGTTTCGCCCCCGATCAAGAAGTCAGATTCGGGAACTTAGAGTTCTCAGTAGACTCTCGGGGCGATCTATCACTAACCGGGCTCGCAGTCTCGCCTGTCACGTCCGAAGACTCTGTGGCTTTAACCTCAGATCCACCTTCCGGCCCCGCCCATGGGATTTACCCCGGCGAGGACCCGACTCTCAGCCCGGACCCGGTCATAGTGCTAGAGGTCCGGACGTCTGTTCTTGCCGAACACACTCCCTGCACGGACGCATCGGATGTTTAATCCGGAAGCTCCGGGCAGGCCGACCCGATCGAGCTCTCGGTGTTCAGCAAGGCTCTAGATCGGATCTCGTCAATGAAGATTACCGACGATCCAACCCCGATCTGTTCTCAGATCGGGCTTCAGGCGGGTCAGGACGAATTTTTCGCCCCACCCACCACCCACTTAGTAGCCACTGTCGAGGATTTAACCGACATGTTGGACTACGCCTCTGAAGAGGCAGATTACATGGATGATGAGGATAGCGCCCTCACCCCCGTTAACACCGGACGATGGACTGCCACCTCTACGTACGACGTCTACATGGTGGACACCCCAAAAACGACGGCGACAAATCGAATGAAGCGCCGTCAAGACGCCGAAAGCCGCATAGACGGTCGAAAGGAAAAAAGGGAAGAAAATCTATCGATGGCACCGGGGACGGAGACACCCCAGAAGACCTCGGCGATCCCGAAATCCCCGAACACCCGTTAGATGGTCAGGAGAGGCCTGAAGACCGGCGCAACCTCGACGATCTAGATGATCCCGAGGACGATGATTACCTCCGCTCTGTTGAGGGGGAGGACAATGCGGAAGCCGATGACTTCGCCATCCCCGATAATCCTGCAAATCAGGAATTGTTCAGGCAACAGCTCATATCCACGGCCCGCGGCCTTAAAGCAAAAGAGCGGCAGCTCAAAGCCGAACAAGACAACCTCAACGATCGATGGACCAGAGTCCTCTCGGCTGAGGAAGGATACAGTACCGGTCTATCGGACCAACCTAAGAGCTATCCACGTAGAAGGCTGCTGCCACAATTCGATGACGAGCTCACGGATACGCCGTCTCCCAAACATACCCCATACGACAAGCCAGACCGCCCTCCTCGAGGACGGGACAGAACGGCTGACGACACCGGCTATAGGCCGACGATACCCCATAGGCGGGGAAAGGAGCCCCTAGAGCCCGATGATAAGTTCGACCTGCGACACGACCTGGACTACAGAGCAGGTCGTACGCGATCCATTTATGGATCCAGAGGATACTCACCCGATAGACGGGAAGGGTACCGTCCTTGGTTCGACCGCAACAATGAAGGTCGGGAACAACACCGAGCTCGGACAGATGCCGATCACCGGCGCAACATAGCTAGGGTCAGAGGCGCTGCACACCCACTGTGCTTCACAGACGAGGTGATGCGACATCAGTTCCCGGAAGGGTTTAAACCCGTAAACATAGAACAATACGATGGGACAACTGACCCAACTGTATGGATCGAGGATTTCCTCCTCCGCATCCACATGGCGAGAGGAGATGACCTGCACGCCATCAAGTACCTACCCCTGAAGCTCAAGGGGCCAGCTCGGCACTGGTTAAATAGCCTCCCCAAAAATTCCATTGGGTGCTGGGAGGACCTAGAAGAGGCATTCCGATCTAACTTCCAGGGCACTTATGTTCGGCCGCCGGACTCCTCCGATCTAAGCAATGTCGTCCAGAAGCCCAGAGAGTCAGCACGGCTATTCTGAAATCGTTTCTTGACCAAGAAAAACCAGATCGTGGACTGCCCGGACGCCGAGGCAATAGCCTCCTTCAGGCACAATATTCGGGATGAATGGCTGGCTCGTCAGCTCGGCCAGGAGAAACCAAGGACAATGTCCGCCCTCACATCACTCATGACCCGCTTTTGCGCGGGCGAGGATAACTGGCTAGCAAGATGTAGCCACAACCCCGATGACCCCGGAACCTCTGAAGTTCGGGATGGAAATGGGAAACAGAAGCGCAACAAGAACAAGCGCCGGCACAATAATAGTGATGCCGATGACACGGCCGTTAACGCCGGCTTCCGCAATTCCCGGCCTGGGCATCGGAAGAAGCCTCCTAAAGGCAAACACGACGGACCCACCCCGCTGGACAAGATCCTGGAGAGGCCTTGTCAGATCCACGGTACTCAAGATAAGCCCGCCAATCACACCAACTGTAACTGTTGGGTCTTCAAACGGGCCGGCAAGCTCGCATCCGAGGACCAAGGCAAGAGCCCACGCAGTGAGGACGAGGATGAACCCTGCGGTCCGATCGGTGGCGGACAAAAGAAATTCCCTCCAGAGGTGAAAACACTAAACATGATATACGCCACCCATATACCCAAAAAGGAGAGGAAGCGCGCCCTTCGAGATGTCTACGCCATAGAGCATGTAGCCCCGAAGTATAACCCATGGTCGGCATACCCGATCACCTTCGATCGACGCGACCACCCGACCAGTATCCGTCATGGGGGTTCGGCCGCCCTAGTCCTAGACCCGATCATAGACGGGTATCACCTCACTAAAGTCCTAATGGACGGAGGAAGTAGCCTCAATCTGATTTACTCAGATACGGTGAAAAAGATGGGCATAGATCCGTTAAGGATCAAGCCCAGTAACACTACCTTTAAAGGAGTAATCCCAGGTGTCAAAGCCCGGTGCACAGGCTCCGTAAGCCTGGAAGTAGTGTTCGGCTCGCCCGATAATTTTCGAAGCGAGGACTTGATCTTCGACATAGTACCTTTCCGCAGCGGCTATCACGCCCTGCTCGGCCGTACAGCGTTCGCTCGCTTTTACGCCGTCCCGCACTATGCATACCTCAAGCTCAAAATGCCCGGCCCTAAGGGGATCATCACTGTCAACGGCAACACAGAGCGCTCCCTCCGAACTGAGGAACATGCGTTGGCCCTAGCGGCCGAATTCCATTACACTGATGATCGGCAAGCGCCGACATCCGCCGTAAAGGCACCCAAGGCACCGAAGTACCAGAACCTTCTTCTTCCCATAAATAGGGATTCGCCCCCCATCGCACGGTCCTAGAACCGGCAAAGTACGTGCCGAGGAGGCACAACTTCGCGCTCAAAATTCCATGGGCAGTGGTGGGGAAAAATTATTAAAGGATAAGTGTTCGGCTGGACCGAACTATCACCATCAACATGTCTTCGGACACACTACAGGTACCATAAAGTGCCTGCTACGGCTTAAAGCTCATTCACATTTTGGCGACTTCTCAAGACCTTTTTCCAAAGTCCGCTCGCCGAACATTACACCCATCGCGGTATAAAACTTGTTGGGAGACGCAGGAGCGGACAAGCGACAGGGCACATCGAGGACGTCAGGTCACCTATCGAAGACCCTTGGTACAACCCCTCCTGTAAGGTTTATATTTCATATACCAAATTCCTGTAAACAGTTGCATCGGCAATTTGAATAATAAGAGATGTTGAGTAAAATACAGATATATCATGCGTTATCTCTTTGCTTTTTTCCTTTTCGGAACACTGTCTATTTTCTCCCTCTTCTCGCGAACCTGTTTGGTATACTTTACGACGCAACCGGCTAATAGACCGGGGGCTCGACCTTAAAAATCGCCCTCATCACAACTGATTTAATGTTCGGCGTCTTGGAATTCCGCTTTATATGCATTGGTTCCGAACTATGTCTTGGGTCAATAGTTGGGTTGCCCGGCTCCTGTGCTTGCCCCTTTATGTTCCGCTCGTTCGGCTAAAAGGGCAAAGGGAGCACCGCTGCGATTGTGCTTCCGGCTAGTCTGGTCAAGCACCTCAGCGGAGAAAGCCGAAAACTGACTGTCATGGTATGTGAGAACCGGTCTGCGAATCCGAGCTTAACTAGATCTCGTCAGAGGCTATTCCGTGTCATACGATGGGTTTGGTATTAGTACAAACCAGGTGATATAGGCTTCGGCCATGGTTATTCCGAACATCACGAACCCTGGGGGCTAGTCATCAGCCTCCCGCACTCCTTTCTCGCGCCCCTATGGCTAAGTGAAAGCAATAAAGCATTATGGTCCAATTGCCTTGTCCGCCCCACACTACCGCCTTCGGGTACCGATAACTCGGCTAAGGGTCACAGTGCGTTGGCAGAGACACCCCACGTAGTATCTACATGGGGGCTAAAGCCGACGACTCGCAGCTTTCAGTTTTAACGACCATATAGGAGTTATAAAGGATGCAAAAACACGAAAGACATGATAAACCATGCATATAAACACGTTGAAAAGTCTTCGGACATATTACAACGCCTTTACTCATACACATTCTCTCTTGAACATTGCGCCTCTATTGCCCGAGCACCCTCCATTAAGCCGGAGAAGTACAGCTCGGGGCGCCTATGCTCTTTTCCGGTAGGCGGAGGAGCGGTGGCTATCTTCATTGGATCCAGCCCCAGCCAGTGCACCTTGGCCTTCGCAAAGGTCATCCGAGCTCCCTCGATGCAGGAAGATCGCCTTAGCGCATCGATCCGGGACGAGGCGTCTCTCAGCTTACGCACCAGGCCGAAGTAGCTGCCCGGCAACGGCTCATTGGGCCATAGCCGGATGCAGAGATCCTTCATGGCCGGCTCCGCCATCCGGTGTAGCTCCATCAGCTGCTTCAGCTGCTCAACAAGGAGAGGAGAGTGCTCGGGGGCTTCAAACTGCGCCCAGAACAGCCAAGCTTCATCTCCTTCTCCCCGCAAACCGTAGAACTGGTTCGCGTCCGCTGCGCTCTTCTGGAGGTCCGAGCAGGCGCCTGAGGAACGCCATACTTGGGTAAGCAACTTGAACTTGCTATCCCCGTAGACACACTGCAATAAATATGGCTTACCATCCATTATAGCCTTGGCCTGGCTAACTTCCTCTTCAAAAGATCGCCTATCCACCCGCTCCTTTTGGAGGTCGGTTTTCAGGATGGATAGTTCGGCGGCCTGCTCCTTGCCTTTCCGCTCAAGGTCTTCGCACTTTTGGCCGGCGTCCTTGAGCTCCTGTTGGATCTCCTCCACCCGAGCCTCGTGCTTGTTGCTGGTGGCTCTTAGGGCGGAGAGCGCGGTCTCCGCTTCTTTGGCCGCCGCCTTCTCCACCGCAGCCTCCTGCTTTGCCTTCTCAAGTTCGATCTTGAGCTTCTCAGTCTCCGTCGCCGAGGCTGCGTAAGCATTAAAACACATTAAAACTACTACTTTGATAGTACGGCGATGATGAAATTGGATATTCTAGTCCGGCTTACCTTGCGCCTCGTCGAATCTCTTATTCAGAGCTTCGAGCTCATCTTCGGAGCTCTTGAGCTTCCGATTCAGCTCGTCCAGCTCGGCTGCATTAACAGCCGCTGCCGATGATGAAGCCTGCACAAAAACAACCAGGTCAAGTTACGTGGGTTCGCAACTTACAACCTGTCATAAGATATGATCCTATGTTCGATCCCCTTAAAGGCTGTTAGACCTTTCCGAACAAATACGGTCCTATACATAGTTCGGATAATGATCTATGATTGACCCCCAGGTAAGTTTTTCCAAACTTACCTAGGGCTCGGGGGCTGCCGTGTATATAATGACAAACTCAAAGAAATTAATATTTCGCAAAAAGAGCATTATGCGGCTTACCTGAAAGCCCGTCAGGAGACCTTTAAAGGCCTCCTTTAGTCCGTTGTCAACAGACTGAATGCTCTGCAATTCCGCACCCAAAATGGTGCGGCGCTCCCTGGAGATGGAGGTGCTTGACAAAGCCTCCCCCATAGCCGGCCACCCATGGGTCAGTGGCGCCAGTGGGGGTCGGTTGACCCGATCTCCAACCGGAGATTGAACCGGTACCTCCGGAGGCATGGTGCGCTCTGGAGACCGCCTTGGAGGTGACTGGACATTTTCTCGTCCGGTCTCCTTAGTATCCGGGAGGGGCCTCTCCCCCGGGTCTTCGGCGGCCGAGGTGTTAGCCTCGGCCATGACGTCGTCGCCCCCGCATCCAGTGCCCGGCTCTAGAGGAGCCTGTTGGGACGACACCTCCGCGGCGTCCTTCGTGGCGCCCGGAGGAGAGTGGTGCGACGCGGTCCCGCTCTCCGCTAGCTCGGCAGGCGGGGTCTCCCCATCCGAAACTTGATCGGTGGGGAGAACACGCGGGGGGCTGCAAGACAATAGGCATTCACATGTTAGTAACATTCAAAACTTAGCATTAATAGCTCAGGAGGTCTTCGGATCTTTACCTTCGAGGTGGGGGCTTGACCCTGAGGTTCCTTCGTGGAACCCTCTCGAAGTCCTCGGACTCGGTATCCGGCCCGCTTTCTTCTGGGCGGGAGGAGGTACTTCCTCTGAGGCGTCCGATGACGCCGCCCTCTTTCCTGTGAGGGGGGAATCGCCTCCCCCCTCAGCCTCGTGCTCTCCTCTTGATTCGAGGAGGCATGGGTTTCTTCGGACACAGCCCCTGGCTGGTCCCTGTTGCGCAAGCCTGCTCGGCCTGGCTTCTTCTTCTCCTTCTTCTCTGGCGCCTTGTAAGGCGCCACAACGAGCATCTCCAATAGCAGCGGAGACCTAGTGTCTTCGGGCTGTGGAGACGGACACTTGATGCCCGTGGCCTTGCTCAGCCATTCCTGCGGAAGTGATCGGAAAGCACTTAGATTTTCTTCGGGAAGATAAAAGCTGATCTAATAGAACTATATCATACCTCGGAAGGGAGCTTATCGGCGCGTCAGCCCTGGTCCTCCTTGGCCGGCCAGTTCTCCTGCGCATTGAACAGCGCCTTCCACAGCTTCTCCCGTGTGGTGCAGAAGAGTTGATGAATCGTAGGATCGTCGTCAGTCCGGTAATTCCACATGGGAGAGCTTCGGCGCTGGCAGGGGAGGATGCGCCGCCGAAGCATAACCTGGACCATGTTGGTCAGCCCGACTCCCTCCTTGATCATGGAGGCGATGCCCCTCTGCAGGTCATCCACCTCTGTGTCCGACCCCCAGTCAAGGCCCTTTCGGACCCATGAGGTCAATCTGGCCGGGGGGCCGGATCTGAATTTGGCAGGAACAGTTCTGCCCTCCTCCCTTGGCTCGGTGATGTAAAACCACTCTTTTTGCCAAGTCTTGATGGTGTCGATGAAGGTGCCGGATGGCCATACCGCACGCGGAAGCTTGCCGATGACCGCCCCGCCGCAGTCCGCATGGGCGCCTGCGACACACTTCGGCTTGATGTTGAAGATCTTGAGCCACAGTCCGAAGTGTGGTTCGACCCGCAAGAAAGCCTCGCAGACGATGATGAAGGCCGATATATGCATAAAAGAGTTCGGCGGGAGGTCGTGGAAGTTGAGCCCGTAGAAGAACATGAGGCCCCTCACGAAGGGGTGGAGTGGGAAGCTCAGTCCTCGGATGAAATGAGGAATGAAGACCACCCTCTCGCCTGGTTTGGGGGTGGGGATCACCTGGCCCTCCTCTGCGGCGCGGTGGAAGACATTGGCGGGGAGGTAGCCGGCCTCCTTGAGGTCCCGGATGTCCTGGTCAGTGACCGTGGAAGCCTCCCACTTGCCGCTAGAGCCTGAGCCGGCCATGGCTGAGCTCAGAGGAGGAATGGGTGGAAAACCTAGATCTGGGCTCTGGAGGCTTAGTAGATTGGGGAAGCGGGGGTGCGAATGGGAAGTGCGGATAAGCCTTGGGGTTTTCTTCCCCTTTTATTGGGCTTGTCGCCGGTTAGCCTCCCTTCACTGTGCCGTGAATCCCTCTGCTTCCCAAGACGTGCGTGCCGTTATACGCGCATGATTAAACATATCCCGTGTAAAACGGAGCACGATTTGTGCATTGATGGGTCGTGCTGATGTAAACGGCCTCGAACCGCGAATCGAGTCTTTACGACTGGTTCAGTGGTCGTGGTGGGCCATGACCTTTCGTCTGAAAGGTTGTCAGGGATCGCTATTTACTCCCTGACGTTTAGCTTTCAGGGCCGGTTACTCATGGCGTTCGGACGATCTATGATCGGAAAAACTACACATCGTCGGAGGCCGAGCTAAACTCGGCCCATCACTCTTTGGAGAAAGGAACTCGCCTCGCAAGCCGAAGACTCTGATCATATGAAGCAGCTGGAGCTATGTCCCTTGGCGTTGGAGGCTAATTCGGGGGCTACTGAGGGAGTCCTGGATTAAGGGGTCCTCGGGAGACCGACTTATTTCTTATGGGCCGGACTGTATGGGCCGTTGGCCGGACACTAGAATGATCGAAGACCCTGCCTCCAGGAAGGAAGCTTCGAGGATCGTGGCGTATTCTCCACGTTTGGAGTAGTGAATAGGCATGTTTATCCCTTCGACGTGTAACCGACCATGTGTAAACCCTAGGTACCCTTGGCGTCTATATAAGCCGAAGGGTTTTAGGTTGTAGGCCAACAGAACTCATCTAGGGTTTTAGTCATACGATCTCATGGTAGATCAACTCTGTAACACCCATATCATCAATATAATCGAGCAGGACGTAGGGTATTACCTCCATAGGAGGGCCCGAACCTGGGTAAAACCTTGTCCCCTTCGTCTCCTGTTACCATTGATCCTAGTCTCACAGCTCGGGACCCCCTACCCGAGATCCGCCGGTTTTGACACCGATAGTGGCCATCATAGCGGATCACCCCGGATCACTCCCCTCCTCCACTGCGGGCAAGAAGAAAAATTCCACCCGCAAAAGGCAGGCGTCCTCCGTCGATCCGAACATATCGGCTCCCACTCCCAAGCGCCGCCGGTCCTCACGACGAACGTCGGCTACAACAGCAATGCCCGAGCCGGGCGCCAACAGGAGTCCCTCATGTGAGCCGGTCGTGGAGACGGCGCCGAACACTCGATCCGCCAAAAGGTACTTTGCTCGGTCGCTTAATCTATTATTGTTATGATCAGTAGGATCTTACAGAAGATCTTATGTCGACTTACTCGACTTACTCAGGAAGCTAGTGCAACCCTCCTCCGCCGAAGACATTGCCGGGACGGCAGGCAACACGCATGAGTCCAGATCTCCTGCTCACACCGAACCCGCCGCGGAGGCCCCCATGGCCAATCCGACCCCGGAAGACTCTGGGGGCGAAGTATCAGTCAATAAATCCGAAGCAGGGAGCGCGATGAGACATCGACAGCGGCGAGGAATCCTGTGCGATCCGATGTTTTCCGAACAAGAGTTCAATGCTCTACGCTCAGCGGACGCACACCTTGGAGCTGCTCGAGCCGGGTTTGGCGAAGCTTTGAAACTAATATCGTCTGGCCTGAAGGTAAGCGATTAAAAATCCAAACATAAATGTAAACCCAGTGGCCCCCGAGCCTTGATTTGGTCGGGACGACTGAATTAAGGATCCGCATATTGCTTGCATGGATGATGCAGGCCTCAAGGTAGCAGAACGAGCAATTGGCCAAGGAATTGGCAGCGAGCCGAACACAGGTGGAAACCGTGAAGGCCGAGTTGGAACAAGTGAAGAAGTTTACCCGCGAGGCGCATGGTGAGTATAATTATACTGCTAGTCTTAGCGTATAATCCCCATGCTGACGTGATGGTACTTTTAGCAGCTGAATCAATAGGGCAATTGCAAACAGATCTGGATGCATCCCGAGAATCCCAGAAGTACGCCGAATCCCAGCATGAGGCTGGCTGCCTTTCGCTGCAGTGAAACCTGGAGGAGAAGAAACGCCTCCAGGTGGAAAACAAACAGCAGGCCGAAGAGATTGAGAATTTAAAGACTCAATTGGCCCATGCCCAAGAAGAGAACCAGAAACTATAGAGGGGCATGTTCG
The DNA here is from genome assembly GCA_039707655.1 of Elymus sibiricus. Classification (NCBI taxonomy): domain Eukaryota; kingdom Viridiplantae; phylum Streptophyta; class Magnoliopsida; order Poales; family Poaceae; genus Elymus; species Elymus sibiricus. The sequence goes on along the minus strand of CM077671.1, from coordinate 231,866,661 downwards.
GTAAGTGCGATTCTAACATCGGACGTTGTTTCTTATATATAAGGTATAATAGACATGCCTTGACTCATGTATAGGTCTCTTATCCGGGCGGCCCGAAGAAGAGATCGGATCCTACCAGGGAAGCATTTTGAAGGAGTTGTCCGCCCTTCATGGGAGGGCTCGAAAGGCCATGAAGATCATGATAAAAGCACTATGGCCTGCCGAGCATCCTCCTGAGGAGATGACCGAACTGGTTGATCGATTCAAGGGATCCCGAAGCCGATTCGAGCTATGGAAGACCTCGGCCTGCCGAGAGGGAGCACGGGAGGAGTGGGCGATGATCAAGACCCGTTATACCGGCCTGAACCCCGAGCATATGGCTCGGGTTGGGCCGGTAGGGTCGGATGGGCAAGAAGTGCCGCTTCATTTGGTGTACGACCAAGTGATGCCCGCCGCCCATCTCTCACAAGAAGATTGCTCCCTGGATGCCTTAATAGACAATCTCGACCAGCAGCCAGATGTATGATTATATGTAACCATGTATTGATAATCAAGGAATTGCTCCGTCTGTGTTGTAAACTTTGTCTTAACCTGCCATCGGCTTCGACCACCCGCGCTAAGAGCTTGGGAGTGTTCCTTAGAAAATATCACTCGAGAAGAGTGAATTGTGTTCGAGGAACCAGGCAATCCGGCTATTTGGTGCGAACGGACAGAAAGCACACAGGGAGATATGTTATATTACTGCTTAGCGTAAGAAACATCTTCCGAAGAAAATAGTACCTCTATCGATACCTTTCTTCAGGGTGCTACGTAAATCGTAGATAATAAGGCCGTATACTGCTAGTATGCGACTAATGGCTTTTGTGAGAAAAGAAGCCTGAGTAAGAGCGATAACCACCGGAATTTTATTTGTTAATCCCGACCAATTTTCTGCTGAAGATAGCTAGCTTTCGGCTTCACCCGTCTGAGGTACGTGTCCGGATGACCCGGTCGTAACAATCGCAGAGGTGCTCCCTTTAGCCTCTAGCCGAACAATCGGGAACGTAGAGGGTAAGCACAGGAGCGAGGCAACCCAGCTTGGCAAAATTCTTAGTTCGAATTGATTCATATAATGGCGTAAAAAATCGACAAGGGAAACATGCAGACACAGTAAATGTGAATAGATGCTTAAAATATATAGTCATCGGCTTCAAGAAGAAGCCCCCAGGTGCTGTGTTCGGATTTAGCATTTGAGGATGCGTGTCGAAAATCTTAATACAAGACCGGTTTAACCGAACATGGACCTGGGAAGAGAAATTCAAACTTGCCAAAAATGAAGGTGGGAGGGAAAAGAAAAAATAAAGAAAAAGGAAAGAAAAAGGAGGTAAGGGGTAAAGAGTATGACGACACCGGTTTATCCGTAGAAGCGCCGAAGACGAGCTGCGTTCCATGGGTTTAGTTGAAGGCGGTTATCCGACGGGTTTCGAAGACGGTAAGCCCCTCCCACGAGTACTTCGTCGATTATGAAGGGGCCCTCCCATTTGGGTTTGAGTTTATGCTTCTGCTTATCTGGGAGCCGTAAGACGAGTTCGCCCACATTATATGCTTTCGCCCTGACTTCCCTGCTCTGGTAACGCCGGGCCTACTGTTGATAAAAAGTAGAGCGAGCCCGAGCTATGTCGTGCTCTACCTCCAAGGCGTCCAAGTCGTCCTGCCGATCTAGCTCGGCCTCCTTTTCTTCGTACATGCGCACCCTTGGTGCATCGTGAATAATATCACAAGGGAGGACTGCTTCTGCCCCATAGACCATGAAGAACGGTGTATATCCCGTTGATCGATTCGGGGTGGTACGCAGGCCCCACAGAACGGAATCAAGTTCCTCCACCCAATGGCAGTCGGACTCATGAAGAGATCGGACCAAACATGGCTTAATACCACTCATGATGAGGCCGTTGGCTCGTTCAACCTGTCCATTGGTCTGCGGGTGATACACCGATGCGTAATCGAGCTTAATGCCCATTTTTGCGCACCAGTCTTTTACTTCCTAGGCGGTGAAGTTGGATCCATTGTCCATTATTATACTGTGCAGGACACCGTAACGGTGTACCACGCCGGATATAAAGTCGATTACTGGTCCGGACTTGGCTGATTTGACAGGTTTTGCTTCAATCCATTTGGTGAACTTGTCCAGCATGACCAGTAGGTACTTATTTTTCTTGGTCCCCCCTTTAAGTGGTCCGACTATGTCCAGCCCCCAGACCACAAAAGGGCAAGTGATCGGGATAGTCCGAAGAGCCGTTGGGGGCATGTGACTTTGATTTGCAAAAAGTTGGCATCCCACGCAATGCTGGACGAGCGACTGGGCGTCCACTCGAGCGGTGGGCCAGAAGAAACCAGCCCGAAAGGCTTTGCTTACTAAGGCCCTTGCTGCGGCGTGATGGCCGCCCATTCCTTCTTGGACTTCGGCCAAGAGTTGTCGCCCTTCTTCCTCAGATATGCACCGCTGGAGTACTCCGGTGGTGCTTTTCTTGTATAACTCACCCTCGTGGACTTTGTAGGCCTTGGATCGCCGGATTATGCGTCGCGTCTCTGTCTGATCGTCGGGAAGTTCTTTGCGAAGAAGGTAGGCAAGGAAAGGCTCGGTCCATGGTGCGATTACTGCCATGACCTCGTGAGCCGAAGGCGTTTCGTCCATTACGGAACCGCCGATGATTTGGTCGTCTGGTTCGTTTATAGGGGGAACAACCTCTTCTGTACTGATGGGTCCAGTGCCCTTATTATCGTCCTGCCAAACCACTGATGGCTTAAAGAGCCGTTCCAGGAAAGTGTTTTTCGGGATGGGGTTGCGTTTGGCCCCCATGCGGGCCAATATGTCAGCGGCCTGGTTGTTGTCTCTAGTGACATGATGGAATTCTAGCCCCTCGAATCGTGTGGATATTTTAAGGACGGCGTTTCTGTATGCCGCCATCTTCGGGTTTTTGGCATCGAACTCGCCGTTGATTTGAGAGATGGCCAGGTTGGAGTCTCCTGTACCTCCAGCCGTTGTATGCCCATTGAGGCTGCCATCCGAAGACCGTGCAAGAGTGCTTCGTATTCGCCTGCGTTGTTGGAGTCGGCATACATGATTTGCAACACGTATCGAACGTTGTTGCCTGTGGGGGATGTGAGAATAACTCCAACCCCCTGTCCGGCCAAAGTTTTGGATCCATCGAAGTACATCGTCCAATGGGAGTATGTACTATATTCCCTGGGGAGCTCGGCCTCTGTCCATTCGGCGAGGAAATCTTCCAGCACCTGAGATTTAATAGCTCGTCGTGGTTTGTAGGCAATTTCAAAAGGAAGGAGCTCAATGGCCCATTTGGCTATGCGGCCGGTGGCGTCCCTGTTGTTGATTATATCGTTCAGGGGTACTTCGGAAGCCACCGTAACCGAACACTCTTGGAAGTAGTGTCTTAATTTCCATGATGCCATAAATACTGTATAGCCTATCTTCTAGTAGTGCGGGTATCTAGACTTGCATTGCGTTAGTACTTCTGACACGTAATAGACCGGCTTCTGTGTCCGGAATTTGTGTCCCTCCTCCTCTCGTTCGAGGACGAGCACTGCGCTAACGACTTGTTTGGTGTCCGATATGTATAATAACATGGGCTCCCCAGCACCTGGTGCTGTGAGTATGGGATTACTTGCCAGCAGTGTTTTAATTTCTTCCAACGCAGACGCTGCTTCATCGGTCCTTTCAAAAAATTTCGTCCGTTTCAGCAGTCTGTAGAGCGGCAAAGCTTTTTCCCCGAGGCGGGAGATAAAGCGGCTTAGTGCCGCCACGCAACCAACCAACCTCTGGACATGCTTTAGCTCTGTAGGGACTGCAAGTTCTGATAGGGCGCGGATCTTAGCCGGATTCGCTTCTATTCCTCTATGGGAAACGATGAATCCGAGCAGTTTACCAGCGGGAACTCCGAATACACACTTCTCCGGATTGAGTCATATATCGTACTCACGTAGGCTGGCAAAGGTTTGCCTTAGGTCGTCAATCAGTTGGCTGACATGTTTGGTTTTGACAACCACGTCATCCACATATGCTTCGACTGTTTTACCGACTTGTTTGGCGAGACAAGTCTGGATCATGCACTGGTACGTAGCTCCAGCGTTTTTTAGCCCAAATGGCATCGTGTTGAAGGAGAATGGCCCGTAAGGGGTGATGAATGCGGTTGCAGCTTGATCGGATTCCTTCATTTTAATCTGATGGTATCCGGAATAAGCGTCGAGGAAACACAATGAATCGTGTCCGGCTGTGGCGTCAATAATCTGGTATATACATGGTAGGGGGAAAGGGTCCTTAGGGCAGGCCTTGTTGAGGTCTTTAAAGTCGATGCATAGCCGCCAGGATTTGTCTTTCTTTGGTACCATCACCAGGTTTGCCAACCATTCGGGGTGCTTAATATCCCGAATGAATCTGGCCTCTAGCAGTTTGGCTAGTTCTTCACCCATAGCTTGTCGTTTGGGCCCGGAAAAGCGGCGCAGAGTCTGCTTGACGGGCTTGAAGCATGCGATGATGTTCAGACTATGTTCTGCTAGCCGCCGTGGGATTCCAGGCATATCGGAAGAGTGCCAGGTGAAGATGTCCCAATTTTCTCGTAAGAATGCTCGTAGCGCTTCGTCCACCGTGGGGTCCAGCTGAGCTCTGATGGACGCTGTCTTGTTGGGGTCCGTCGGGTGTACCTGAAATTTGACGATTTCATCTGCAGGTTTAAAGGACGTGGATTTGGGCCTTTTGCTAAGGATCACATCATCCTTATCTACTGTTGACCGGAGTGTGGTCAGTTCTTCTGTAGCGAAGGTCTCAGCTAGTGCCTCGAGGGCGAGCGCTGCTGTTTTGTTTTCAGCTCGAAGGGCTATGCTCGGATCACTGGCGATTGTGATTACTCCGTTTGGGCCTGGCATCTTGAGCTTCATATACCCGTAATGTGGTATAGCCTGGAATTTTGTGAAGGCGTCACACCCCAGCAGGGCGTGGTTGCCGCTGGGGAAGGGCACGATATGGAAGAGAAGTTCTTCAGATCGGTAGTTTTCGGGCGTGCCGAACACTACGTCCAGGGTGATACGTCCTGAACAACGCACCTCTCTCCCAGGAATGATCCCCCAGAATGTTGTGTTGCTATGTTCAATGCGAGATCGGTCGAATTGCATTTTTTCCAGGGAATCTTCGTAGATAAGGTTTAAACCACTGCCGCCATCCATTAGCACTTTATGCAACCTGAAGCCATCGACAATGGGGTTTAAGACCAGTGCGGCCGGCGTATGATCGGGACGGATGGTTGGTCGGTCAGTATCTTCGAAGGTGATGGGTATGTCTTCGCATGCACTTGTTGCTGCCACATGATAGACCTGTTCGAGTTCTCTAAGAGCTCTTTTCCTCCTGTTCCTTGAGGGGAACATTTCGTAGATCGTCAGGACTTTGGCATTGTATTCTTGTGGCGATGTGGAGCGCTTGTTCGACGGTAGTGCCTCAAGGATTGCTTCACCACTTTTGGCGACCTGCCTGACGACCCAGCAAGCTCTAAGGCTATGAGTCGGGCTTGTGTTCAGCAATACGGAATGTATAGGGCATGGTTTATCCAATAGGCCGTCAAGGACGGTTCTGACCCCCGCAAGGGGCCGATTTATCTTTTCGGCGGGCTCGAGTTCGGCTAGCCGTTTCAGAGGTATCCTCTTTTTCCGGTCTCCTCTAGGGTACTCGGTTAGGGTTGGTTCCGAAAGTAGCCGCTCGGCTTGCCAGGTGCTCTCCCTGGCACAATATTTTTGCACCAAGTCAGACAGCTCGGTGAAGTTGCGAATGTGCCGACGAGCCAGGGCGTTGAGGATCCCTTTGTCGTGGCAATTGCGATTGAAGGTTGCCATTATCTCCTGGTCGCTAAGACCTCGTGCTTTGTTTCTAGCAAGGAGGAGTCTAGCCCAAAAATGATGAACCGACTCTCCTGGTAAATGTTTAACATCCCGTAAGTCCGAAGACTTGGACTCTGATGCGATGCTTGAGTGCTCGACTTGGGTGGTGGGTGGGAAAAACTTTGATTCCACGCTGCGGTGTGAGTCTAAAATTATGGTTTCCGATTTACATGCTAGATCGGAGTTTGATACCGATCTATCTCCGGAGCAGACTCCAAGGTCTGGGTTACAAGCGCGGTCCCAATGATCGGGGATTGGGGTATAAACTGGTTTTAATTCCGGTCGTTGGGGGGACGAGCCCCTAGCCAGACACTCGACGGTGGCGACTAGGTGAGTGACCGTGGGGATGAGAATCTCCCTAGCGTCGGGTTTAAGCCTGATCCGGTCATAGACCGGGGTCTGGTCGTCGGTCACACGCAGGGTCTGAATCCAATCAAACAGCTCGTTTAAGAAAGAGGCGACAGTAGGATGTGTGTCGCTGAAGCGCGTGGGGTCGATCTGCGGCGTGGCAGTTCCGGAGTTGCTTGAAAGCAGATCCGGATCCTGTTCGGCCATAGCGGATCCGGTCACGACGACTGGGTTGGGCGTTCTAGACAGCCCGAGGGTGAAGGCCGCCTCAAAGGTGGGGCCCGATGTCTCCGACGTCAAGGCGTCGGGATCTGCAGGCTCCTCCACGAGAGTTGAGGGTCCTATCAAGACAAGTTCTCCCCGCGAATCAGCGACGAACTCTAGGGTTCCGAATCTGATTCCTTGATCGGGGGCAAAGCTTCCGATCTGGCCAAGACGGCAGATCGAGACGGCGCGTGACGAGACGTCGCCGCATGTGAAGACCTGATCGGGTATGAGAATATCCCGGCTACAGATCTTGTTGCTTTTGACAAGGCGAGCCATTGATTCCTCTGGCGATCACAGCGGAACTCTCAATGAAAGCACCAATGTCGGTGTCAAAACCGGCAGATCTCGGGTAGGGGGTCCCGAGCTGCGAGACTAGGATCGATGGTAACAGGGGACGAAGGAGATGATGTTTACCCAGGTTCGGGCCCTCCTATGGAGGTAAAACCCTACGTCATGCTTGATTATATTGATGATATGAAGGTTACAGAGTTGATCTACCTCGAGATCGACTAGCTAAAACCCTAGATGAGTTCTTGTGTCCTATGATCTAAAACCCTCTGGCTTATATAGACGCTAGGGGGTCATTAGGGTTACATATGGTCGGTTGCCCACCGGAGGGAAAAAACATGCCTAAACTACCATCTTCAACTTGACGGACACGTCACGGCTCCTGAGGTCTCCTGCCCGGTGACGAGGCCTTCGATCGATCTTATCTTCAACAAGTGGCCCATTAACCCGACCTATGAGAAATAGGTCGGTAGACCGAGGACCCCTTAATCCCGGACTCCCTCAGAGTCCCTGTAGCTTGCTATGACTCGTCTACACATGCTGAGACCGACACCTGCATTGTTGGGTTACGTATGCCTGACCCTGTACGAATGTGCCACTTGGGTTCTATGACTAGTCTTGTCGACCCGGGTTCTTTGACATTTGAGTGCTAGCGACATATTCACATACGTGAGCCAAAAGACGCAAACGGTCCCGGCCAAGGTAAGCTGGCAGCCGTGGGGATAACCATGCATGAGGCCGCAATGTGATGTGATGTGTTACATGCTAGATTCTTATGGCTTAGGATCGGAGTCCCGACAGCGTTGGTATCAGAGCTTGACTGACTGTAGGACTACCAAGCCAAACTGGTCGATGTTGAGTCTAGCAACTCTTTTGTTATATAAGGAAATTGATTGAGGATTCTTATGGCTTAGGATCAGGGTCCCGACAGCATTGGTATCAGAGCTTGACTGACGTAAAGCTCTTTTTATTCCTTTCCCCATGTTATTCTGATTCTGAGTCACCCTCTTCTTTTCTACGGGGATTAAGAATTGGGCTTCTTACCTATCTACCAGGATCTCGAGTTACTATTCCGTTGACTTATAGGAATGGGTTATCTGAGTTGGATTCCAGTCCTCGAGTGATATCTGTGTAGCTTGTTAGCTCGATCAGAATCTTGAGATTGTGATGTTAAGGTGTCGTGGCACCTTAATCTTTTGCAGGATGTCTCATTTCTGAGCATTCACAGCCGTTATGCTGTCCAATTTTCCCTAGGATCTCTATGAAGATTTAATGCTTTTGCATTCCTTCCTATCTATCTGGTATGTCATCTTGATTAATCCTAGTTTCTCATCCTCAGGATGTCTCTCAGTAATTGAGCTGCCACTGGCCGCAAGAAGGGTCAGAGACGAGGACCAGAGATGCTGAAGTTTTGCCGGATTCACCTTCGTTGGCACAGTTTATGCTGGACATTGAGAAGGACAAGCGTGAGTCAAATCGCTTGTTGGCCCGTATTGAGGAAAACACCGCAGATTAGTGCGCTGGGACAATGACCATCCGTGACTTCATCAAGCTGTATCCACCCACCTTCCATCACTCCATTGAGCCACTCGATGCAGATGATTGGCTCCGTAGCATCACCAATAAGGTGCATTCCGCGAACGTGGCTGAGGCTGACAAGGTCACCTATGCTACATATCACCTGGAGGGTCCTGCTAGTATATGGTGGGAAAACTATGAGACTATAATTCCAGGTGGCCAGATCCCTACCTGGGAAGAATTCACAGAGGCTTTTCGCGAGCATCATATTCCTCAGGGTCTTATTGACCAAAAAGGGGAAGAGTTCTGTAACCTTACTCAGGGTAAGATGGCTGTAGATGCACAGAGTCGTGAGTTCGAGAACCTTGCTCGCTACGCCACAGAAGAAGTGTCCACGGACGCTAAGAAGCAAGCTAGGTTCAGGAAGGGTCTCAATCCAAAGTTGCGTCGTGATCTTCACGTGCATCATTGCGACACCTTCCAGGCTCTTGTGAACAAGGCCATCAATGCGGAGACAACTCAGCTCACTTATGAAGAGTCACGCAAGCATAACCGTGACTTGGCTTCTACCTCCGGCTCTGGATCTCAAAAGCGCCGGATTTGGGTTCCGAACTCATCACTTCCACCTGGATATGCGAGGCCATCCTATGTGGCACCTCGTCCAACTCAATCAAATGCTCCACCGAAGCCTGTTGTGGACCGTCTGTCAATGCGGTTCCACGTGCAACCCAAGTGATTTGCTTCAAGTGTGGAGAACCAGGCCACATTGCTCGAAATTGCACTCAGTCCAATGTTGCTCCACCCCCGTTAGGAAAGTCTGTTAGAGTCAAGCCGACCCATGCCAAACCAGCCATCATTGATCGTGGTTGTGTGAACCACGTCTTAGCTGAAGAAGCTCATGAGGATCATGATGTTGTCCTTGGAACGCTCCTCGTAAATTGTCATCCAGCATCAGTTATGTTTGATACTGGAGCATCACATTCCTTCATCTCGGAAGGCTATGCCCAGTTGCATGACATGTCATTTTGTGACATGCCAACTGCTCTTGAAGTTCAGACTCCAGGGTCTAGATGGAAGACCACAAGAATAAGCCATGGAAATGAAATCCTTGTTGATAGACTTGTATTCCTTGCTTCGCTGATAGCTCTCAAGTCTTCAGATATTAACATCATCTTGGGTATGGATTGGATGACAGCTCATCATGCCAAGATTGATTGCTCCACCAGGTCTGTTCAGCTTACGCACCCATCTGGCAAGATAGTCAATGTTTCAACTCGAGTTGCAAAGCGTCAGCTCTATTCACTCAATGCCAACCCTCTTCCTGAGCTTGAAGATATTCCGGTAGTCAGAGATTTTCCAGATGTCTTCCGAGAAGAATTGCCAGGAATTCCACCTGACAGGGATGTAGAGTTTGTGATAGACCTCATCCCAGGAACTGTTCCAATTTCAAGAAGACCATATAAGATGGCACCCTTGGAGCTAGTCGAGCTTAAGAAACAACTTGATGAGTCCTTGCAAAAGGGTTTCATCCGACCAAGCTCTTCTCCTTAGGCTTGTCCCGTCCTCTTTGTGAAGAAGAAGGATGGAACGGACTGAATGGTTGTAGATTACCGGTCAGTCAATCTGGTCACGATAAAGAATAAGTATCCGCTCCCCAGGATCAATGATTTGTATGATCAACTTGCTGGATCCTCAGTCTTCTCCAAGATGGACTTGAGGTTAGGCTACCATCAAATCAAGATCAAGAATGGTGACATCCCCAAGACATATTTTGTCACTCGTTATGGGCAATACGAGTACATGGTTATGTCTTTTGGACTAACCAATGCTCCAGCAACATTCTCCCACTTGATGAACTCAATCTTCATGGAGTACTTGGATAAGTTTGTCGTGGTTTACCTCGATGATATCCTGATCTACTCGAAGAATGAAGCAGAGCATGCTGAGCACCTCAGACTTGTGCTAGAAAAACTCAGAGAGCACAGTCTTTATGCCAAGTTCTCCAAGTGTGAATTTTGGTTACCAGAAGTGACCTGTCTAGGTCATGTGATCTCCGGTAAGGGCATTGCAGTCAACACCGAAAGAGTTCAAGCCATTCTTGATTTGACTCCACCTGAAACCGTTAAGCAAGTTAGGAGTTTCCTAGGTTTAGCAAGCTATTGTCACCGCTTCGTTGAGAACTTCTCCAAAGTTGCCAAGCCCCTGACGGAACTCCTCAAGAAAGATAAGAAGTTCGAGTGGACCCCACAATGTGAGCACAGTTTCCAGGAACTGAAGAGACGTCTGACCTCTGCTCCCGTGCTTGTGCCACCAGATTTCTCCAAAGATTTTGTCATCTATTACGACGCGTCAAGAAAAGGACTTGGATGTGTTCTTATGCAAGATCGACAAGTGATCGCCTATGCATCTCGACAGTTGCACCCACATGAAGAAAACTATCCAACACATGATTTGGAGCTTGCCGCAGTAGTTTATGCACTCAAGACATGGCGACATTACCTCCTTGGTAATCGTTGCGAGATTTACACCGATCACCAAAGCCTGAAGTATATCTTCACCCAACCAGATCTGAACCTCAGGCAAAGACGATGGTTAGAACTGATTACGGATTACGACTTAGGAATTACTTACACCCCAGGCAAGGCCAATGTCATGGCTGATGCATTAAGTCGTAAGTTGTACTGCAATAATCTCATGCTGCAACAGGGTCAACCCCTTCTGCATGAGGAATTCTGCAAGCTTAACCTTCACATTGTTCCTCGCGGATCCCTTTCTACCTTGGTTGCAAAACCTACTCTGGAGGATCAAATCATATCCAGCCAGCAGTATGATACGGGTATTACCCGAATCAAGAACAACATTGTGGTAGTTTCTCCATGAATGATAGAGGTGCGGTGTACTTTGGGAACCGACTGGTAGTTCCTAAGAAGCAACAACTCCGAGAGTTGATCCTTAGGGAGGCTCATGAATCTCCCCTCACAATTCATCCCGGCAGTACTAAGATGTATCAGGACCTACGCCAAAGGTTCTGGTGGACTAGAATGAAGAGGGAAATTGCTGAGTTCATTGCTAATTGCGACGTTTGTCGTCACATGAAGGCAGAGCATCAGATACCTGCTGGCACCCATTAGCCTTTAGCTATTCCTGAATGGAAATGGGATAAAGTTGAAATGGACTTCATCACCGTATTTCCCAAGACCAAGAAAGGAAATAATGCAATCTTCGTGGTAATTGACCGCCTCTCCAAAGTGGCTCATTTCCTTCTTGTCCGAGAGAGTATCACTGCTAGTCAGTTGGCTGATTTATACATCTCTCGAATAGTGTCCCTGCATGGTGTTCCATTGGAAATCAATTCAGACCGTGGAAGTCTCTTCACCTCTCGATTTTGGGAAAGTTTGCAGAATGCTATGGGAACCCATCTCTCCTTTAGCACTGGTTTTCACCCTCAGTCAAGTGGTCAGGTTGAAAGAGTCAATCAGATTCTCGAAGACATGCTCAGAGCATGTGTCATCTCTTTCGGAATGGATTGGGAGAAGTGTCTTCCATTTGCCGAGTTTGCGTATAACAATAGCTACCAATCCAGTCTGGGCAAAGCTCCATTCGAAGTTCTTTATGGACGAAGATGTCGAACACCTCTGAACTGGTCAGAAACCGGGGAAAGACAATTCTTTGGACCAGACATGATCCAGGAGGCAGAAGAGCAAGTTCGCGTTATCCGTGAGAACCTCAAGACAGCTCAGTCTCGTCAGAAGAACCAGTATGATCGCCATCATAAGGAAGTAACTTATGAGGTGGACGAAAAGGCTTACCTTCGGGTTACTCCTCTGAAGGGTACCCATCGTTTCGGTATCAAGGGCAAATTGGCTCCTCGTTACATTGGTCCCTTTCGCATTCTTGCTAAACAAGGAGAAGTTGCCTACCAATTGGAACTGCCCCCTCAGCTTTCCAGAGTCCATGATGTCTTCCACGTTTCTCAACTCAAGCGTTGCTTCAAGGATCCTATCCGTGAAGTGGACCACGAAATGCTTGATCTTCAAGATGATCGTTCATATCAAGATTATCCTGTTTGTATTCTCGATCAAGCTGAGCGTGTCACCCGGTGTCGGAACATCAAGTTTCTCAAGGTTCAGTGGTTGCATCATTCTGAGAATGAGGCTACCTGGGAGCGAGAAGATCGTCTTCGACTTGAGTATCCGGCCCTTTTCCCGACGACTCCTGAATCTCGGGGCGAGATTCTTTTAAGTGGGGGTGAGTTGTCACATCCCTAGCTTTGTTATGCACCTAGGTCCATGTTTGGAGTTGCATCATGTTTAAAATTTCTCTAAACCTGAAATGGGGATGATCAAACCCTAGCACCTTTGAATTCAAATAGGTTTACCTAAAATAATTTTCAATGAATCCAAAGTGGCCTTGTAAAATGTTCACCATCTCTAGAAAAATGTGGCAACATCAACCAGAGGTGACTCATATTTTTACTTGTCATTTTGGTTTATTGAATTAATGCAATATGTATTTGAATTGGAGTTATAAAATGCTATAAATAAGTTATAGCTCCAATAAATTTGAAACTGGGCCAGGGCCTTTGGAATAATCTATTTAGTGCCCAGAAAAAGTTTTAGGTTTTTCCAAAATGATTTAGTGCCCAAAATAAATCAGGACAAATTGCAGAAAATAGAAAACAGTAAATAAAAGAAAAAAAGGAAAGGGAGGCAAACCTTACCTGAGGCCCAGGAGGGGCCGGCCCAGTAGCCCAGCTGCCAGTCACCCCCAACCTCCCACCAGGAGGACAGGGGCGCGTGGCTGCGGTGCACCGGCACACGCCCGGCCACCTCCTGCCTGCCTGCTCGCCGCTGGAGGCCTCTGGGAGCGTCAGAGCGATGCCCCGACCCCGTGCCCCTCTTCTCTACTCCTCCATCCTCATCTCCTCCTCCCTCTCGCTCGGTTCCTCGTGCCCGAGCGCCTCCGCTGCCGGCCGCCGCCGCCATTAGCGTAGCCCCGGCCCCCTCCGAGCCTCCTCGACGCGTCCAGAGAATCCGCAGAGTCACCGCAGTCCTCCCCGTCGAGCTGGGCAAGCCGGGAGCCGCCGTAGCGACGCCATCGACCTCTCCATCGCCGCCGGTCACCGGACCTCCCCGTCATCGATTCGCCGGCCACGGAGCGCCCCGACCCCGCCATCAGCACCATCAGCTCTGCGGTGAGCTCCTGCTCCGATCTCCCCTATCCTTGATGTCGCCTGCGTGCCCTCGCTAGGATCCCCGCCGTGGCCGAGCACCCCACCGCCGGCGACATGGCCGCCATGGCCAGAGCACACGTCGTGCTCGTCTGAGCACTTCGGCATGCTCGTAGGGGGCCGTAGACGCTGCCCCGACCTCCAGCTCCTCCTTCCGCAGCATGTAGTGCCACGCCCGTCCAAGCCGAGCTCTGGCCGCCGCGAGCGAGCTCGCCGCCGTCAGCTCTGGCGACCCCTCGCCTTCCCATGTGTCCCACGCGATGCGGATGAGCTCGGGCTTCGCCCCAGTGCCCTCATCTCGCCCGGAGACCCCGTGCAGCACCGTTCCGGCCGAACACCGCCTCGGTCCACGGTCGCCGGCGGCTAACCGCCGGTGGCCGACGTGGCTCCCCTGTAAGCTGCTAACCCCCCCTGCTAATTACCTCCCTTAGAGACTGACAGCGGGCCCCGCTGTTGGTCAAACCTCGGGTCAGCGCGGGTTTAACCCCTGCTTAGTCCCGGGTCATTGACCGGCTAGCCCCACAGGTCAGATTTGACCTGAAACGGTCAGTTGACTAGGGTGACGTCATGATGACATGTAGCTGATGCAATAACTGATTTTCTGTGTTTTAAATAATTCCAGAAATTGCTGAAAACTTAGAAAATTCATATAAATTAATATGTAAGTCAGATTGAAATAATTTATATATGAAAATTTATCAGAAAAATCCAATGAATCCATCTGTACCATTTTCATGCATGATAGAGCAACCTAACTAGGAGAACTTGGACATTTTTGTTCAAATGCAATATGGAACCTCACATATGAAGTTGAATTTGAACCTTGAGTTCAAACCTACTTCATTTAATTATGTTGCTATATGCATTAGACCAAACCACATCATATAGACATGTCATATTCAAGCATCATATTGTTGCATTTGATGTGTATTGATTTGTCCCCCTTCGATGGTTGTTCTTCGTGTTAGGCACTGTTCCGGAGGATACGGTCGAGTATCCATCTGAGGAGCAGTAACGTATCGACGTCTTATCAGGCAAGCAACCCCCCTTGAACATCTCCGATACAATCCCACTCTCTCACTCTAGCTCTCACTTATTGCATTAGGACAAAACGTTTCAACTTTTACTTGTTCTGGTAGTTGAACCCATTCCTCTGCATGACCTGTCATTGTCACAGTAAATAGCTGAACCAAGCAACCTAGCATACCTGGTAGATGCTTGAGCCACGTTGTGCCTTTAACCTGCTATGCTTAGAGTTGTGTCAGGTCTGATTCATCTGGGTGATGGACCGGAGTAAACTGGTTGTGTCCTGATGATGAGAGTTAAGTGGTGAACCTGATTTGGTAAAGGTAGCGATGAGAGGCCATGTAGGAGTACATGGTGGATTGTCTCATTGGGACCGTCCTTAAGAATTGAGTCATGTGTATGTTATCTAAGACTAGCTACTACCGCACATTGGGATCCTTAATTGACTCTCTCGACTTATTAACCGCCTTGACCTCTGTCCAGGAGTTGCAACTAGTTTCTGGTGTTTGTAGGCCGTGCTAGTAGTCTACTGAGTGGCACCCCGTACAGGTGGGCTTGGGTCAGACTAGGCACCGTGGCCCGGTGTACCAAGCGTAGTACCATCCGTCGAGGTGGGCTTGGGAACCCTGCACACATCGTTTGGGACCGTTATGGAAACCTCGGCCGGACTTCCGTTGCGGGTTCAGTCTCAAATAGGCGATAAACCTGGGCTAGAGTCGTGTGTGGGTAGTTAGGTCGTGGCCGACTCCCTCGGTAGGCCTCCGCTTGAAGGTTGCCGAGGTGCCTTTTTACGTGCACATAGCGATAAGTGGCGGGAGCATGTGTGACGAAGTACACCCCTGCAGGGTAATAATCTATTCGAATAGCCGCGTCCGCAGATATGGACTACTTGGAGACTTATATGGTTCATAGACAACTGTAATGATTACTCATAAAAGCCTCAAGACAAGTGTGAGTACCGTGGATGGCACTCTCGTAGGAAGACGGGAGCGGATCCATGGTGGTGTATTGTTATGGTGATTGTGGACTCGTGTGCGCTTTCTCAAAATTATTCAAAGTACTGATAGTCGTAGTACAGGATAGCCACCGAGTCAAAGCTGGCTTGCTGCATTGAACCCCACAACACCCTTGTTGATACCGATGCATATGTAGTTAGTTCTGATGTAAGTCTTGCTGAGTACCTTCGTACTCACTATTGCTTTATTAATGTTTTTGCAGAGGAGACACCAGTCTCGCTAGTGGTTTCTACGATAAGATCGATGCCGACCAAGTAGCTTGGGAATCCCAGCCAGAGGTTTGGTTCCTATGGAGGGTCTTGTAGATAGACAGGCTTCCTCAGCCTTCTTCTTTTCTAGATGTCTGTAACCAGACATGTTAAGCTTCCGCTTGTTGTTTGTATGACTTGTGTGTTGGGTCATGTGACCCCTGCTTGAAATATCACACTGTGTTGGCTCTTATGCGCCTTTTGAATAAATGTTGTGTTCTTGTATGGTTATGTTGTGATGTCATAGTTGTATCTACGCATATCGGGCATGTCGTGCGTATGTGTGACATGCGACGGTATGTATGGGATTCGACACCTAGTTGTGTGCCTTTAGTAGTACTCTTTACAGGGAACTGCCTCTTTGTGCTTCCACTGAGCCTTGGTAGCTTGCTACTGCTCCAGACACATTGATTGACCGTCGTGTATCCTTCTTTGCTGATGTGCCTGTCCCTTCGGGGAAATGTCTCGCAGTGTAATGGAGTCCATGTAGCCTGCTACGACTCGTCTACGCGCAGTTGATTACATTTATGTCCCATGGCGTAATGGAGTCCCTGTAGCTTGCTATGACTCATCTACACACGCTGAGACCGACACCTGCATTGTTGGGTTACGTATGCCTGTCCCTGTACGGATGTGCCACTTGGGTTCTATGAATAGTCATGTCGACCCAGGTTCTTTGACATTTGAGTGCTAGCGACATATTCACATACGTGAGCCAAAAGACGCAAACGGTCTCGGCCAAGGTAAGGTGGCAGCCATGGGGATAACCGTGCGTGAGGCCGCAATGAGATGTGATGTGTTACATGCTAGATTCTTATGGCTTAGGATCGGGGTCCCGACACATCTCCAGCTCTCGCTCGGAGATCTGGTGGGGAAGGGACTCCATGGCCACCGTTGCTGCATCGTAGGCATGCATCTCGACCTCCGCAGCCGCCGCCTCTTCGGACGTGGGGTGCATGCTGGATTCCGAGGAAGCCTGGAGTATCTTTGCGTGGGCGTTCACGATATTGGCTTGGATGGCCTTGACCCAGGCCAGGGCGACCTCCGCGACACGGTATGCTACTCGAGCACTCTTGGCATTTGCAGCCGCCGTCACAGCAGTTGCAGGTGTCGTCTCTGTTGCTACGGATGCTCTTTCGTCCGCCGGAGAGGCCCGTTTGGCGGATGCGGCCGTGCGTAAGGGGAATGTGGTTGCGCTCTCGGCCGAGGCGGCCGCGTTCTTCGTAGAGGCAGAAACGTTCAGGGCTGAGAGGGCGCCTTACGAAGCATTCCCACGACGTCATTCTTTGCAGAAAGGGTTTGTTGGGGAATGGGGATCGAGGGTGAACGGAATCTGAGCTAGACGAAGCCGACGAAGCTTCCCTTGTAAGCCATAAATAGATCCGTGAATTTTCATCGCAAATGGTTCCTATATAGAACCGTGTATATGCAATTCACTTTTTGTATTGAACTATAAACTATTTTGGGGTACAGCGGTAACAGATATTGTTTTAATTGAAAGAAAAAGATCCCTACCCTTATATTGCACGACCAACATCCTATAATTTGGAAAAAATTTAGGGTTTAATTGACATTTTTATACATTAAGTTGGTTTCTAGAAATTTAATGGCCATAGTTCAAAACTGAAACACATGAACATGCAAGATGAAGCAAATACTGCTTGAAAAATCATATTTAGGTACTACTTGCTTCCGTATATATGCCCCATTCAATAAATTTGAAGGAATTCCAAACTTCTTTGGTAATGGTTTGGACACAAGCAGTGAGAATCTAAGTTTCTAAATGCAAAAAATAAAAAATGTTCCAAAGTACATGAAAATCTGCATGATTTCACGACATGGGGTCAAGATGTCGGGATAAAAGTATTGCTTATGTTTGAGATAAGCTTTAAAACATGCCTCTCACAAACTGGAGCATCACACGAAGGCTTGTGGTTCCGAGAGGGAATGTGAGGCCTTGTGCGATGACGAACCGCCAATCGCTGCCTCACTCGACGTAGTTTTTTTTCATCGTTACAATGCACGAATACGACTGACATCCTAAAATTTGAAAAAAAAATCAGGGTTCAATTGACATTTTTATACATTAAGTTAGTTTCTAGAAAATTAATAGCCATAATTGAAAACTGAAGCACATGAGCATGCAAGATGAAGCAAAAGCTATTGGAAAAAAAATCATATTTTTCTACTACTTGCTTCCGTGTATATGCCCCATGCAATAAATTTGAAGGAATTCCAAACATCTTGAGTAACGGTTTGGACACAAGGATTGAGAATCTAGGTTTATAAATTTTAAAAATAACAAAATGCTCTAAAGTGCATGAAAATCTGCATGATTTCCTGACGTGGGGCCAAGATATCGTAGTTAAAGTATTGGCTTGTTCGAGATAAACTTTGACACATGCCTCTCACAAACGTGAGCATCACAACAAGGTTCGTGGTTCCGAGAAGGAACATTGAGCCTTGTTTGATAACGAACCGCCAGTCGCTTTCTAAAAAATAATCGTTTTTCTTTCATCGTTACAACGCAAGAATATGGCCGGCATCCTAAAATTTGAAAAATTCCGGGGTTCTATTGGCATTTTTATACAGTAAGTTAGTTTCTAGAAATTTAATGGCCATAGTTCAAAACTGAAACACATGAACATGCAAGATGAAGCAAATACTGGTTGAACATTATATTTATGTACTACTTGCTTCCATATATATGCCCCATGCAATAAATTTGAAGGAATTCCAAACTTCTTGGGTAACGGTTTGGACACAAGCAGTGAGAATCTAAGTTTCTAAATTCAAAAAATAAAAAATGTTCCAAAGTACATGAAAATCTGCATGATTTCACGACATGGTGTCAAGATGTTGTGATTAAAGTATTCACTTGTGTTTGAGATAAGCTTTGACACGTGTGTCTCACAAACCGGAGCATCACACGAAGGCTCGTGGTTCCGAGAGGGAACGTGAGGCCTTATGTGATTACAAACCGCCAATCGCTGCCTCACTCAGCGTAGTTTTTTTTTCATCGTTACAATGCACGAATAAGACTGACATCCTAAAATTTGAAAAACTTCAGGGTTCAATTGACATTTTTATACATGAAGTTAGTTTCTAGAAAATTAATAGCCATAATTCAAAACTGAAGCACATGAGCATGCAAGATGAAGCAAAAACTGCTGGAAAAAAATCATAGTTTTGTACTACTTGCTTCCGTGTATATGCCCCATGCAATAAATTTTAAGGAATTCCAAACATCTTGAGTAACGGTTTGTACACCAGCATTGGGAATCTAGGTTTCTAAATCTATAAAATAAAAAATGTTCTAATGTACAAGAAAATCTGCATGATTTCCCAACGTGTGGCCAAGATATCGTGATTAAAGTATTGGCTTGTTCGAGATAAGTTTTGACACATGCCTCTCACAAACCAGAGCATCACAACAAGGCTCGTGGTTTCGAGAGGGAACACTGAGCCTTGTTTGATGACGAACCGCCAGTCGCTTTCTAAAAAATAATAGTTTTTTTACATCATTACAATGCAAGAATATGGCCGGCATCCTAAAATTTGAAAAATTCCGGGGTTCTGTTGGCATTTTTATACAGTAAGTTAGTTTCTAGAAATTTAATGGCCATAGTTCAAAATTGAAACACATGAACATGCGAGATGAAGCAAATACTGGTTGAAAAATCATATCTATGTAGTACTTGCTTCCGTATATATGCCCCATGTAATAAATTTGAAGGAATTCCAAACTTCTTGGGTAACGGTTTGGACACAAGCAGTGAGAATCTAAGTTTCTAAATTCAAAAAATAAAAAATGTTACGAAGTACATGAAAATGTGCATGATTTCACGACATGGGGTCAAGATGTCGTGTTTAAAGTATTGACTTTTGTTTGAGATAAGCTTTGATACATGCCTCTCACAAACCGGAGCATCACACGAAGGCTTGTGGTTCCGAGAGGGAACGTGAGGCTTTGTGTGATGACGAACCGCCAATCGCTGCCTAACTCGGCGTAGTTTTTTTCATCACTACAATGCACGAATAAGACCGACATCCTAAAATTTGAAAAACATTAGGGTTCAGTTGACATATTTATATATTAAGTTAGTTTCTAGAAAATTAATAGCCATAATTCAAAACTGAAGCACATGAGCATGCAAGATGAAGCAAAATTGCTAGAAAAAAACCATATTTTTGTACTACTTGCTTCCGTGTATATGCCCCATGCAATAAATTTGAAGGAAGTCGAAACGTCTTGAGTAACGGTTTGGACACAAGCATTGAGAATCTAGGTTTAGAAATTCAAAAAATAAAAAATGTTCTGAAGTACATTAAATCTGCATGATTTCCCGACGTGGGGCCTAGATATCGCGGTTAAAGTATTGGCTTGTTCGAGATAAGCTTTGACACATGCCTCTCAGAAACCTGAGCATCACAACAAGGCTAGTGGTTCTGAGAGGGAACATGGAGCCATGTTTCATGACGAATCGCCAGTCCCTTTCTAAATAATAATAGTTCTTTTTTCATAGTTACATTACAAGAATATGGCCGCCATCCTAAAATTTGAAAAATTCCGGTGTTCTATTGGCATTTTTATATAGTAAGTTAGTTTCTAGAAATCTAATGGCCATAGTTCAAAACTAAAACACATGAACATGCAAGATGAAGCAAATACTGCTGGAAAAATCATATTTATGTACTACTTGCTTCTGTATATCTGTCCCATGCAATAAATTTGAAGGAATTTCAAACTTCTTGAGTAACGCTTTAGACACAAGAAGTGAGAATCTAAGTTTCTAAATTCAAAAAATAAAAAATGTTCCGAAGGATATGAAAATCTACATGATTTCACGACATAGGGCGAAGATGTCATGATTAAAGTATTGGCTTGTGTTTGAGATAAGATTTGACACATGCCTCTCACAAACTGGAGCATCACACGGAGGCTCATGGTTCGGAGAGGGAAAATGTGGCCTTGTGTGATGACGAACCGTCAATCGCTGCCTCACTTGGCTTAGTTTTTATTCATTGTTACAATGCACGAATACGACCGACATTTTAAAAATTGAAATAATGCAGGGTTCAATTGGCATTCTTATACATTAAGTTAGTTTCTAGAAAATTAATAGCCATAATTCAAAACTGAAGCACATGAGCTTGCAACATGAAGCAAAAACTGCTGAAAAAATCATATTTACGTACTACTTGCTTCCGTGCATATGCCCCATGCAATAAATTTGAAGCAATTCCAAACATCTTGAGTAACGGTTTGGACACAAGCATTGAAAATCTAGGTTTCTAAATTCAAAAAATAAAAAAATGTTCTAAAGTACATGAAAATCTGCATGATTTCCTCACATGGGGCCAAGATGTCGTGGTTAAAGTATTGGCTTCTTTGAGATAAGCTTTTACACATGCCTCTCATAAACCGTAGCATCACACCAAGGCTCGTGGTTGGGAGAGGGAACATTGAGCATTGTTTGATGACGAACCACCGATCGCTTTCTAATAAATAATAGTTTTTTCATCATTACAATGCAAGAATATGGCCGGCATCCTAAAATTGAAAATTTTCGGGGTTCAATCGACAATTTTATACATTAAGTTAGTTTCTAGAAATGTAATGGCCATAATTCAAAACAGAAGCACATGAACATGCAAGATGAAGCAAAAACTGCTGGAAAAAAATCATATTTTTGTACTACACTTGCTTCCGTAACACAAAAATCATATTAAATAATATAGGTTTTCAAATTCGAGATAATAGAAAATGATCTGCAATACATGGCACCAAGATGACATGACATTTTTTACTTCATATTTAAGTCACACAAAAGTATTTATTTATTAGACTTTGCAATATTATCAAAGTATAGAGAGTTAGTAGTAACACAAATGGAACACATGCATTACATTTGGAAAGAAAATATAAATATTTGGCAAGACAACCGGGTCCCACATGATTGGCACTCTGTTTCGCGTTCTGAGTTTTGGAAGACAAATTTCGCGGTCTATTAATCCTACGCGGTCACACATTGAGAACCATCGGTGATGTTAACTCACACACGGATCTTGACTCAACAATCACGTGCAGTCGGCCATTCAATTCCGGCGACTGGCGTGTCCGTTGCAGTCTCCCCTCTAGTTTTTCTGCTGGCGTCGGTCAAGATTCCAGCCGCCTATAAATGCTGCCTGCCGAGACATCATCCCTCTTGCATTCTCTCATCTCTCTCCCATACCTCGCACAATACTCTGCCATGGCGTGGCCAGTCTGTGCACAAGCAGAGGAGGAGGAACCACCTCGCGAGGATAGGGCGCCGAGAAACAACAAGGAGGACCCCTTCGAGCACCCAGATGAGGTCGTGCCAAACCACCCAACTGAAGATTGCTTTTGGGCCCAGTACAATCTGGCTTTGTGGAAGGCGCTGCTGCCGGCTGCGAGAGCCAGGCAGGTGGCGTTCAAGAAGGAGCGGGCTCAGAAGCGCGCCAAGGACCTCGCAGCCTGGAATGTCCTTAGTGCCGCATCGGAAAAGGAGGAGCTAGAGCTTTAGCGGTAGGTGCGTCATCGAGCATAGGAGGTGTACGAAGACGGCCAGTACCACACAATGAAAGCCGGAGGTGCTAGGCACCTCACCGCTGTGTGGGTGTGGGGTGATAAGCTCGAGCGTGCCACCGCCAAGGAGCTCCGATCGGCGCCCATTGAAATGTCCTGCATGGCCGCTAACTCCCTTTGCGTTGGGAAGCCGCCGCGCATGAGGAAGCTATTGGCGAGAGCTTGTCGCTTTACTGCTCCCCGCTCAAGGATGGGTTATTATTAATTTAGGTTTTACTCATTGTACGTATTAGTTAAGTACTATCATCACGTATATGTGATGATATATGTATGATGTCTGCAATGAGCTATTTAATAATTAATATATATTATTAGTTTCACATTTCTATCTGTTTTCGTACTCATTTTCTGGTTGTAGCTATTACACATATTGAAACATAACAATAGAACAGAAATCATTCACACATCGAAACATATCAATATTATGATTGTTTTGCAGACATTGGGATCGACATCAAAACGATTCAACAAAATAAAATGCCTCCATGACTACCACCCTAACCTATGGAAGCTCTTGGCTCTTCTAAACTCGTTCAGGTGTTCGACTATGCGGTTGACATGCTCGCGGTATAGATGGAGCGCGATCTTGAGCTCCAAGCTAGCTATTTCGTAGGAAATTACCATCTTGAGGATGCGACGAACATTTTATTCTACTGCTCCCCACTGGACACCAGGGCCAACGAGGCGCTCGAGCCTACCGAGCAGCCCATTGGCATCGAGGGGGCCGCAGACAAGGCGAACGGCGCGACCCATGCAAATGGCGCGGCCGGCGTCCGGTGCAAGTACGGTGCAGCCGGGATCTTGTGCAAGTACGATGCAGATGGCCATTGCCCATTCCTGGCAAGAAATCGGGCTACTGATGTGTCATGGACATAGCTGTAACGTCATGTCTAGTGGGACAGCAGGCAAGCGGGGATAGAACCGCTCTTGCTCTGCCGCGCGCCGCGCCTCTCGCTCTGCGGTCCTTCACCGGTCTTGCTGTGCGGCGCGCCTTGCCCTCTCGGCACAGACGCGCTTGTTTTGATCTACAGAGCACCACCGATGATCTTCTAGTGCAGCGCGCTACAGCCTCTCGGCGGCGAGGCACCTATGTTGCTCGTTGGTGCTGTCGTGCCTTGCGCCAAGGATCTGCTCAACCCTGGCGATGATGCGCAACACAGCGTTGTCCGGCGCGTCGCCGAGCACGCTATTGGCCTCGACGGGCCATTGCGCCTGCACCAGATCTTTTTCGTCATCGAGGACGTTGATGGGAGAGGTGGCACTTGGTCGGGGTGGCATGCTTGGTAGATGGGCTAGGCTGCAGTAGGTGTGCATCCGCGTGTGTCGCGCGCGGCTCTTATGCTCATTCGCTTGTGGCGGGAAACCGATGGGTAAGCTTGCGCACGAACCTGGGCAGTTGCGCGCGAGAATGTGGCCAAAAGAAACGCTTGTGCGGTGCCAAAGGGCGCACTGGATTCCTCGAGCGGCAACGCAGTGACAAGACGAGATAGAGGAGGAAGAAATGGTAAGTTCACAAACGCGATTATTAATAATAATAAAACATCTGTGTTGCACTAACCATTTACGTGCCGCCACGCATCATATTTGTGCTACAATATTTGAAATGGCATTGTGTTCTTTTTTGGTTATGCAATCACGTTCTTATAAATACATATGTTGTTGTTCTGTAGACACATCATAGATGTTGTGCAGACAATGCAAATCACAGTACACACGGACTAAACTACAAAACCCGTGAGTGATGATTTCATCAATCGCTGACAATTGTATACCATCAAGCGTTTTCCCACAACACACATATGTTATTAGCACCAATCGTCCGTGTTATTTCTAGTGTTTGCACACGATTCGGATTACTCACCCGTTTGATATCTATCGCACACATCTTGTTATGCCGAATCATTTGTGTTCTGTTGTGTCATCGCACACAGTTTTATGGTAGTTAACTGTCTGCCCTCTGTCGCACACATCTGGATCTCTATAACCGTTTGTGTTATTATAGCTAATCACAAATAGTTCGTATGGAAGAACTGTATGGCACACATCACACACATAAGTCTCTTCTGAATCGTATTTGATTGGTCCACCATCGCACACAGTTCGCGTTATTGGCGACGGAGCTATAACTATACCGTTTGCGATTCATGCATCGCACATAGTTTGGTCGAAGGGTCTCTGATTGATGTGTCATCTTTGGACCTTCCCGCAGTAGTGTACCCACATATCAAATTATCAAAGTAGTGAACGCGAATGAACTCAACATGATGAAAGTGACTAGACAGAAATTCCCATGTGTCCTCGAGAGCACTTTGCTTTATATAAGAGAATTTTCAGGCCTCTGCTATAAAAAGGATTGGACTATCTTGTTGTATACTTGCTACTATTGTTACTTGTTACTTGTTACGAATTATATTGCTACAAAACTATCTATCACTGTTACTTATAGCACTTCCAGAGAATACCTTATTGAAAACCACTTGTCATTTCATTCTCCTCCTCGTTGGCTCCGACACTCTTACTTATTGAAAGGACTACGATTGATCCCCTATACTTGTGGGTCATCAAAGGCTTGCAAGCAATGTAGCTAATGAGTCACGGGATCTTGTATGATGGAACGAGTAAAGAGACTTGCCGGCAACGAGATTGAACTAGCCTCTACTGGGAAAGGGTGCAATTTAGCACCCGACACTGCTATTAGCAATGGCGGGCTCATAAATATGCCCGCCACTGCTATTGGCTTACCAGTGGCGGGCGTCAGTTTGCGCCCGTCACTGGTAACAGCTGTCCAGATATGTGATGGGGCAAATGTTACCTGTGGCGAGCACAAAATTGCACACGCCACTGGTATCTGAGTTAATAGTGGCGGGCGGCAATAAATGCCCGCCGCAACTATTTTTTGATTTCGTGGAAAATATGTCCAAAAATAGCAGTGGCGCGCAGCTAAACGTGCCTCGCACTGGTAACTTAAATAGCTGTGGCAGGCACAAAACAGCACCCGCCACTACTTTTTTTGGACAAATTTACCGCGGGATCAAAATTACCAGTGGCGGGCACAAAGTATTGCCCGTCACTATGGATTTTTTTAGGCGAAAGAACGATTATCAAAATAATTTGGGCCTCTGCGTGCTCTCTCTCATGGCCCGCTTCGCACCCAAAAGAAGAGCCGAAGTGAAAAAACAAAGTAAAAAAAGAATATAAGAAAAATAAAGAGAGAGAGCCCCCCGTGGCAGAACAGAGCCGAGCCCTCTCTCTTCTCTCCCTCATGCGAGCCCTCAGTGCCACCACCTTCGTCGGCAAATCCAGGCCGATTCCGACGGCCTCCCCCGGTGTGCAACACCTTCCCAGGACCACCTCCTTTCGCTTTGTCCTTCCATCCGACTGGATTCGTCGTGCACTGATACGTATCCAACGTATCTATAATTTTTGCTTGTTCCATGTTGTTATATTATCATTCTTGGATGTTTTACAATCACTTTATAGCAACTTTATATCATTTTTTGTGACTAACCTATTGACATAGTGCCAGTTGCTGTTTTGCTTGTTTTTTACTTCGCAGAATATCAGTACCAAACAGAGTCCAATCGCGACGAAACTTTTTGGAGATTTTTTTTGGACCAGAAGACACCCAGTGGGCCAAAGAAGTGCCAGAGAGGTGGGCTGTGGAGGCCACAACCCACCAGGGCGCTAGGGGGCCCCCGGCGCGCCCTGATGGGTTGTGCCCTCCATGGGGGCCCCCTCCACCGCCTCTGATGCCTATAAATACCCAAATATTCAGAAAACCCTAGGGGAGTCAACGAAAAACACATCCAGCCGTCGCAAGTTCCAGAACCTCAAGATCCAATCTAACATCATCACGGAGGGGTTCATCTTCTTCATAGGTGCCTCTTCAATGATGCGTGAGTAGTCCACCATAGACCTACGGGTCCGTAGGCAGTAGCTAGATGGCTTCCTCTCTCTCTTTTGATTCTCAATACAATGGTGTCTTGGAGATCTATTTGATGTAAACTTTTGCGGTGTGTTTGTTGAGATCCGATGAATTTTGAGTTCATGATCAGTTTCTATCCATGAATATTATTTGAGTCTTCTTTGATCTCTTATATGCTTGATTACTTATAGCCTCGTATTTCTTCTTCGAATCTTTGGTTTAGTTAGGCCGACTAGATCGATTTTTCTTGCCATGGGAAGAGGTGCTTTGTGATGGGTTCGATCTTGTGGTGTCCTTTCCCAGTGACTGAAGGGGCAGCATGGCACGCATGTATCGTTGCCATTAAGGATAACAAGATGGGGTCTATTACTACATGAATTGCATTACTCCGTTTATCCATGAACTTAATACACTAGATGCATGCTGGATAGCGGTCGATGTGTGGAGTAATAGTGGTAGATGCAGGCAGGAGTCGGTCTACTTATCTTGGACGTGATCCCTATATAATGATCATCGCCTTGCATATCGTCATGATTATTTGATCTTCTATCAATTGCCCAACAGTAATTTGTTCACCCACTGTGTGCTATACTCATGAGAGAAGCCACTAGTGAAACCTACGGCCCCCGGGTCTACTTTTCCAACATATAGCTTTCCGATCTATCTTTTTTTCCTCTTTGTTTTCAGATCTACTATACCAAAAACCTAAAAATATATTGCTGCACTTTTTATTTGCCCTTTTTATTTTGTGTTCTTGAGAGATCTATCTCTCCTATCTATCACTACCTAATCTATCTTTTTTACCGTAGAGAGATTGACAACCTCTCTTTCGCATAGGGATGGAAGTATTTGTTATTTGTGTGCAGGTGCTGCTTATTGGGTGGTGGTGATCCTTCTACTGGTTCGATAACCTTGGTTTCATAACCGAGGGCAATACTTACCGTCGCTGTGCTGCGTCATCCCTTCCTCTTTGGGGAAATACCGATGCAGTCTCAAGCCACGTCAAAGGAATTTCTGGCGCCGTTGCCGGGGAGGAAGCGGTCTCTTCTACGTGCCAATCTCTGACGCCGAGGAGACACCATCATCATCTACCAGGTTCCTAATCACAAATCTCATCTCCTTGCAATTACATTATTTGCCATTTGCCTCTCGTTTTCCTGTCCCCCACTTCACCAATTTGCCGTTTTATTCGCCCTCTTTTTCGTTTGCCTTTTTCTCGTCAGATCTCTTGCTTGATTGCAATCTTGTTTGCGTAGTCACGATGACTCAAGAAAACACCAAGTTTTGTGAATTTTCCAATACTAATAATAATGATTTTATTAGTACTCCGATTGCTCCTCCCGCCACTAGTGCGGAGTCTTGTGATATTAATGCCGCTTTGTTGAATCTTGTCATGAAATATCAATTTGCCGCTAATCCTAATGAGGATGTCGCGTCCCATCTAAAGACGTTCATAGAATTGTGTGATATGCAAAAGAAAAAAGATGTGGACAATGATATAGTGAAGTTGAAATTATTTCCTTTTTCCTTGCGGGATCGTGCAAAATTTTGGTTTTCCTCTTTGCCTCGCAATAGTATCGATTCTTGGAATAAGTGCAAGGATGCTTTTATTACTAAGTATTTTCCGCCCACGAAAATTCTTTCCCTTAGGACACAAATCATGGATTTTAAGCAACTTGAGCATGAACATGTTGCACAATCTTGGGAAGGAATGAAGTTGATGCTAAGAAATTGTCCTACTCATGGTTTAAATCTTTGGATGATCATACAAAAAATTTATGCGAGATTGAATTTTGTATCTAGAAATATTTTAGATTCCGCCGCGGGTGGTACTTTTATGGAAATTACTTTGGGTGAAGCTACAAAATTGCTAGATAATATCGTGGCAAATTATTCACAATGACATACCAAAAGAGCACCTACTAGTAAAAAGGTTAATTCGGTTGAAAAATTAGTACTTTGAGTGATAAGGTTGATGCTTGGATGAAATTGGTTGCTAGTAAAAATGCTCCTATTGATCTTAATGATGTGCCTTTGTCTACCTTGATTGAGCAAAATAGTGATTCCGTAGATGTGAACTTTGTCTCGCGAAACAATTTCAATAACAATGCTTATAGAGGTAATTTTAATCCTAGGCCTTTTCCTGGAATTTACTCTAATAATTATGGTAATTCCTATGGTAATTCTTCTTACAATAATAATAGTAACACCGCTTATCTTGAGAGTAATATTAAAGAATTTATCAATGCGCAAAAGGCTTTTAATACTATGATAGAAGAAAAGTTGAATAAGATTGATGATATGTCTAGAAGCATTGATAGAATTTCTCATGATGTTGAAAATCTCAAGTTGAAAGATTTTTTGCCTAAGATTGATGAATCAATTAAAGCTTTATATGTCTCTATGGATGAAAGTAAGAAAAGAACCGCTATACTTGGAGCTAAAAGAGAAATCTTAGAAAAATCACTTTCTAGTAATTGCCTTCATAAAAATTGTGAAGATCTTAAAGTGATTGGTGTTTCTTCTATTGACTCTTTGTTTATTAACATTAATATTGATGATAAAGGGACTGAAGTAGAGTCAACTTTAGCTAGAAGGCGTCCCAATAATTTGGAGGGTGAAAACCTTGATGAAATTTTTGATAAAAGTGGGTTTGAAGAGGTCAAAACTTTAACTAGTGATGTGCCCACTATTTTGGATTGCAAAGACTTTAATTATGATAGTTGATCTTTGATTGAATGTATTTCATGTTGAATTCACCCCATGCTTATGAGAAAAATAAATCTTTTACTAAACATATCGTTGATGCCATGATGAAATCTTTTGAAGAAAAGTTGGAGTTGGAAATTTCTATTCCTAGAAAATTACATGATGAGTGGGAACCTACTATTAAAGTCAATATTAAAAATTATGAGTGTTTTGCTTTATGTGATTTGGGTGCTAGTGTTTCCACGATTCCGAAATATTGATGTGATGTGCTTGGTCTCACCAATATTGAAGAATGTTCTCTTAATTTGCACTTGGCGGATTCTACTATTAAAAAGCCTTTGGGAAGAATTAATGATGTTCTTATTCTTGCAAATAGGAACTATGTGCCCATAGATTTTATTGTGCTTGATATTGATTGCAATCCGTCTTGTCCCATTATACTTGGTAGACCATTTTTACGTACTATAGGTGCCGTGATTGATATGAAAGAAGGCAATATTCGTTTTCAATTTCCACTAAGAAAGGGTATGGAACACTTCCCTAGAACAAGAATTAAGCCACCATATGAATCAATCATGACGGCATCCTATGGATCCAAAACTAAAGATGACAATACTTGAAACTATGTGTTATGCCTAGCTAGGGGCGTAAAACGATAGCGCTTGTTGGGAGACAACCCAATGAATAAATTTATTTATGCTTTTTCCTGTCTGTTTTTTAGTGCTGACACTATTATGCCTCTGTTATGATTGTGTTTTTATGTTTTATTTAGTGTTTGTGCCAAGTAGAGCCTTTAGGATGATTCATAAGATGAGTAGAAACAATGCTGAATCTGAAACGGAAACTTTGCGTCCAGTGTTCGAATTTTCATTTTTTTTACTGGAATGTGCTCTTGAGCTGAAATTTTAACACAGTGTTGCTATACAAATTCTTTACATTGTCCTAATTGTTCAGAATTTTTAGAGTTACAGAAGTATGGTTAGAATACAGATTACTACAGACTGTTCTGTTTAAGACAGATTCTGTTTTCGTTGCATTGTGTGCTTGTTTTGATGGATCTATGGGTTATATTGAAGGGTATGAACCATGGTAAAGTTAAAATACAGTAGGTATAATGCAATAATAAAATATGAATGGGTTTGCAACAACACCTAAAGTAGTGATTTGCTTTATTATACTAACGGATCTCACGAAGATTTTGTTGAGTTTTGTGTGATTGAAGTTTTCAAGCTTTGGGTGAGATCACGATGGATGAAGGAATAAGGAGTGAAAAGAGCCTAAGCTTGGGGATGCTACAGCACCCCCAAGATATTTCCAAATAGAAACAAGCAAATAATCTTGGGGATGCCCCCGAGTGGCATCCCCTCTTTCTTCTAACGACCATCGGTATTTTACTTGGACCTATATTTTTATTCGTCACATATCATGAGTTTTGCTTGGAGCATCTTGTATCATTTGAGTCTTTGCTTGCTTTGCTTGTTAGTTTGTCACTTGTATCCTTGTTGGACACACCTATTTGGGAGAGCCAAAATTATGCTATGATTTGTTAGAATTGCTCTATATGCTTCACTTCAACTTTTTGAGCTATAGGATGGCTCTAGTGCTACACTTATATCTTTTTGAGCACGGTGTGCTTGGAAACTTTTGAAGAAATACTCTCATGCTTCACTTAGATTAATTTGAGTGTTAGTAAATTTTGAAGAAATACTCTCATGCTTCACTTATACTATTTTGAGAGATGAAATCTTTATGCTCATGTGCTTCACTTAAATTTGTTTGAGCTTGTCAAAAAAGCAATGACAATATATGAAACTAGTCCCAAAGTGATAGATATCCAAGGAGGATATAATAAAAACTTTCATGAAGATCATTGGACAAATTAAACTTGATTCCTTGTAATAGTTTTGAGACATGATGATAGTAATATGTGAGTCATGTTAGTGAGTAATTATGCTTTAGTAGGAATATTGGTGTTAAGGTTTGTGATTCCCTATGCAAGTACGAAAGTCAATAGTTATGCAATGAAATTACATCCTACTTATAGTGCATTATTCGGTGTTAGTTATGCTCAATGCTCGCTTATGTAAATTTTTGTTTCTTGGTTTGGTTGCTTCTCAATCTATTTGCTAGCCTCCATTTGTACTAAGTAGAAATACTACTTGTGCATCCAAAATCCTTAAACCAAATTTTGCCTTCTGTGTCCCCCATACCTACCTATATGCGGTATTTCCGTGTCGTTCCAAGAAAATTTGTATGTGCCATCTCTAATTTTCAAAATAAACTTCTCTTTTGTGTGCTCGTACCGCTCATGAAACGGTGGGGAGTGTCCAATATTTTTCCATGCTAGATGTGTTATTCTCAAGATGAGTGTTTATTCACTTGTCATTGCACGAGAGTGCGGCGGTAATAGGGATGCCCATTCCCGAAATAAAAAAAAATATTTACTTTATGCTGTCAAATAATAAATTCCTTGGAAAGTGTTTGTATGGAAGGCAACCGTGGATACGGCCCGCCATGGGATGTGAAAGATTGGTGGAAAAAGGAATAAACTTTATTTTCTGTTTGCGAACCGCCTATGATATATCTAGCATGGAAAGTATTGTGAACTACTTTGTCGTTTTCATTGACAGGAAAGGCATGCCAAACAAAATATTTTTCTCTCTCAATTTAAACTTTGAGCTCTGGCACCTCTACAAATCCCTACTTCCCTCCGCGAAGGGCCTATCTATTTACTTTATGTAATTTTTATTTTTACTTTGAGTCTCCATCTTCTCTTATAAAGCACCAACTAGGAGGCACTATGATCGTACTTGAGCATTGGGTGTAGCTAATAGTTGAGTGTGTTTCATGAATGGATCAATGATTGAGCATGATGGGCTAGGGATAACTTTCTTTAGTGTTGATATTTTGAAAGACATGGTTGCTTGTTGCCATGGTTGAGTATTGAAGTCATTATGTTAAAACTAGACTATTGCTTTGAATCATCTAAAAGTCCAAATGTCCATGCTACAAAAGAAAAGAATATGAGATGAACATGTTAGGCAGCATTCCACATCAAAAATTCTGTTTTTTATCATGTACCTACTCGAGGACGAGTAGGAATTAAGCTTGGGGATGCTGATACGTCTCCAACGTATGTATAATTTTTGCTTGTTCCATGCTGTTATATTATCATTCTTGGATGTCTTACAATCACTTTATAGCAAATTGATATCATGTTTTGGGACTAACCTATTGACATAGTGCCAAAGTGCCAGTTGCTATTTTTGCTTGTTTTTTTACTTCGCAGAATATCAGTACCGAACGGAGTCCAATCGTGACGAAATTTTTGGAGATTGTTTTTGGACCAGAAGACACCCAGTGGGCCAAAGAAGTGCCAGATAGGTGGGCTGTGGAGGCAACAATGCACCAGGGCGCGCCAGGGGGCCCCCGGCGCGCCCTGATGGGTTGTGCCCATGTTGTTATATAATTTTTGCTTGTTCCATGTTGTTATATTATCATTCTTGGATGTTTTACAATCACTTTATAGCAACTTTATATCATTTTTTGTGACTAACCTATTGACATAGTGCCAGTTGCTGTTTTGCTTGTTTTTTACTTCGCAGAATATCAGTACCAAACAGAGTCCAATCGCGACGAAACTTTTTGGAGATTTTTTTTGGACCAGAAGACACCCAGTGGGCCAAAGAAGTGCCAGAGAGGTGGGCTGTGGAGGCCACAACCCACCAGGGCGCTAGGGGGCCCCCGGCGCGCCCTGATGGGCTGTGCCCTCCATGGGGGCCCCCTCCACCGCCTCTGATGCCTATAAATACCCAAATATTCAGAAAACCCTAGGGGAGTCGACGAAAAACACATCCAGCCGTCGCAAGTTCCAGAACCTCAAGATCCAATCTAACACCATCACGGAGGGGTTCATCTTCTTCATAGGTGCCTCTTCAATGATGCGTGAGTAGTCCACCATAGACCTACGGGTCCGTAGGCAGTAGCTAGATGGCTTCCTCTCTCTCTTTTGATTCTCAATACAATGGTGTCTTGGAGATCTATTTGATGTAAACTTTTGCGGTGTGTTTGTTGAGATCCGATGAATTTTGAGTTCATGATTAGTTTCTATCCATGAATATTATTTGAGTCTTCTTTGATCTCTTATATGCTTGATTACTTATAGCCTCGTATTTCTTCTTCGAATCTTTGGTTTAGTTAGGCCGACTAGATCGATTTTTCTTGCCATGGGAAGAGGTGCTTTGTGATGGGTTCGATCTTGTGGTGTCCTTTCCCAGTGACTGAAGGGGCAGCATGGCACGCATGTATCGTTGCCATTAAGGATAACAAGATGGGGTCTATTACTACATGAATTGCATTACTCCGTTTATCCATGAACTTAATACACTAGATGCATGCTGGATAGCGGTCGATGTGTGGAGTAATAGTGGTAGATGCAGGCAGGAGTCGGTCTACTTATCTTGGACGTGATCCCTATATAATGATCATCGCCTTGCATATCGTCATGATTATTTGATCTTCTATCAATTGCCCAACAGTAATTTGTTCACCCACTGTGTGCTATACTCATGAGAGAAGCCACTAGTGAAACCTACGGCCCCCGGGTCTACTTTTCCAACATATAGCTTTCCGATCTATCTTTTTTTCGTCTTTGTTTTCAGATCTACTATACCAAAAACCTAAAAATATATTGCTGCACTTTTTATTTGCCCTTTTTATTTTGTGTTCTTGAGAGATCTATCTCTCCTATCTATCACTACCTAATCTATCTTTTTACCGTAGAGAGATTGACAACCTCTCTTTCGCGTCGGGATGCAAGTATTTGTTATTTGTGTGCAGGTGCTGCTTATTTGGTGGTGGTGATCCTCCTACTGGTTCGATAACCTTGGTTTCATAACTGAGGAAAATACTTATCGTTGCCGTGCTGTATCACCCCTTCCTCTTTGGGGAAATACCGACGCAGTCTCAAGCCACGTCATGCACATCATCAAATGGCCACCCGCGACCTAGGCATTTGGCCTCGCGTCGCCGGCGTGGCTCCGGCGAGTCCGGTTGGTCGTGATCCACCACAAACCATGGCAACCTCGACGGATCCGTGACACAATAGCCAAGGTCACCTCCTCCAACTTCCAGCGACGACCCCAGGTGTGGTGGCTCTAACTTCCTTTGATCCAACCCCCCCCCCCCCTTCTCTCTATGATTCCATCATTTTCTCTTTGTTGCAGTCGATATGGAGCAGCAGGCGCTATCCACGAACGAGGACAGGAGAGGACGATGACCAGGACCCCATGCGCCCAACGCCATGGAGTGGGGCTTCCCTTCTTGTGCCGCTCAAGTGCTCCTCGAGGTCCTAGGATAAGGAGAAGCAGCGGCAACATCAAGGTTCACCCCCTCTCTCGATTTGTTCTTCTTTCGTTCCCTTCACTTATGCATGATGTTAGTGTTCTGTAAAAATTAGGATGGCCACAAATTTACCAAATGGAAACGGTGCTCAACCATGCGAATGTGTATGGTGCCGTCCTGATAGTGTTGGGCGACGACGACGTAATAGTGGATTTCTGCGCGTTCGCCGCCATGGCCGGCAACGGCCAACCGCCAACTGTCGTGGCCGACGACGATAGGATAGTGGATTCCGATGCACTGGCCTCCATGCCGGTCAACGGTCAACCGCCATCTGCCGCGGTCGCTAATGATGCCAACGACCCTGAGTTTCAGTGTCGGATGCAGATGGCCATCGCTCTGTCCGCCCAAGAATCGCACTTTGATGTGTCATTGAGACACGAGGATAGGCATCGTCTCAGTGTCAGTGTGGAACAATCTATCGCATCTGCGGATGCCATCTGCAACGCGGCTAGGGATTTGTACCGACAAAAATGGCAGGAGAGCGCGAAGAGGAAGTGGCTGAGGAAGAATCCATATGCCAATGCAGTGGGAAAAAATAACGGGAGCATGACTAGAAGGTGGCAGAGCAGGCAGTCGCATGCCTCTCATCCGCGTTTGAGGTCGGTGCAGGCATTGTAGCCACGGCGACAGCCCTGGCAATAGCGGCCGCCTCGGCAGCCACGGCGACCACAGACGCAACCCTTGTGAGAGCGGCGCCCGTATGTGTCTTGATGGCCCACGCGGATGCCAGGACAGGTTCGTCAACTACGGTGGCTGCTCTAGGAAAAGATGCCGCGGCGAAGGAAGCTTCGTCGATAGCGGCAGACCTGGCGAAAGGCCCCGCGATCGTTCCAGCCAAGGTAGCACCGCCGGTCGCCGCCGTAGAACCAGTGGAGATCATCGACTTGACGAGCTCCTCTGAAAACTCGACGGCGATGGCAGCGCGACTTTTGTGTGCATCCATGGCGTAGTGAATATTTTTTGTAGTTCATGTACATGTAAATTGGTGAACTATTTGTAAATTAGTGAGCGTATGAATTAATGTCAACTATTCTGCTGAAAAATTAGGCATTTTGTGGTGAAAATTAGCCAAATGTTTGTGTCATATGTTTGTGGGTGTGTGGAAATTTAGGATGAATTTCATGTTTGCGTCTTAAAATTTGGATGAACAGTGTGCCATGAACCAGAATGTAGGACACAAATATTACCAGCCTCATCAGTAGCAACCCGCCTTGAGAAATCTCAGAAAAAGCTACCTGCCTTGAAAGATGCAAAAATTCGTGGTTTCGCGGCATTTCGTTATAGCGTACAGACTTATTACGTTTGGACTGTGTGCAATGTTGGTTGCTCCCGCCCCGCTTCAATTCCTTTGCCCAAATATAAGTGGCAGTTGTATTTCAACCGCCGCCCTTCCTCGTCCACCACCGACCTTATGGTAAAATTTCAGTTGCCGGGGCATTTGAACCATTGCCATCCCTCGTCCACCACTATCTCCACCCACCATTACTAAAATTTTCAATAGCCGCGACATATCCACAAATACCACCCCGCCGCCCACCACAGTCAACAAATACTGACCCCCTCCCCCTTCTCCCTCGCTTGAACCATAGCTCGCCGCCGCTGCTGCCCTCCACCACTAACCTCAGCCGGTCTGCCCGTGCCTCCTACCTACATAGGTTCCGGTTACCCACCGATCCACATACACCCTCGCCTCCCTGAGTTTTTAGATGAGGCCCGCGGAGTCCCTTTCTCCCAGATCCCCATCCCGTACTCTAGAGAGTCGCAGCCTAAGCCCGACCACATATCCCGGGGAGTCCGAGGAGCATATGGCCAAAAAGAGGTATACCATGGCCTCTCCGCCGGGAAATGGCAAGGTGGCCACCGTTTGTGCCGACCCGTCGATCCCGGAGGAACACCTCGCCGCGGAAGCCGGCGAGGACATTGACTATGTTGCCATGCCGAATTCTTCAAGTCTGCGGGCTTGCATATTCCTGTATCTCAAGAGATTCGGCTATGACATCAAGCTTGTTAACAGTGACGGCTTCACGCGGGCCATGTCACAGGTTAAGCGGTCCATTGGCAATGCCTCTGGTTCAACCACCGTCGATCTCTTCAAAGGCCCCACCGCTGATCTACTCCTCCTTACGGTCACAGATTTGCGATCCTTGTATGCCATTGAACCCATTTTGTCATTTATTAAGGAAACGTTCTACGGCGGTGGCTTGGGATCCTTAGTTGGAAAGTCAGATCTCATCGACCAAGACCACGAGAAGGGCACCTACTATGGTTGTTCTAAGGGAAAACAACCCATCTGCTACATCAGGGAGCGCACCCTCGGTACCACAAATTCTAAGTGGAAGGAGCCCATCCATGAAAAGTGAGGCAACATCCTATGAGCAAATAATACTTTTTGTAGCTAGCCCTCTCGTACCCATTGTTGTAGTAGCTTTTGCCATGCGATAACTATGTCGTGTTTAATTATTTTAGTTATGCAAAAATGTATAGTTTAATAGGGCTATCTGATGTTTAAGTATGAATTGGCCAATTCAATTTCACGGATGGCTATATTTGGTTGTTTATAGTGACCATATGTCTTGTTCCTCTGTATTTGGTTGTTAGGTTGGCTGCAGTGAGCATTTGTCTAGTTTTCAAGCACATGTCTTGCTTTTCTGTATCTGGTTGTTAGGTTGGTTGAAGTTAGCATTTGCCCAGTTTTCAATCGCTATATTTGGTTGTTATGGTGAGCATATATGCCTTGTTTATTTCAGTTATTCACAATGTGATGTTCATTATGTGCAAGTATGAACTGTGCAGTTCAATTTCATAAATACCACCTGTTATGCCTGGTGTAGTTAACACTTGCCCTTTACACCCATTTTAAACATTTACCCCGTGTGATGTTTAAGCATGAGTGACATTCTATTCATTTTCAACAATACCTGTTTGAATTACAATAGTTGGTCGCTCCTAAGGCTGTTGCAGCTAAACCCCCTGCCATTTTTTACCTGCTTTAAAAGCATGCTAAAACCAACACCTTCAAGCTATCATTTGGAGATGAAGTTGTTTACCTTGGCTATACTTGGTTGATGTTAAGCCTATTGTACTTATCATGACTTTCCATGTACTTACACACACTAGTAGAAAACAGGGTTTTGGTCCAACCCAGATAATTGCATTAGTCCCGGTCGTGTTACGAACCGGGACTAATGGGTGCATTAGTCCCGGTTCGTGAGGCCAGGACGTCGGCCGGGCCTCGGCAGGCACCAGTCCCTGTTCGTCTGACCTCTGTAGTCCCGGTTCTAGACATGAACCGGGACTAAAGGTCCTCGCTCCTGGCGCAGCTTCTTTAGTCCCGGTTCGTGGCTGGAACCGGGACTAAAGGGCAGTATTCTGTCCCGGTTCTAGCCACCAACCGGGACTAAAGAGATGCCTATATATATGCTTGCCCCTGCCCGCTCACTCCTCTGTTTTTTGGCCGGCCGGCGTGTGGGAGGTGTGTGCTGCTCTGCTCTCACCTCCTATGCACACGAGGTGTTCGATGAAATGCCCGAGCCACGCTTAAGCTTTCTCCTCTCCAAGCTCGACCTCCAAGCTCCATTTTCCCCAAGATTTGTCTAGGTTTGGCGGTCCGTCCCGTCCCGTCCCCATCCTCACCGTCGTTGATCGCCCGCACCGATCTCGTCGCCGGCACCACCGTGATGAGCCTCTTGTTCTTATCTTATTTTTAAAAGAAAAAAAATTCTTACTTGTATGATCTACATAGATACTTGAAGGTGGCGGTCGGCTATGTCTTACCTCCTCGACCTGATGCAACTTTCCATTTCGCTCCGGTTCCAGCTGGCTTTGCTATTGTCGGGGTGGATGAAATAATGAACGGATTTAAGGGGCTAGAGCTTGAGTACGCTACAGGTGAAGGGGAGATTCTTCTTGAAAATGCCTTAAGGACTACCTGTCTATGGAGAAAGGAAAACATCATGCTTCCAAACTGGACGCCGCCTCAGCAGACTCAGTCGGAGGAGGCCCCTCAGCAGACTCCTCACAGTCCAACTCAGCTATCTCCACTGCCTGAGTCGTCTCCGGCGCGTCAGCCGTCTCGGCCACCTCAGCGGACTCCGCCGCGTCAGCAAATTCCGACGGAGGAGGCCCCTCAGCAGAATCATCCTCCGCCTCAGCTGTCTCCATCGCGTTAGCGGACTCCGCCTCCTCCGCCGCCTCAGCAACAGCGGAAGAGAGCCGTCGCCGCTCCGGCGGCTAGCAGCAGTACAACGAAGAAATTCAGAGCAGGCCCAAGCCTTAAGGTTCCTCCCAAGTTACCCTACGACATGAATGAGGAGGAAACCAACAAGATTGTGGCTGCCGATGTGAAACGCCAGCTTGCACCGAAACGTGCACCTCCAAAATAGAAAGTAGATCCGGTAAAAGCGAAGCGAACTCTGGATGCCCTTAGGTGACCACCACCGCCTCCGCCGCAATCAAACTATGACCGCTGTATTCAAAAGACATTTGATCAAGCGAAGCGGTCGGGAAGCTTAAGTAGCAATGGTGCAATAAGTGGGAAAATAATTCCCCAGCTCGGCGAACAAGAAAACCAATCGTGCCCCCCTCTCAAGGTGTTTACCGATATCGCTAATGATCCGGAGATAGCGGCCGGTGGTCTTGCTATCACTCTTGGTGATTACTTAGACGATTCGGTACAGTTCGAAAAGGCCGAGGTAGTAGCATCCTTAAGATACGAGCAAGGGAAGCCTCTCGTTAGACGTGAGGAGCTCAAGGGTCTACCAACGAGGATGCGACAATTGCATGAATGGTACTTGAAAGCCTGCAAGGACGGGACCGGCAATATCTTCGTGGGAATTAAAGATGAGCACTTCTTCAATGGAGTCCAGGAGTTGTTCGTTGAATTTGAAGAATTTTTTCAGTTATACAATCAAAAGGACCTCGACAAAACTATCGTCAGTTGCTATTGTCTGTAAGTATTTTTTCTATAAAGTCTCTAGCTCAGCTCGTTCATTGCATGTATAATTATCCTCACACTATATTATATGCAGATTGAAGATCATCGATTGTAGAAAACGACAAATCTATGACATTGGGTTCATTAACCCAAATACTATAAATGAACATACGTTAAAACAAAGCCCCCGTGAAATAGAGCAAAACTTGCTACGGGCGTTACTTGGACAACAAAACAGAAGGGAAATACTATTTCCTTACAACTTTCAGTGAGTGTTACTGTCTTGTACGTGCACATTCTGTTTCGCTTACTCGATGTTAAGTGTAATTAATGAGTTATGCGTGCGCAGTTTCCACTTTATTCTGCTAGCCATTCGGCCTGACGAGGGAGCAGTACTTGTCTTGGACTCGAGACATAAAGATCCTAAGGAGTGGACGAACATGAGTGAAATGCTTCAGAAGCAAGTTAAATCATTATCGCACCATATCGGCAACTTTCGTTCATTTCCTGACATCAAGTAATTATTTTCTTTGCCGTGCAGGGTTTGGAAAAAGTTCACCAACCAGGCTAGGGGTGACTGGAGAAAGGAGCTGCGATTTTCACACCCCGCGCATCGTCTCTCATTGATTCTAGTTTCAATATCATTATCATTTTTTATTATCATTTTGATTGAACTCTATTCTCATAAAGTGCTTGTGGCAGGCACCCGGCACTAATTTATGTGCATACTACGTTTGCGAGTTCATTCGCCACTCGACCTCTGAGCGGCGCATATCTCCAGAATAATTTGAAGTACATAAACAATATTCACATTTTAATTTTATTACCATCAATTGTGTTGAGTTTCATTCATATATATAGAAAGTCTGTTTAAGACCTAGGGTGAATATTAAGTAATTCTTCACCCGGGACGAACGACCGAGCCAGTGAATTGGGTTGTTTCGAATTGCACCCCATCTCACCCCACCGATGACCGCTTTGTGCCGTATAAGATTCGAGGTAAATTTACTGGTCCTGGTCTCCTGGCACCCGAACGGGTTAATATTTTTTGGTCTCCCTTGCATCGAGGTAATTTTACTTGCTACCCGTTTAGGAGATAGCTCACGTTCCCGTGATTTTCTAATCAGATTAGAACGGTTTCATGTTTTGGAAAATCTATTCTCGACGGCGAAGAGCACGAGGTGAAAGGCGGCGCGGTGACGGGGGACTTTGCTCGGCGGCAAGTCAACGGCGGTGCTCGTCGATAGTCGGGCGGTGAGCGGTTTCGGAGGCGAGTGGCCAGAGTCTCCGGCGGCGCCGGCGGCGAGCAGGCGGCAGCCGTGGGGTTCGGCGGCCTGTGTTGCGGTCTCTGTGTAGGGAACCACCGCGGGTGGCCTCGGTGTAGTGTGACGCAGCAGGTGGCCTCTATTTTGTACTTGGAGCACCACCACCGCTCAGATCTGGGAGGTAAGGCCAACTCCAGCGCACGACCCCAAACGGACGTCCGTTTTGTCCGGATTCTGTCCGTTTGGGGCGGGCAATGGGGTCGTGTCCGGGCCTTTTCTGGGATGCGGTGGCCGTGCGCCCAATGCGCGGACGCATCCTTCGGCCCCATCCTGTCCGCCTCCTAGTTCGAACACACATATGCGAATAAACCACGTTCTAGTTCACGCTGGCAACACAGCCAGCCTAC
Organism: Elymus sibiricus; assembly: GCA_039707655.1. Classification (NCBI taxonomy): domain Eukaryota; kingdom Viridiplantae; phylum Streptophyta; class Magnoliopsida; order Poales; family Poaceae; genus Elymus; species Elymus sibiricus. The sequence continues at coordinate 231,825,567 of CM077671.1, read as the reverse complement.
ACGACCTCGCCGGCAACACAGCCAGCGGCCGGTAACACAGCCAGCCTCCAAAATGAATAGTTTTCTCGCCGGAAACACAACCAACCTATACGACCTCGCCGGCAACAAAGCCAGCGGCCGGCAACACAGCCAGCCTCCAAAATGAATAGGTTTCTCGCCGGCACACAGCCAGCAACCGGCACCCCGTGCCACAGCCAAACAGACCGCCTAGTTCAGGCCGTCGGCGTCGAACATCTCTTTCTGCCGGGCCTCGAACCATCTCCTCGTCTTCTCGCTCATCTTGCTCAAGTCGACGCTCATGATCGCTAGCGCCACCTCCTTTGCTTTGGTTGCGGCATTGGCGGCCTCGATGTCGAGCTGCCTCTGCCTGGCCGCGGCATTGGCGGCCTCGATGTCGAGCTGCCTCTGCCTGGCCGCGGCATTGGCGGCCTCGATGTCGAGCTGCCTCTGCATGGCCGCCTCCTCCATGTCGATCTTCCTCTTCTTGGCCGCCTCCTCCATCTCAAGCTTCTTCGTTTGAAGTTGTATGTATTGCTTCATTTGCTCCTCCTTGCCTTGTCGCTTTTTCTCGTCCCTAACTTCCTTTTGAGACATCATACCGTGCAAAGTCTCATGCAAGGCAAAGGATGCTGCATCACGCTTGTCGTCCATCTTGGAGTTGGTCTTGCCCCTCGGCCTCTTCAACGCCTCACCGTCTCCACCTCCGGCCAACTCGGCCGTCTTCTTTCCTCTCTTCCTTTGAAGTTCGCGGTATTGATCTTTGAACTTAGGGCAATTGTTGATGATCGTCCAACAATGCGTGAGAGTGAATGGCTTGTCATTGTGCCGGGCCTTGAATGCTTCCAAAGATTGAAATGCCTACACGATCAAACAAGAATTGGACATGCAAACATAGAGAAGGCCGAAGCCTCGGCCGTAGCAACGAAAGATAAGATATCATACCATGTCCCCAATGCCGAGACCACTCACGGGGCGTGCTTCAACGCTTTCAAGTGCGGCTTGATACTTGTTGCATTCTTGTTGGATGAACAACCACCTCTTTTGAATCGAGTTGATGCTACGATCGCTCGTAAATTGGTAGGGCGGAAACAACTTTCTTTCATGGAATGTTTTGTGAACTCTTGTCCAAAAAACAATTCCCTTTTGTTGCGCACCGACCCTAGGATCTTGGCCAATCTCCTTCCAACTTTCGCAAATCAACTTGTCCTCATCTTGTGTGTATGATCCCGTACGAATGTTCTTCTTCCTCTTTTGTGCTTCCGCTCTTTGGGTGAGCTCGTCGATGAATGGCTCGCCCACAATATCGACGCCGTCCTCTTCTTCTTCATCACCTTCACCTTCGGAATAGATGTCATCATCTTCATGCCACGAGTCACCATGGTCGTCGGCCTCAAAGTCTTCATCGGCAACGTACGGGTCTCCGCGGCTATCCTGACTCTCGGTCTCCTCGGGATCGAAGGCATCGCCATGCCCACCCTGTCGGATTTTGGGCTCCGCAAAACCCTTAAGATTCGAACACAAGGGCGTGTGCGAAGATACCATACAGCCTCGCCCAACCTAGCTCGCTACTCGATGAACCAAACGATGAACTCGCACGATGACGAGGAAGAAGATGAACACGGTAGTTTACCCAGGTTCGGGCCGCTGCGAAGCGTAATACCCTACTCCTGCTTTGGTGGATTGCCTCACGGGGTGGTGTGGTGGATGAACTAGTACAGTGTTTCGGAGCCTCGTGAGGGTGTTCCTGAGGTGTTCTTGGCCCTCCGTTGGCTTGGTGGTGGATGAGTGAGTCCACTGGTTTTTTTGGATCCCTCTCTACGGTGCAGCCTAGCCTCTATATATAGCGGTGGCCTGGGTCCTCTTCCCTTATCACAATGGCGGGAAGGGATCCCACAACGGCCAATTTTGAAGGGGGACAGGAGTACATGCCTGCCCTGCCCAAAGCCGGTCTTCGCCTGCAAAGTAGCTGTCGATGATGCAGAGGTGGGCTCGGTGATGACATCCGTCCTGCGGGGCTCGTGGTCGTGGTCTTGTTGCACCGGAATGGAAACCTTTGGGGAGTGCTTTGGGAACCCGCGTACGTCCTTGCTCCCTTTGCACCAAAGGGGAAACTGCGCCGCCTGGCGCGCTAGCGCCCGCCTATCCTTCCTTGCGTCATCTTTGGCTCCTGAGGCCGGGCTCTGCATAGAGATCTCCGCTGCTCCGGAGGGGGCCTGGGGAGGACAATCCCTTGCCGGTCTTGACGCCGCTCCTCCTCGCGAGCCTAGGGCCCTCGCGAGGGCCTTGTCTTGAGTGGGGCCGCGCCTGGCCGTGTTTGGTTGAAGAAGTGGGCCACGCCCTGGGCCGCAGGCAGGCAGGTCTGGGTACCCCCGTTCCCAGAACGCCGACAGTAGCCCCCGGGCCCAAGGCGTGCTCGAGCTGGCTTCTGGGCGAAGCCTTGAGGGCGGCCCGAAGCGCCGTGGGCCCCAAACGCCTGCGGGCCAGGCTTGACACGCGCCGAGCGTCTGGGCGGCGACGCCCCCGCTCCCCGAGGGCGTCAGAAACCATTCCAAGTCAGGTTGACGCGATGCCCGCGCGTAGCGCTGGCCATCATTGCCTTTCCTTGAATGCTGATGCTGCTTCGGGCCATGCGGATGTGACCCTTCAGAGGCCGCACGCCTCCCGAAACGCGAGGGGGCGTCGGGCGGTCCTTGGCTGTATATAAGTGGGCGAGGGCGAGAAAAGCCCTCACTCATCTTCGTCTTCTTTGCCTCCCCATCTCCAATCCGTCGCTCTCCCAGTCATTGCGTCGGTGAGGAAGTTCTCTGCTGCCGAGAAGGGAAAGGCCTCCGGGGAGGGTCCTGCCGCTCCGCCGCCCAGGAGGGGCCGCGATCGTCCCCGGAAGCATGCCGCGACGCCGACAGTAGTTCCCGGTGAGCGCGGCCGTGCTTCTACGCGCCCCGGGGTCACCATCGGCGGCCGCGGTGGGGCGTCGTCCAGAGCGGGAGGCCGTAGTGGCCGAGGCGGTGGCGCCCGAAGTGGGAGGTCGGCGGTGGCCACCCGGCCGCCGCGCCCGCGGCTCCATTCGGCCGACACGGCCCAGGAGTTCGTGATGTGGGCGGATAGGCCGGAGGCCGCTTGGTTCCAACTCCCGAACATCTTCGCGGGAGCGCTGCCGGCCTATGGCTGCAGGCCGACGGCTGCTGCAGCGCAGCGTCGTGGGTGGAGGTTGAGGTCACCCCCGGGGGCTACGTGTACCTGAACCGCGGGTGGCAAGCATTCGCCCGCGCTCGCGGCCTGAAGGGGAGGCGCACCCTGCACTTCAAGTATGACGGGAAGGCGATGCTCTTCGTCAAGATCTTTGGGGAGGAGGGCGAGCGCCTGGGGTGCTGCCCGGAAGACGTCGGCCGCGACGATCTTGGAGGTGAGATTGCCCTTCACGACGGGCGTCGTGCCTCCAGCAGCAGCGACACCCCCTCCGAAAGGAGCCTGAGTGACAGCAGTGATAGAAGCTACGACGCGCCGCCACGCCGGCGCGCCCGGACCTCGGGGGGTAGCCAGCCGCCGCGGCGCCGCTCTTCCGCTCCAGGGGCGTCTTTGCCGGCGCGCCTCCACGGCCCCGTGAAGGAAGAGGAGGACACCGGTTGAGCGCTGGTGCGCCGACGCCGGGGCTCCTGAGGCGGCAACCCCCGTGGGGCTTTTTCACTTTCTTTCTCCTCCTCTTCTCCTGTTCCTGCAATCAAAGAACCAAGGGAGGCCCTGCGGGCATGTAATGGATTTGGGCGCTTGCCTCTCTTTATCAGCATCTTTATCATGTGTCCTTTGCATTTTGTTGGTTGAAACTGCCTTCCGATCGTGGTTAGGATACTTAGCTCGACATGCTCGCGGTAGGCTTCTGGGTTATGGAGGCGCGGCTACGGTGCTCGAAGAGTCCGTACGTCCGGCGGGCTTCTTCTTCTTGCGAGTGCGGTAGGTTGGGAGCCCTGTCGGCGCTCTGTGTCTCCAGGTCCCAGTCCCGCTCATTTCCCTACCATCGCAAGGTACGGCCAGTTCACCTAGACGCACCCCACGAGGCGAGGCCCCGATACCCTTGATGCCGACCGGATCACCAAGGACGACATCAAGGGGCGAGTGGCTTTTCGACCGGTAAGGCTCCTGAGGCGCGATGCTCAGGAGCCCCCTTCGACACTCAAGCAGCTCTACGTCAGCAGGTCCCAGTCCTGCACATTTCCCCACCACCGTTAGGTACGACCGGATCACCAAGGACACACTTCACGGGGCGAGGCCTCGACACCCTTGTTGCCGACCGGATCACCAAGGACGACATCAAGGGGGGCGAGTGGCCTTATGACCGGTAAGGCTCCTGAGGCGCGATGCTCAGGAGCCTCCTTTGACGCTCGAGCGGCTCCCAAAAATTTTGCTTCCTGCCCCGGGAGGGGCGGGCCTCCCGAGGCTCCGAGTTGACGCTCAAGTAGCCCTACGTCGTCAGGTCCCAGTCCCGCACATTTCCCCACCACCGTTAGGTACGACCGGATCACCAAGGACGCACTTCACAGGGCGAGGCCTCGACACCCTTGTTGCCGACCGGATCACCAAGGACGACATCAAGGGGGGCGAGTGGCCTTATTACCGGTAAGGCTCCTGAGGCGCGATACTCAGGAGCCCCCTTTGACGCTCAAGCTGTCCCAAGAAAAGATTTTGTTTCCTGCCCCGGGAGGGGCGGGCCTCCCGAGGTTCCAAGATGGCGCATCGGGCCGTGAATGGAGCCCCCGAGCGAGTATGAGACGACATGCGCCTGCTGACTCATCCGTGAGTACCACGCGAGGATCCGGGCGCCAAGGCCTTGGCGAGGTGTAAGCACCGTGCCCCCCAGCCCCCGCTCGCGGGGTATGAGGGGGAGGGGAGCAGGCGAGTGCTTGACTTGAAGAGAGAGAAACCAACATAAGAAACGGTGACGAAAACAAATCTTTGACCCTTTCCTTTAAAACATGATTTGGAAAAACCCCGAGTTTAGTTTCAGAAGAGCTGGCAAATCCAAACACGAGAAAAGCAAATAGCGGCCGCGTCCGGCACCTAGACTAGTCTTCGTCTTCCCCCAGCACTGAGCGTAGGGCATCCACGTTGCATGGGCATAGCCATTGGTGGGCAGTGTTGACTTCTCCGCCAGCGCGGAGCTGTGGCTGCCACGTTGCATGGGAGGAACCCCTCCGCGTCCTCGGGGGGCTCCGGGCGTATACAGCCCACTCATTATTACGTGAGAGTGTCACGGGTTGGTCCCGGGGGTGTATAGGGAGCTCCATGCCTCGCGGGCACGAAGCCCACTCCCAGCCCCCAGGTTTGTCATGGCGAAGTAGGGTCTGCTCTGGGCGGGCCCTCGAGCGTAGGGGGATCCCCTCGCGCTCTCCGACGGGAAGGCCCGCCCCAGAAGAAGGCCCTGAGCTCCCCGGGCGGTGCCCCAGCGCGCCTCGCTGGGATACCCGGGGTTCCCATGCTGGTACTCGGGGCCCTGCCCCCAGGTCAGGCGAGCCGGGCCTGGGGACATGGGCGAGTACATGGTCGCCAGCTGGTGATCGAACGAAACCCGTCCCGGAGACATGGGCGTATGTTCCACCCTCCGTCTCCAAGCGAGCGTCGCGCGCCCCGGAGACATGGGCGCATGTTCCACCCTTCGTCTCCAGGTTGGGATCGTCTGTCCTGGAGACATGGGCGTGTGTTCCACCCTTCGTCCCCAAGCTGGGGCCTCCCGACCCGGGGACGAAGGCGCATGTTCTACCCTCCATTCCCAGGCAAGTGACCCCCGGTCCCCAGACCCAGACGCCTGCTCAAGGCAGCTCCCTACCAGCGGGCGTGCCTCGCGAGGGTCCCCGCGCCGGGCACCCTCGCGAGGCCAGCCCCGCAAGCCGCCCCCGCGAGGTTGCACATACCAGCCCGCACGGGGGCTGCCCGCGAAGTCGTGTGTGCGCCTCCTGTCGTTGTGGTGGCCGGTGCTGCTCCCTTCGTGGCCCGGGCGCGCGGCAACACGGTCGTTGTAGAGTTGCACGAGCCCCCGGGCACGGGCGTAGTAGAGCCTCCGGTCCTCCTCCTTGGTCCCGGTGAGCGTGCCGAGAGGCGCGAGGCAACGCCCCTCTTGTGTGGCCAGCACCTCCCACCGGTCTCTGCCGGTGCCTACGGCCGGCTCCTACGCCCCCGGCGGCTCGAACCAGGTCCCCGTTGAGCGCGGGACGCCGCGGACGTCCCGAGCGCGCCCGTGCGGCCCAGGCGCTGTGCCCGCCGACCGTGCGAGTTCATGGGCGCGAGCCTCGCTGAGATACACCTGGGTCTCGTCGGCGGCGGTGTCGCGCCCAGGGGCGCTCCTGGCCTCGTCGATGCGGCGGTCGCGGGCAGCGTGTTGGCGCTGTACCTTGTGCGCCACAAGGAGCGCGACATGTCTGTGCGTCGGGTCTTGGCAGACTCGGAAGAGTGGCGGCGCGGCCCGAACGCGGGGAAGGGCCGGGGCAACGGGGGCGTGCCGTGTGGTTGGTGAAGGCGACAGCCCGCAGGGCCTATTGAGAGTCCGGCCGGTGACGGCGCCCGCTGACGGGGTAGCAGGACGACGCGAGGCGCCATGGGCCGCCGGCGCCGGCCGCGCCACGCGGGCAGCCCGCCGCTCAGCGCGGGCTCGACGTCCTTTTGCCATGAGTGCGGCGAGCGGAGGCGAGGCGAGACCTGAGGAAGATTTCGACACGCCCCCTACCTGGTGCGCCAAATGTCGGATTTCGGGCTCCGCAAAACCCTTAAGATTCGAACACAGGGGCGTGTGCGAAGATCCCCTGCAGCCTCGCCCAACCTAGCTCGCTACTCGATGAACCAAACGACGAGCTCGCACGATGACGAGGAAGAAGATGAACACGGTAGTTTACCCAGGTTCGGGCCGCTGCGAAGCGTAATACCCTACTCTTGCTTTGGTGGATTGCCTCTCGGGGAGGTGTGGTGGATGAACTAGTACAGTGTTTCGGAGCCTCGTGAGGGCGCTCCTGAGGTGTTCTTGGCCCTCCGTCGGCTTGGTGGTGGATGAGTGAGTCCACTGGTTTTTTCGGATCCCTCTCTACGGTGCAGCCTAGCCTCTATATATAGCGGTGGCCTGGGTCCTCTTCCCTTATCGCAATGGCGGGAAGGGATCCCACAACGGCCAATTTTGAAGGGGGACAGGAGTACATGCCCGCCCTGCCCAAAGGCGGTCTTCGCCTGCAAAGTAGTTGTCGATGATGCAGAGGTGGCCTCGGCTATGACATCCGTCCTGCGGGGCTCGTGGTCGTGGTCTTGTTGCCCCGGAATGGAAACCTTTGGGGAGTGCTTTGGGAACCCGCTTACGTCCTTGCTCCCTTTGCACCAAAGGGGAAACTGCGCCACCTGGCGCGCTGGCGCCCGCCTGTCTTTCCTTGCGTCATTTTGACTCCTGAGGCCGGGCTCTGCATAGAGATCTCCGCCGCTCCGGAGGGGGCCTGGGGGAAGCCCATCCCTTGCCGGTCTTGACGCCGCTCCTCCTCGCGAGCCTAGGGCCCTCGCGAGGGCCTTGTCTTGAGTGGAGCCGCGCCTGGCCGTGTTTGGTTGACGAAGTGGGCCACGCCCTGGGCCGCAGGCAGGCAGGTCTGGGTACCCCCGTTCCTAGAACGCCGACACACCCATCTGGAAGGCCTCGCCACGGCCCTCGTAGATGACATTCTCCATGTACTCGTTGTAGTCGGGGTCCTCGACCGTCGACGTTGATGTAGGCATTCCACCGAACAGGACGCGGGGCGACGGCATGGTGGCCGTAGACGGCGGCCGTGCTTGCTTTCTTTGCATCTCGACGGACGGGAGGCCGCCGCTACTGGACCCCGGCGTGACGTTGAGGTCGATGACGGCCGAGGGGCGCGGGGTGGACGGCGCCATCACGCCAACGTCCGACGACCCCGAGAAACGGGTCTGGCCTTCCTACCTTGGCGGCAATGGGGTGGTCCTCGATGTCCGCGAGGGGCACTACGGAGGCCGGGCGACCGACGAGCCTGTGCTCGCCGGGCCGACGGGAGCTGCCGGGAAGCTTGTCGGACGGCACAGCCCAAGCATGAGGAGGGCGTGCGCTTTGTTGACGATGTCCTCCTTCTCGTCGATGTCGGCCTTGTGCCGCGCGGCCTCCAACGCAGCGCGCTCGGCGGCGAGCATGGCCGCGACGTCCTTGCCCTTCTGCGCCGCCCGCCGATTCCTCCTCTTGGCCGATTCCGCGGCCAACTTTGCGAGCTCCGCTGGCGTGAGATCCGCCCGAGACTTCTTCGGCGCCTTGGTCGCCTTCTTCTTCACCTGTCCGGGCGGGTCTACGGCCTGGCCGCCGGAATTCGGTGGGGCGTCGGCCATGGCGGGATGGTGGTGGGCGAAGGCGAAATCGGGACGTGGGAGGGTTTTGGGGGGAAGGGAGGGGGAAATGGCGCCAAATGGGGCGTCGGCGGGTCCTCTGTGCCACCGACGGGCGGGCCAGGGGAGGACAAGCGTGCGCGTCCCGCCCGTCCGCGCGCTGTCCGTTTCACCCCAAAGACGGACTAAAATTGGGCCGGGATGGGTCAAAAGCGGACAGAAAACGGACAAAATTCCGTTTGCGCCCGCGCGCTAGGCCGTCTGATATGTCCGTTTTGCCCCAAACGGACGCACCCGAACAGGATGGGGTCGTACGCTCCAGTTGGCCTAAGCTCAACCAGGCCCATTCTTAAGCAGCGACACTGCGATAGGGATACGAACAGAGTCGCGTCTGACTCCTCATCCTAGTGTTTCTCCTCTACCAGCCTTCATCTCCCAGCCCATCCACGCCATTCCTCGGAGGCAACCTTGGCAGCTGGCTGCCCTGGAAAAAAAAACGTTATGGGCATCGCAAGTGAAGCCTGCTCCCGCTCTCACGCCCGTCCTCAACTTACCGCGGCACCATGGCGTCCAGAAGATACCACTATGTGTGTGCATCCGCCATGTACGACCACCTGCGCCACGTCGGTTTCCTCAACGACCGCTAGCCGGCGGCCCCAACCCCCAACTCCTCCCCGAACAAGGTTAAGGCAAGTCTTTAGCCTCTTCTCCACCACTCTTTTTTTTTTCTCTGAATCTGGAGCTGTTTGCCACTAGAAATGGGTGATTTAGACGGATTTTTATACTACTTAAGAATACGTACGAGCATTACAACTTTTCCAGCGAACATATATAATGTCTAGGGAGTGTCCAGGTCTCAGTCGACTGAGACTTCGCAAAGTCTCAGTCAAGTAATATAGTATGCAAAGAAGAAGAAAAAAACTTAAAAGAATTTGTGTGCATGAATCTCGATGCAAGATCAACGAATTATAGTATCGGCTGAGACTTCGCGAAGTCTCAGTCGATTGATTTTTAGCAGCGCCGTAATGTTTATTTGGGGAACTTGTTAATTTCGTGAGAAATTAGTATGACTAGCACATGGATGTATGCTTACACTGTTGTATGCCTACTAGCGGTTGGGGGCCGCCATTGCGGGCCTCTTGAGAGGAAGTTGTGCGCGTATTTCTCCCTTTTAAAGAAAAAAAAACTCAACTTCATCTTAAAATTTAAAAAACCTTTCTCGCAACACGTGAACATCACATCCATCTCAAAAAGAAAAAGCCTAAAAAAATTCTCAAAAAGAAAAAGAAAAAAGTCTCACTTCCATCTTTCAAAAATAATCTAGAATAAAACTTTTCTCTAAATAAAAAAAGTCTCATTTTCAACTTCCAGAAACAATCTCCAAAAAAATGAAAAAGGTTGTCACCACGGCCAACGATCATGCGCCACGTGGCCATGCTAGTTGGCCGCCCTTCTCCCGCATGTTAATGTGTGTAATTTAGAACTAATGCAAAGAATGGGCAAATACTATTTACGTCAAATGTCTACATACGTGTTGTCATCTTCCAGGTAACAGAGTTGGAAAATTCACAATGTAGGAAAACGGGGGAAGTTCATAAAGTATCGAACTTTGCACAACTGAATTGACGCTTTTACATGTTTTGCCACAACATAACTTTCTATTGATTGACTCATAGTTTTAAATGCTTTGCCAGGCCCAGTTCTCATGGAAGAACACCAAGAAAGGCAAAGCTGGGGACAAATAAGGTTTCTGCTCTTAATATTTTCTTATTTGACCGCAGTGCCGTTCCATAGTTAGCTCTCACTTTTGGTTTCACTGTAGATTTAATTCTCTGGTCCTGTGAAGTTATTCTTGGTGCTCATATGAACTTTATCTTAACTGATGCAATAAGTCTTGGCCTTTTATGTATGTTTGACACCAGCCAACTTTCTATTGGGCCATGATGACATTTTTCTGCCAGATGTAATTTTAGGTTCTTGTGGTGATATGTTCTTCACACCTAGAGTTGCAGATCAATAGTGTTGATCCGGTTCTAAGACAGTCCACAGAAATTATTCTTTTTCAAATGACTGGATCTGACGCCTGCTGGGACAAGTTGGCAATCTGACCATGATGTAAAAAAAAGTCAGTTATCGGCCGTTATTACCGTGTTGGCCAAAATGATAATTGCCAGCGTGTAAAATGAGATTTAAATAATATAAGTGTTGTGAAATTGGAATGTGTTGCCTAAGATTTGTTCTTATATTTTTCACAATACTGATTGATAATTTGGAAGATGTCTTCCCTTTTGCGCTGCTGCTAGAAGTGATGAGAGAATAATAACCTGGGCATGAATTAGAGATGCTTGTACTTAATCTTTGTGCTACTGTAGATGATGCTCATTTAATAATTTTATAGATTTAGATATTTATTTTCGAAGGGGGGACTGCTAATTGAATTATGCTTCATTTCTCTTCTGCTATTTTATATCAGAATCTGCCTATTCATGCTGCCTTTTGTTGCGTTGTCGTGTACAGTCCTGGTTTAGAATAATGATATTATTAACTACACCATGGATGTGTGGAGAGGTCATTTTGTATTGTTGTGTTTGCGCAAATAATCAATAGGGATAAATACACATACATGTTATATGTGCGTGTATATTTCCAAGTTCTCGAGCATATAAGATAAGAGCATGTTTTTTGTGTGCTGACATGCTTCCCATTGTACACTTCTCTTACATGTCATAAACGTTGTTTTAGAAAACTTCCTTAGATGCTCCCTGTCACCATAATTTGTATACTATTTATTATTATTCCCTGTAAGAGTTATGCAAGTTGACATGAGGTAAATAGCATATATTCCCTGTGTGCAGAGTTATACATCTTTACGGTGACTGGTTGGGCCAAGTAGTATGCAAAGTGCTTACAAAGAAATTGTTAGGTTGAACTGCACTATTTTTTTGTTGTTGAATAGAAGACGACGATCATTTTTTCCTAGATATGTACAACTATTGCCTTCATTTCCTTGATCCTCTGTAGTTTATTATGCAGGTAGCTTCAATCGGACACATTGGTGGAGCTTCTTCAGAGCCTGGTAAAAGTTTGGGGTCTGCTTGGAGCTAAAAGGTTTTGGTGGATATACAAATTTGTTGCTCTAAGATATATGCATACAATTTGGACAGGAGCCCACCACCGTTTATTTATTGCTCCATTTTTTTTCCAATAGCAAGGTACGGTGGAGTTTTATATTCTCTCCCTTTTTTATTTTAGTTATCACACTGTTTAGTTGTGTTGCTCTACATATTGTATAACTTTTCACTGTTAGCACAACAACTGTATTTTATTTTGAGTTAAAGTTGTTACGCCTTTTGTAGATGTTATGGTACATACATGCAAAGTTCATGTGTCTATAGTACATACACGCAGCTTTGCGTTGTATATCAGGTGTTCAATTTCATACTGAATTCGTACAAGTAGATCCATGTATGGCATTTGCATATCAGTTTTGTGATTCGTACAAGAAAGATATTTGTCTCCAAACTAGTGTTTTTTATGTGGTTTCCTTAAATTGAAGCACAACTCATTATTTTAGTTCTTTTTTTGCTGTAGGAATCTAGTTCAGGTCTCACCATGTAAATAAGCTCTAGTGTATTATCCAGAAAAGAACTGCTGGAGCTTCCAGATTAATATTTGTTTTGTCTCATTCTTGAAACGAGCGTAAACACCTTAAAATTAATTTACCCATTATCTCTTTGTTATCTTGCTGGGGTATTGTTTCCAGAATATCATTTCTGTTTGAAAGATTATATAGTCTAACTAGTGTAGTGATTACAGGAAGAAGTGTGTTATCCATGCTAAATTCCGCTTTAGTATATTTTAAGCAGTCTAAAAAATAGAAATAGCAATTTTGCTATGAAATCGAGGAAGGGAAGAAGCTATTTTTAAGCGACCTGGAGATGAAGAGGAAGTCTTTGGAGGCACTGATGTGGAGATAAAATATGGCACTTTTAGCTGTACAGTACCACGGAACAGGATATATAACATCTCATCTGGCTTTTTGCATTGCACCAATTACACACATATTGTTCTACAACAACAACAAACAACAACAAACAAAGCCTTTAGTCCCAAACAAGTTGGGGTAGGCTAGAGTGAAACCCATAAGATCTCGTGACCAACTCATGGTTCTGGCACATGGATAGCAAGCTTCCACGCATCCCTGTCCATGTCTAGTTCTTTGGTGATGCTTCAATCCTTCAGATATCTCTTTACGGACTCTTCCCATGTCAAGTTCGGTCTACCCCGACCTCTTTTGACAGCATCCCTGTCCATGTCTAGTTCTTTGGTGATGCTCCAATCCTTCGGATATCTCTTTACGGACTCTTCCCATGTCAAGTTCGGTCTACCCGACCTCTTTTGACACTATCAACATGCTTTAGCCGTCTGCTATGCACTGGGGCTTCTGGAGGCCTGCGCTGAATATGCCCAAACCATCTCAGACGATGTTGGACAAGCTTCTCTTCAATTGGCGCTACCCCAACTCTATCTCGTATATCATCATTCCGGAGTCGGTCCTTCCTTGTGTGGCCACACATCCATCTCAACATGCGCATCTCCGCCACACCTAACTGTTGCACATGTCGCCTTTTAGTCGGCCAACACTTAGCGCCATACAACATTGCGGGTCGAACCGTCGTCATATAGAACTTGCCTTTTAGCTTTTGTGGCACCCTCTTGTCACAGAGAATGCCAGAAGCTTGGCGCCACTTCATCCATCCGGCTTTAATTCGATGGTTCACATCTTCATCGATATCCCCATCCTTCTGCAACATTGACCCCAAATATCGAAAGGTGTCCTTCTGAGGCACCACCTGCCCATCAAGGCTAACATCCTCCTCCTCCTCGTGCCTAGTAGTACTGAAAGCGCACCTCATGTATTCGGTTTTAGTCCTACTAAGTCTAAAACCTTTCGATTTCAAGGTTTGCCTCCATAACTCCAACTTTCTGTTGACCCCCGTTCGACTCTCATCGACTAGCACCACATGGTCTGCAAAGAGCATACACCATGGGATATCACCTTGTATATCCCTTGTGACCTCATCCATCACCAAGGCAAAAAGATAAGGGCTCAAAGATGACCCTTGATGTAGTCCTATCTTAATCGGGAAATCATCAGTGTCGTCATCACTTGTTCGAACACTTGTCACAACATTATCGTACATGTCCTTGATGAGGGTAATATACTTTGCTGGGACTTTGTGTTTCTCCAAGGCCCACCACATAACATTCCGCGGTATCTTATCATAGGCCTTCTCCAAGTCAATGAACACCATATGCAGGTCCTTATTTTGCTCCCTATATCTCTCCATAAGTTGTCGTACCAAGAAAATGGCTTCCATGGTCGACCTCCCAGGCATAAAACCAAACTGATTTTTGGTCACGCTTGTCATTCTCCTTAAGCGGTGCTCAATGACTCTCTTCCATAGCTTCATTGTATGGCTCATCAGTTTAATTCCACGGTAATTAGTACAACTCCGAACATCCCCCTTGTTCTTGAAGATTGGTACTAATATACTCCGTCTCCATTCTTCTGGCATCTTCTTTGCCCGAAAAATGAGGTTGAAAAGTTTGGTTAGCCATACTATCGCTATGTCCCCGAGGCCTCTCCACACCTCAATGGGGATACAATCAGGGCCCATCGCCTTGCCTCCTTTCATCCTCTTTAAAGCCTCCTTGACCTCCGACTCCCGGATTCGCCGCACAAAACGCCTGCTAGTATCATCAAAGGATTCGTCCATATCAATGGTAGAGCTCTCACTCTTCCCATTGAACATCTTGTCAAAGTACTCCCGCCATCTATGCTTAATCTTCTCGTTCTTCACCAGGAGTTGATCTGCTTCGTCCTTGATGCACTTGATTTGGTCAACATCCCTCGTCTTCCTCTCTCGGATCTTGGCCATCTTATAGATGTCCCTTTCGCCTTCCTTCGTGTCTAACCGTTGGTAGAGGTCCTCATACGCCCGACCCCTTGCTTCACTCACAGCTCGCTTTGCGGCCTTCTTTGCCATCTTGTACTTCTCTATGTTGTCTACACTCCTATCCAGATATAGGCGTCTGAAACAATCTTTCTTCTCCTTAATTGCCTTCTGGACATCATCGTTCCACCACCAGGTATCTTTACCTTCTCTTCTACTTCCCCTGGACACTCCAAACTCCTCTGAGGCCACCTTACGAATGCAAGTCGCCATCTTCATCCACATGTTGTCTACATCACCTCCTTCCTCCCAAGGGCCCTCCTTAATGACCCTCTCTTTGAACGCCTGAGCTACCTCCCCCTTGAGCTTCCACCACTTCGTTCTAGCGACGTTGGCACGCTTGTCCCGCTGGACACGAATCCGAAAGCGGAGGTCAGCAACCACAAGCTTATGCTGAGGGACAACACTCTCTCCAGGTATCACCTTACAGTCTAGGCATGCACGCCTGTCTTCTCTTCTCGAGAGGATGAAATCAATCTGGCTAGAGTGTTGCCCACTACTGTAAGTCACTAGATGTGATTCTCTCTTCTTAAAGAGGGTGTTAGCTACGATCATGTTGTAGGCTAGCGCAAAGCTTAAGACATCTTCTCCTTCTTGATTCCTGATGCCATAGCCAAATCCCCCATGCACCCCTTCAAAACCCGTGTTAGATGTGCCCACGTGGCCATTGAGGTCTCCTCCTATGAAGAGCCTCTCGCCAATCGGTACACTCCTAACCATGTCCTCCGGGCCTTCCCAAAACTCCCTCTTGGTGTTCTCATCGTGGCCTACTTGCGGGGCATACGCGCTGATAACGTGGAGAACTAAGTCCCTAACTACCAGTTTGACCAGGATAATCCGGTCTCCACGTCTCTTGACGTCTACCACTCCATCCTTGAGGCTCTTGCTGATCAAGATGCCTATTCCATTTCTGTTTGCAACCGTTCCCGTGTACCACAGCTTGAAGCCGGTACCCTCCACCTCCTTCGCCTTTTGTCCCCTCCATTTGGTCTCTTGGACGCAAAGGATATCAACGCCTCTCCTCACCGCTGTATCAACTACCTCCCGAAACTTACCTGTCAGAGACCCTATGTTCCAGCTATCTAAGCGAATCCTCCTAGGCTCGGCTAGCTTCCTTACCCTTCGCACTCGTCGAGTCAAATGCGAAGACCCTTGCTCAATTTCCACTACACCCGGGCGCCGATGTAGCGCGCCACTAAGGATGCGATGACCCGATCCTCGCTCACTTGCCACTGTATCCAGATCACCATACGGCGCGCCACCTGGGGGGTGACGGCCCGGCCCTTGCCCATTTTTCACCACACCCGGGTTCCGATGTGGCGCGTCGCTGAGAGGGTTACGCCCCAACGAAAATCTTTTGGGTTTCATCTCCATAAGAGTGGCTGAGTTTTGACGTTGGCTCGCCAAGCCTATCACAACCCTCCCCCTTTACCCGGGCTTGGGACCGGCTATGTTGAGACAACATAGGCGGAGTTACACATATTGTTCTACCATTGTGCATTTTTATTGGCAACACGGGGCCAGGCCAAAAGTTTTTACATAGTGTGATGTTAAAAGTGTCGGTGTAACTTTATACTGATAAGTGCCATTTCGCGATAAGATGTACCGTTGTAGCTTACCTTGCATTCTTTTTGTTTGAACCGTGGCAAAAGCTTTGCCTGTTCTATTGATTAAGAAGAGGACATTTGGCCCTGTGTATGCAATGTCTCTAATGGATTAAAGAGTGAATGTACATTCACTCTTACAACGTTTTAATTTACTGCACATTGCCACAAAATCTAACTGCTGGTTATACGATTTCTTACATCAATTTGGTGTTAATAGGTTGACTGAGCCAAAAAAACAAAAAAAATTCTAAGTTATCATGTTCTTTTGTGTGAATAACACTATGTTCCCTCTAATTTGGTGATGTTACACGTCACAGTAGTAGCTGGCAATCTTATGTTACAATAAAAAATGCTAACCTCGCCTAATTTTGTGGTGGTTGGCTCGAAAGCAAAGCTAACACAAAATCTTACATCGTCTAAATGTGTGGTCGCCGGCTCTTGGAAAGGAACAGTAATCTTACAGCAGCTAATTGTTTATTTACGGCTGTGGTAATCTTACAGCAGCTAATTGTTTATTTACGGTGGTGGTAATCTTACAGTAGCTAATTGTTGTTGTAGTGGTCGGTACGAACAAAAAAGTTGCTGGAAGTGCACGGACTGGCTGGGGTGAAGAATAGTCGATCCCATATATATATATATATATATATATATATATATATATATATATATATATATATATATATATATATATATATATATATATATATATATAGGGTGGCACTATTCTAATCCCAGGATTAGAATAACTATTTGGATCACAGCCAGCCCTATAAGGGCCCGATAGCTCCCTCCTGAACTTCCCGAACTGCCGGCCCACCCCGCAGGATCCACCTGGTCCGATCCCGATCGAGGCCGCCCCAGCACCCCTCCCTCGAAGCTCCTCGTCCCAGCCCCCCTCCTCGCCGCTCCTTCCCTCGATTCGCCGCCGGCCTCCGCCGCGATTCGCCGCTGACCTCCGTCGGATCCAGCGCCTCCCCTCCATCTCCAGCTCCCGGCCGACCGGATCCAGCGCCTCCCCTCCGTCTCCACCTCCGGTCCGACCGCCGGCGCGGGCGAGCGAGCGGCGGCGGATGCCGACGCGTGGGAGCCCGCGTAGCCTGGAGGCGGCGAAGCCGCCGGAATTTCTGCAACAAGCCGCCATGGACTTTCGGAGGCCTCCTCCTTCCAACCTCACCTCCTCCCGACGGCTTAGCAGAGCTAATGACGGCCAAGGCTCAATGTACGGCGAACGGCGCGGCCAAGGGAGCATCTCAGTGGCGGAGGGCGCATCGGCGGCGCCTTCAAATCTAGCAACGAACGCGGCACCACAGGTACCTGAACTTCCTCCCTCTTAGGTACCTGAACTTTCTCCTTGTTCTTGGCTCCTCCTTCAATCTTGCCTCACCTGAACTTCTGGCTTCATGCAGATGAACTTCTTGCCCTCTGCAAGACATGGAATGCCATGGGATATCTCTCCCAACTCTCCGACGAATTGCTCTCAAGGTGGCCTATCTACTGCTGGAAAAAGGCTGGTCGAACTTCTATCAAGGTATGGTTGAACTTCCTGCTGTCTGCTATTTTCTTTCAGCCATGTGAAGTTCTGGTAGTGTGTGAGCCTCAGTTCCGGCTGCAAAAATTAAAAAAATCTGCCTGCATTCATATGTAAAAAACCATGTGAAGTTCAACAAGTCAGTGGGCTAGAGTTCAGGTTGGTATGTATCTGGTTGTTTGCAAAAAAAAGGAAAGTAAAACAAACATGTGATCAATTGAAGTTCAGGTTGGAATGTAGTAGGAAGTTCAACCATTCAAAGTCATGAAGGTCAGCTTTTTGACTGTACACAGTAGTTCCCCTTTGCAAACCATGCAAACACATGAAGGTCAGGTTGGTATGCACTAGTAAGTTCAACCATGAAAACATATGAAGGTCAGGTTTAACTGTAGACTGTATTTCCCCTTGTCAAACCAGAAGTTCAGTCTGTGGAGAGTGCTCAGTTCAGGTACAGAAAAAAACAAATAGTGTAGAATTCAGAATGTGAAGTTCATTCTGTGAAGAGTGCTCAGTTCAGGTACACAAGTATAGGCAAATGCTCAGCTCAGTTCAGAAAAACTATACCTGTCCTAGGAAAAATATGTACATGAACAACACTTTTATGAGAAGTTCAGGCTGTGAATAATGCTCAGTTCAGCAACACCAGTATATGCAGATGTGACTTGTGTGCTAACACATTCTTTTTTTATGCTAGCAGGATGAGAGACGCAGAAAGAAGGTTAGAACTTCCCAGCAGCAAGTACACAACCCTAACCCTGTACGCGTTGTGCCGCCCCCTCAATGGGTCACACCTCAAACGCACCAACAGCATTCCCAATCTGCTCCACACCAGAATTGGGTGACACCGGAAACACATGCAGACTTCCAAGATGCTGGGTCACAGCCCGATCCGCACCATTTTGCGCCTCCACCTAATTGGGTTACGCCGGAAATCCCCCGCGGATTCTTTGTATCCACCAGCAGACTTCCAAGCACAGCGATGGAGGAGGGTGTTAGCTCAGGTCCTGCGTATAACTCTGGAGGTTATCCTGGTGTGGCTCGTCAATGTGAAAGGGCAGCAAGTAAACCGGATGCCAGGACAAATCCAACAGGAACACACACACGGAGGAGAGTGCTCTGCACACTACCGCCGTTGGATGCTGCTGCTGCTGCTACAACTCAGGATCGTACGGGACATGAGGTAGATGGATTGCTTCACAGAACAAAAGAGCAAACTAAAACCAGGATCGACATGCCTCCACAACCACCACAAGAAAAAAGGACGCAAACAAGAGAGAGGCCATCTTCAGCCCTCCTTCCTCCTCGTGACCCACTCCTGCACCCTGCTATGATAACTCCGCCGTGCCCCATCCCAGAGGGCCAGCAGCAGACTCCGGTGGAGTTGTGATCATACACGCACGTAAGTGAACAAAATTTAAGTATTTATATATGCATCTTGTATGATCTGCAATTTTTCTGCTCCCTCCAGGATAACAAATTTATAAACTGCATTTTAACGTACCGTTTGAATATTTTTTCTTTTTCTGTAGATGCCGGATCTCCCAGATTATCTAATACCAAGACTAAAGATGCCATTCAAGAATGTAGAGAAAGCCAGGGAATTTTACAACAGATACGCCAGACATGCTGGTTTTGGCATCAGGAAGACGGGAGGGAATGACAATCACAAGTATTTTGTTTGCGCGTTCCAAGGGAAACACAGAACTTCTGTTTCGGAAGCTGAAAGGAAGAGAAACAAAACATCGCAGAGGACATGCTGCAATGCAAGAATGAGGGTGAAGGTGCAAGAGGATAACACATGTGTGGTAGTGGACATTGAGTACAATCATAATCACCACCTCATCCAAACTGCTGACATGCTGGTATTCTTGCACTCACACAAGAATTATGACCCCACTATTTTGGAGTACGTAAAGCTCTTGCAGTACCATGATGTCAAACATCCAACAATTATGTCCATGCTATCCGAAAATGAAGATGGAAGCTACTTCCTAAGCATGACCGGACGAGACCTACTAAACCAGTAAGTATTGAAAAATGCACATACTGCAATGTACATAACATCCTAAGTCACCACCCTTGCTAGCAAAAATAACGAATGCATGTTTGCATATAATTTGCAGGAAAGCTATGAATGCGAGGAAAGATGATTTGGATGATGTATTGAAACTTGTATCTTTCTTTAAAGACATGAAGGCAATCAATGATGAGTTTTTCTATGACATACAAGTAGACAGCGACAATGTAATTAAAAACATTTTCTGGTCCAATGCAAGCTGCAGGGGAGCATATCAAGATTTTGGCGATTGCGTAACATTCAACACAACTTATAAGACTAACAGATTTCATATGCCTCTGGGAGTGTTTGTTGGAAAAAAAACACCATTTGCAGTCAACGATATTTGCTGTTGCCCTGATCAGAGATGAAGATGCAAAGTCACTCAAGTGGTTGTTCGATACATTTGTACGGTGCATGAACAACAAACACCCAACTTGCATTCTAACAGGTAAGTTTAAAAAAACTCTACAAGTTTCATCATCTTTTCAGCTCTGGGTGTATATCGGGTATACTGGTTTTAACTGAAAAATATTATAAACCAAGCAGTTCAAACACTGGTAGCACAGAAGTCCAACAAACAGTACAACAAGCAAAATATGGTTATGTCTGTGAAGTTCAAATACAGGAATCATAGAAGTTCAAGAACACTGCTGTAAGAAAAAAATATGTATCATGTTCAGAAAAATATGGTTATGTCTGTGAAGTTCAATCACTGGTATCACAGAAGTTCAACAACACTGCTGTAAGAAAAAAATTTGGGTGACATTATTAGATAGTCCTGCTGCTGCATGTGAAGTCCAACTACTTGTATCACATAGGTTCAACAACACTGCTATAAGGAAAATATATGTGACATTATTAGATAGTCCTACTGCTGCATGTGAAGTTCAATCACTGGTACCACAGAAGTTCAACAACACTGCTATAAGAAAAAACTTTGTGACATTACTACATAGTCCTACTGCTGCATGTGAAGTTCAACTACTTGTATCACATAAGTTCACCATCAGTGCAAGAAGCAAGTTTCATTTTTTTAATTCATGCAGACCAGTGCCCGTCAATGGCGAAAGCTATACCACAATCATTCCCAAATACCGTCCACAAGCTATGCCGTTGGCACATCCTGAAGAAGTTCAAGGAATACATCGCGTTGCTGTACAAAAAGTATAATAACCAAAGAGGAGTTCACAGCAATCTTAAACTGGCCGCTAATGCCAACAGAGTTTGAAGCTGCCTGGGCTGCACTCGTGCAGAAGTACAACCTGCAGAACGACCAGATGATGATGCAGCTGTGGAGTGATAGGAAAATGTGGATATCAGCATATTACAAGAACATTTTCTGTGCTAGAATGACTTCTACACGACGAAGCGAGAGCATGAATCACGTCCTCAAGAGAGGGTTTGTCAAGGGGACACAGAACCTACACAAGTTTGCTAGGCGGGTAAATGCTTGCATACAAACTCGGCTGCAGAAGGAGAATGAGCAAACAATGGCCAGCATGGTATTGTGACTTCCTTGAACATGTGCACTTGGTATTTAAATGAAACCCATGCCTCTGCTCGACTAATATCTTATTTTTTGACATGTGCAGAGCAATCCTGTCACAAAAACAAATTACGGCTACGAGGAAGACATGACTATCAAGTACACGAGAGCCGTGTACAGCGAGATGAGGGATAGGATGAGAAAGAGCATGCTATTTCGCGCAAAAAAGATAGCAGAGGCCACTAAGTACCTTGTGTACTACCACAACAAGGGTGGCCATGATGATGAAGAAAGGTTTGCCTGGTCAAAGCATGAATTCCAGGTTGTAGCTGACCCAGAGAATGAAATATATGAGTGCGAATGCAAGCTTTGGACACACACAGGTGAGCGGAAAAACAAACTCATTAAATAGCTAAACTAGTAGTATCATATCAATATATGAAACTCATTGCTGGCTCACAAACAATGTATTCTGCATTCATCACAAATTTAGGTTTGTTCTGCCTTCACATAATGAACATACTGGACTACCTGAGGGCTGACAAATTTACAGACAAGTATATCCTGAAACGGTACACAAAGACTGCAAAATTACAACCAACATTTGATACAAGGGACTACAACACAATTGCATCGGATGGCAGCTCAAAACTCTCAAAGCAAGACATCCTGCTGCAGCTAAATTTGACGGTTAACAAGAAAGCAATGAGATGTGAACAGCAATATGACAGAGCCTTCTATGTTCTCAAGAGGCTCGTGGAAGAACTTGATGCAATACATTCAGCAAATCAAGCAGATGCTGACGAAAGGATGGCTGAAGAGGATGCTGAAATTGAAGATGAACTTCATTATTATGAAGCTGAAATGCTCCAGACCGCTGCTCAAGCCGACCGATGCAAGGAGGATGTTGGCCAATTGATGCAGCAGTAGCAGCAAGAGATGATGAAACTGCCGCTGTACTCTGAAACAAAGGGTAGGAAGAAACTTTCTGCAGCAAAGAAAAGTGACCAGAGAGCTCAAATAAAGGCACCATCTGCAGATAGAGTCATCGTGCTGGATGACAATGGAGTGCCACTTGGACACAGGCAATGTAGTGTGTGCAAAAAGGTTGCAGGACACAACAAACTCACTTGTCCAACACTCTTAGAAAGAAACGATGCCGAGGAGGTCAAGCAACCAAAAGCTCAAAAACAGCAGCCCAAAGTTCAAAAACAAAACAAGGGACCACACCCAGAGAAAGCTAGCAGCAGGCTTTGTAGCATATGCAAGGAATACGCTCCACACAATGCACGAACATGTCCGAAGCGCGCAGAGGCTGAAAAGACAAGTCAAAAGCCAGAAAAGAAAAAGAAAGCGAAACCTAGAGCCAGCACCAAGAAAGTGGTGGAAGATGAAGAGGAGGATGAGAAAGACGAAGATGAAGACATCAACGAAGAAGAGGAAGACTAAGAGGAAGATGAAGAGGAAGAGGAAGAGGTACATGTCAAACAAAAACCACTACCAGCAAAGCCTAGGAGGAGCGCAAGGCTGATGAACAATTAGACTAGGTCGATTAAACAAAAGCAAACTTATGTCATGTCAGTGTATATTATGTTATTACACTATTGAATAGTATTTTTGGAGAAGCTTACTGTAGAAGTTCTACTGTACAAGTTTCAAAGAAATTATACAGTAGAAGTTCAAGTGCTCTTACTTTAGAAGTTCTGGTATATTATGAGAGGAGGTGCAGGTGCTGTATTCCATAAAAGACCAAGCAGGAATAAAGAATAAACTATGAAGTTCAAGTGCTATTACTTTAGAAGTTCTGGTATATTATGAGAGGAGGTGCAGGTGCTGTATTCCATAAAAGACCAAGCAGGAATAAAGAATAAACTATGAAGTTCAAGTGCTATTACTTTAGAAGTTCTGGTATATTATGAGAGGAGGTGCAGGTGCTGTATTCCATAAAAGACCAAGCAGGAATAAATGAATATACAGTGAGAAGTTCAAGTACTCTTACTTTAGAAGTTCTGGTATATTATGAGAGGGGTCGCTGGTGATGTATTCCATAAAAGAGCAAGCAGGAATAAAGAATAAACTATGAAGTTCAATAAACTTACAGAAGAAGTTCTGGTATAATAATTAATGTAGGAAAAATATGCTTGACAAATAAGTATTGCCATATAAACTAAGCTAGTAATCCTAACACGACGCGTGGACATATGAAGTTCTGTTTGGATACCTGGAGAAGTTCACGTAGAAACCCGACAAGATCAAGAAACGTGAAGGAGTGTATGAGAATATTTTTACACGAAGTTCTAGTTGAAAACTATTTGCAGTTAAAAAATTACAAAAATAGGACAACACAAAAATTACAAAAGGCTACATCTTGATTGAGTTGAAAAATAATAATACATTCTACAACAACAAAATTCTCTCCATCTCAAACCAGCAGCCCAGCCAGATCTCAAGCAGAAGTTCAAGTTCACATGTTGGGGCCAAAATTAACAAACACTAGATTTATGAACAAAAAACACTGTCCACAAAAAACCAGCAGTTCAGCCAGAACCCAGGCCGAAGTTCAAGATCATAAGTTGGGGAAAAACAAAAACACTGGAATACTGAAACAGTGCAATACATTTAAATTCACAAGACGATCATTCTTCATTACAGATACAGTTGTCCTCAATAACATAAAAAACAGTGCTGCAGCTATAGATATACAAATTACTAAACCATTCTTACAACCAAGTCTTTACGAAATCGTTCCAATCATTATCAAACCAAGTCTTTACGAAATCAAATCTACACTAAAACCAATGTTTCTACACGCAGAATTCATGGGCCCAAGGACTGGATCTCAACAGGAAGCTCTCCACGCACAATTTCATTCTTCTCGCTGAAGACTAGAGTGTGCATGAACTCGGCCTTCCAGTCATCTACAGCAGCCTGCAAACAAAAAGAATGAAGAATAAAAAAAACAGTAAAGCATAACTAAAAGCACAGCAGGAGCGTGTCGACAAAAACAAAAAAAACATGAAAGGATGATGAGACAAAGGAACAAGGACAAAACATACTTCCACATCACCAAAATCTTCAACAAGCTCATCGCCATCATATGTAGAGCAGAGCTTCAAGGCGAAGAAACCACATTCATTATCCAGTTGCTTTGGGACATCAACAAAAGTCGGCATCTTTGCAATAGTCACCCAATTTGGCTGCTTGCTCGCTTTGTACTCATCCTTGTCGTACATCTCCTCCAGCAACCCAACAAATCTCTTGATCTGCTAGACATGACAAATACGATAAAATCAAGAACATCTTAAACAAAAAGCTAAGTTCAGGTACATAAAAGCGACACCTGCATAAAATCCAACTAAACGATACCAGAAGTTCAACTCTCAAATGATAGTCAGTTCAAGCACAAAACTTTGAAGCAGTATTACCAAACAGAGATAAAAATATTTTGCCAACGGAAGGCAGAATAAAATTCATGTCAAAAAGATAATATGACGGGAGGTTCGGACTAAGAAACACTCACGATATTTTGGCAGTCTCCGTGGAAACTTGTTCATGAAAGTCCCTTATTAGAGTAAGGGAGTGAATCAAGGATGTCAATGCTCCCACGATATCTATTCAGCACATACACACTGTAGTGCGCTATTTGCCAATTGGCTTGAAAAGTATCAAAAAAATGCCAAGATTGAAAAAATGGTTAACACAAACTACAAACAATAAGTATTGAACAACCGAGATGAACAAAAACTTCTTGACAAACTCAGCAAAAGGATGTACATAATAAAAAAAGGAAGAGTTATGAAAACCTAACCAGCTTTGCGTTAAGAAGGTCTTCTTCCTTACGAACAAACATTGGGAGGAGTGCAGCCGAATTTTTTACATCGAATTTTGGAACTGATGCACCGAAATAATCATACTCCAGGCAGTACTGCATTCACCAACAGACCATCAACAAAGATCAAGACCACGAAATAATAACGACAAATAAAAACAACTCCCAATGCCACTTCACCAAAACTAGCGCAAAAAAGGAGATAGGGTTACAAGAACAAAAACCTGTATGAAGTAGGGACTCAGAACAACCCTGTCAGCACAAGAGAAGATCTCAGAGGTCTCCGGCTTATCCTTCCACAAGTTTATGACAAAGTCCATTATGTCTCCTTCCATCTGCTGCCCTTCACCGAAAAGAGTATAAAGGACACGTCCTGTGAGGTCAATCACATTCCCAGGGACGGTAAACATGCAGTAGCTTGTACTGCAGATTTAAAGGATGGGAAAATATTAGAAGCGCAACTCCAAGACTAGGAGAATGAATAGAAGTTCAGATACTATAACATTAGAAGTTCACAAAAAATAGCATTTCTGGTAGCAAAAACATAAGAAGAATACTCACTCAGAATACTTCTTCAGACCATCTTCACTAAGCACAATTTGTTTCAACCTCCGGGCCTCAGATAGATGAGGGTAACTGTATTTCTTTAGGGGAGCGACAGGAGAACGCCACTTCACAGGCAATCTTGCTGCTCTCTTCGAGGAAGTTATGTTGCCAGACTCAACTGCCGGATTCCTCCTGGTGATGACAGCATTCTTCCCACACCAACAACAGTAGCAGCAGCAGATTTACCCTTCTTCAGGTAAGCAATCTTCTCAAAATCATCATCCGACGAAATCACCTCTGCTTGGACTGCACCAACCTTCCCGGAGCAAGGGGTACTTGGAGCAGCACCAATACCGACAGACTGCTTCCCCAACTTGGAAGGAATAAGGGTTCGAGAGCTCTCATATTCTCTCGGAGTTGTACTCATCGATTCCTCCCTAGGCTGGTATTCCTGTGACCCGAGGAATGAGTAGTGGTAATCGGTCAAGTCCAACGGCTCCACTGTCAAAAAAAAAGACCATTAAATTAATATAACTGAAGTTCAGATAAAACACAATGTACAGTCCAACAAATATAGATGTCATGATTACTACTCAAGTTGACCTAAAAATTATGTTGCGTTTAAAAACTAATGAAGTTCAGGCACAACCCAAGGCACAGTTCAAGATAAACTAATGAAATGGAAAACATTCAACTACAACTAACAAAAGCATAAAAAGGTATCATCTCTAAAGTTCATGTAGAATAAAAGCTGCAGTCAAAGTAAGCAATGACAGGAAAAAAATACTGAAACAAAAAACACAAGCAAGTAAAAGACAATGAAGTTCATGTAGAACAAAAGCTGCAGTCCAAGTAAGCAGTCCAAGTTTCAAGACTTACATGAATAGTAGCCAAACAGACCATGGAAGTCTGTTTCAAACAAGTTAGAAGAAACAATTGAGTACAACCATGTCTTCCTGATATCCAAGATATTCTCATGGGAATAGTTTGCAAGAACCCCATCATGATACGAATTAACATTCGTAAGCATGAAGAATCCGTAGTCGATACTGCCATCAAACAAAGAGAACAGTGTTAAAACAAAAGAAAGCCAAAAGCATAACAAGACGTTGCAGCTTACGTACAACTACAATTAAACAGAAAGTGATAGAGAGAAAAGTGGAACTCATACTTGTTAGTCTGTTGGGGGACATCAATCCAATCCAAAGGGAAATGGTCAATAGAAGGTGGACTGAAGGGTGTCTCCCTGTCATTGCTGGCATCGCTCCAAAGCTTCTTGATGTTATCAGTCATCCGCCGATACAGGCGTATCGCACAGTCATCATTTGGTCCATAGTAGGAGTCAAGAAGCCGGAACCTTGAATTCTTCATGTCAAGAAATATGGAAACCCAATGACCAACACCACCCAAGTGAGCAGGAAGTTCAGGTGAGTCAAAAGTGGGGAAAATAACCTGACGCAAGATAAACACACAAATCATTAAAACTGAATATTAATATCAAGAGCACAGAAAAATAAACAAATATAAACAGAGAGGATCACAGTGGAAACAAATACAGAGACAAAGAAACAAATATTGCTTACAGAATCATGCGCATCCATGCTATCTGGACCAGTCGCTAAGAAGTACTTCCTCACACGGGAATCAAAATGCCCTCTGTAAATCTTGTCCTAATATAATGCAGATAACAGCAACATATGAAATACAATGAGACCAACAAGTTTTAACTAATATGGTAAAGAACAATAGAAAAGAAATTACTATAGGGTTGACTTACACAAACCCAATACGGCAGGATGAGTTTTTCTGAGTCCTGGTATTTGGCACGTAGACAATACAGTGCAATCTCAGCTACATTAGATCGAAGCATTCTGCGAGGAGAAAAAGACCCTGCGACATCTTCAACAGTAGCTTCACACTCATTGTTTTGGAACATAATCTTTGATCTAAAACAAACAAAAAAAAGTAAAGAAGTTCAGCATCAGAAACTCAAGAAGTTCATCACACAGAAAGCAAAGAAGTTCAGCTACATAACAACAGGCATCAGAAAGTAAAGTTAGATGTTCAGCATCAGAAAGTAAAGAAGTTCAGCAACAGAAAGTAAAGAAGTTCAGGTATAAAACCACATGCAGTACATAAGTTAGATGCATATAAATTCTGACCAGCTGCACTCACCTCTTAGAACGATCACTCTTAAGCCTAGTTACACTGAAATAAAAGTCATCAACCTTCTTTCGGACGACAGCAAGTTCACTATCTGCTCAACAAAAGAATAGAAATTAAGAGCAACATACAAACACATAAATCACGACAGGAGCAACAAACAACACAAGCACATCTCAGCTGCTACACCGAAAGATAAACCACAGGATTAAAAACATCACAACCCATGCATTACAAACCTTCCCCCACATAAAAACAGCTTCAATTCACTTTATTTACAAACCACATGACAAACCACAAACCAGAAGTTCAACTTGCACCACACAGACAGTACATAGGGATATCAAAGACTCAAACCAACAACAAAAGGGATGAGGATGGGGAAAGAAGAGAGAAGCATGCTCCTCTCTTTATGGATTCTTGCCTAGACCAGTTGCAGCACTGGAAAGACCATCCTCCTTTCCCAAGCTATCACTTTCAGTCTCTTCATCATCATCTCCAGTAGACATTGCAGTGTCGTCGGCAAGCACACCAGTAGCAGCTGGAGCAGCTGGAGAATCTGAAACAACAAAAACTGTTGGTTGTGCTGCAGCAGGAAGAGCTGGAGAACCAGCATCAACAGCAACTGATGGCTCTGCTGCAGGAGACATCTCCGTGCCTGCACGAGCACTACCAGTATCAACAGCAGCCTCGATGGGATCTTTCTCTGAAATAATATCTTCAACTGTCTTGCCCTGCTCAGCATCAGAAACCCCAGCACCGATGGACGACTGAGGTTCAGTTCGATCCAGCCCATCGGAGCAGCCAGTGCCTGATACAGCCTTGTCTGCAACCTTCTCTGAAGGAACACTAGCATCGTCATTCTGTAGCAAAGAACAAAAGGTCAATAAAAATGGGCACATAGAAAAAAATGTACAAGAAGTTAAATAAAAAGGAAACAAATGGACAAGAAAAAAAATACTTTAGGATCACTGCCATGAACCTCATCAACAAATAAATCACTCGCGGGAGCAGATTCACGCACAGGGACAGTTGCACTTTCAGGTAAAACATCCTCATCAACCCTAGCACCATCATCAACAGCCTACAAAAATCATATAGAACACAATGTCTAATCAGGTGAAGTCCACATTATATAACTAAAGAAGGACAACTATGACCATTGACACATGGAGGAAGTCCAAAGACAGTAAACATAGAAGGTCAGATATCAAACTACTATCACACAAAGGAAAAAAGGGCCAGATATGGAAACCAAAGAAGTTCAGATACTGTAGGGCTGGAAGTCCAGATACTGTAAACAGAGAAGGTCAAATATGAAACACAAATACTGAAAAAAGAAGTTCAGAACACATGAAATCAAGAAGGGTCACCTATGACAAAAAACAGTAATAACTGAAAAGCTAACAATGAACATTAATTCAAAGAACTAACAAAAAGCCAACATAAACAAACCTCTTAAGTACGCTCCTCGTTCCTTCCGTCACGACCCAAACGAACAGAATCATCTTGCCTCTGAATCTGACTGACAACAACACTAGCCTCATCTTCAAAAGGCTTGCAACGAGCATCCTGCATTTCCTTGAACAGCCCAAAGCTAGTGCGGAGGTGGGAAGTGCTCTGACGAAGCTCAGCAAGAATTCTAGCTTCAATTGACAAAACCTCCTTCGAAGACTCAGCGTCAAAACCATGGCCGGGAGGAAGAATCCCGTCGACGCGACTAAGACGCTCAAGAGTTGTTGGAACATGGGCCATCTCCCCACAAACAGTTTCCAGAAGACCATCAATCCTAAGAAGGGAAACATTGGCAGCATCAAAGAAACCCTCAGAAGAAACGCCACCTGCAGCACTCACATGGGCAGAAGAACCTCCAGGATCTACAGGGGGGCACCAGTATTGACATCCCGGGAGAATTCAAATCTTGGGGCACCTCCACTCCCTAGGCCGCTGGCACGAGGCATAGTAAGAACAGGACGTTCGATAACCCTAAAGAACACAACCTCAGCCTGTGTCTTCCACTACATACAAAACAAAAGTCAACGCATCAAAAAACAATGAAGGAACATGGAAAAAATATTGAAGACAGTACCAGAAGTTCAAGTTAAACTGTACAGGAAAGAATGATGCATAGAAACACTCACAAGCAGTTTCCCAAACACCCAGTTGGCTGGGTCCTCATCCCCCTTCTTAACCAAGTCAGCAGTAGCAAGCTCAGACATCTTGGCCTGGTCCATGTAGTTGATGCGAGGGGTCCTCAAATCAACAACAGACTTCTTGCCAATGATAAGGCAGTCCAGATACATAAGTAGCGGCGCGATGCCGCAGCCTGTAACTGCTTTTCCTCTGCTAGTCCCTTGCTGATACCTAGAAACAGCCCTTCGAAGATCATCAACAACCAACTGACAATAGTCCATATTTGCCATATCTTCAGAGACAAGATTCTCAGCCATTGCTGCCTCCCTGGACACTCGTGTAGACGTACCAGGAATAATAACCTTCATGAAAAGAATAAGGTAAAAGACCTGCAGAGCCAGGTCATCATTCTTCTCATCCTTCACAAGTTCCTCGAGGATCTTCCGCAGATCCTTTGTCTTGATATCATCACTCCTCTTGTAGCCAAGTTTGGCCTTCAGCCTCATAACAACATCATCAAACCCATCCTCCGAGGGCCTAGGAGGGGTACGATCACCTTGAGGGAATCCAAAAAGATGGTGAATAGCATCACTTGTAATACGCAAAACCTTGTTCGCCTCACCCATGTCCAGAATCATAGTAAAAGGGTTAATCTTGGTGTAGATGTGGCCCATCAAAGGACGAGAGATGTTGGAATCAATCGTCAAATCAAACACAGAACCAAAACCAGCCTTGATAACCCTCGCCTTGTGCCTAGGTTGTAGCAATTTTGTGCACAACTTGACCTCTTTCAGTGAGCAGCGAACCGTCTTGTTAAAACATTTCGCATCATCTCCTCCTTCATCACCTTCTTCCACTGATTTGCCTCCTCTCTTCCTCAGAACAGGCCGCTTCACAAGCTGATACTGCAAAAAAGGCAATGACAGGAAAAAAAGGCAGAACAATGAGTCAGACAAACTAAACCAAAAGTTCACTAATGCTGAATTGGAAAAACTACATAAGCAAATAGAGCATGGACAAAAAAATTGTATATAGCAGAAGTTCAACCATTAAAAAACAAGAAGTACAGCTGCTTTCTCCATGTTAGCAGTGTACATTTCAGAAGTTCAACTATGTCTACATAGGCAGTACAACCATGTATGACCAGAAGTACAGCTGCTTTCTCCATGTTAGCAATGTACATTTCAGAAGTTCAACTATGACTACATAGGCAGTACAACCATGTATGACCACAAGTTAAGCTGCTTTCTAAATGTTAGAACTTTACAAAGCAGAAGTTCAACTATGTACACCAAGGCATTAAAACCATGTATACCAAGAAGTTCAGCTATTATCTTCATGTATATAAGCAGAAGTTCAGCTATGTACACAAAGGCAGTAATACCATATAAACCAAGCAGTTCAGCTAACCTCTAAATGTATATAAGCAGAAGGTCAGCTATGCACACCAAGGCAGTACTACATACACAAAATATAACAACAATTATACAATGTTCTCAAAAACAGTAAACATGAGAGATTCATACCTGATCAGCAGCAGCAGCATCATCGTCGTCATCCTCGTCATCAGCGTTGAAATCAGCATCACCCTGGTCGTCTGGATCAACACGAGAACGCTTCTTGCAACCCTTGTTAACCTTTGCCGGTGCAACCTTGTGCTTAACGCCGCATTTCTTGCCCTTACCAGATGCACCAGCACCAAGCGGAGAAGGTGTAGGCGCCGCAGTGGCAAGCACACGAGGACTACGACGTGGCGTACCACCGCGGGCTTGGCCTTCCACTTCAGGAAGTTCAACCACACTTGGTCCTGTAGCATTTGAAACACGTGGGCTCCTCCGAGGAGTAACTTCACCAACTAAATGCTTCCTAGCCACGGTCTTCTTAAATTTCTTCTTCACAGGGGCAGCCATGCCATCACTGGCACGCGGCACATCTTCTTCAGCAACAGAGCCATGCCCAACTGTGAGCTCAGCAAGATCACCAGATTCAGAAACATGAGAACCTTTCTGAAGGTGGGCCGCCATCTTCTTATAAAAATCTTCTTGCTTCTTCCTCTTGCGTTGATCCTCTAGAAGAAGCTGAAGGGGCACATCCTCATCTTGCGTGACAGGTTCAGTGCCATCAACAGACTGGGACTGCGTCTCTGACATCTGAAGAGAGCACAAAGGCTCCGGAACGGAATCACAACCTTCAACTGATGGAGCCCCCTGCTCGGCTGCAGCAGTGTTATCTGGCACACCCAAGTCAGATAGTACATCATTGATGGTGTTCACAGCTTCCTCCTCTGTGGATACATCCGCAAGAACACAAAAACATAACAAAAGGAAAAGAGTCAAGAACAAATACAAAACACACGACAAGAACAAGTTCAAAAACATGGCTCAAGAATTAAAAAAAAGGAGTTGCACATACTGGGTGAAGCAAGAGCTACAAAAGCAAGATCCGTGAGGCTTAAATTTTTCTCAAGGCTCAAAGCAACCTCAGCAAATACAGTCAAAGGAATAATAGGTGGTTTAGCCGGATCAGATCTTGGAGCATAAGTATTAACTTCTGAAGCTCCATCTTGATCAAAGGCATTTTTTCAGAACTATTAAATTCATCACCAACTACAAAATGGAAGTAAAAAGGCAGCTGAGTTTTAATCCACAATCTACACCAAAGGAAGTACTACAAATACATGAATGTCCAATGTCCAGAAGTTCAAAAATACCTAACAAAGCAGTAAAACAATGCACAATCTACAATCTACATACTAAAGATAAAACAATCTACACCAAAGGAAGTACTACATATAGATGAATGTCCAGTAGTTCAACAATACATAACAAAGCAGTAAAACAATGCACAAACAGAAGTTCAACCAAATTTCATTACAAACAAATAATTAAACAAGAAGTTCAACTATATGACCCAAGGCAGTACTACAAAAAAAAAGATGAAGCATGAGCAGAAATATTTTTTCACACCCAAACTACTTCTCAATACCATGAAAATGATAACAAAAAATACAAAGATATACACTAAAATATAAAACATTGGTAAGTCCAAACACACTTGGAGACATAGTTCACTGGCAATTCATCAAAAAAAATCTAAAGAAGGTTTTGAATCCATGAAAATTTAAAATCCAAGATGCATATACATTTACAAACCTGAAGAAGGTTTTGAATCCATGAAACACCACTCCTTGATGAATGGTAGTCCAAACCCTAGATACACCTACAAAAAACAGGGGGAAAATTAAATCTAATTAGCAAGTAGAAAATCAAACAACAATACAAAAAGCAACTAAATCAAACCCTAGGATAAAACAACTAAAACACATCAACAATTATGAAGATGAACAGTAGCACATCTAGGCAAGCACGACAAAAATAGTACTCATAAACTAACTAGCATGTGACAGACACAATCTAGACTACGAAATCAATAACATTAATGGATGTAAATACATCACATCCAGCTGCAACCACCACACCACACCCTTCTTACATGCATCTCACTGGTGAAATTACCAAAGGGGAAATGAAATCCACACAAGTCTGAAGGATAAAATAGCACACACAAGCATCTCACAAATAAAATTAACCACGGGGAAATGGAATCCACCCACCACACGCACAAGAACCCTACCTAATCTCCATTCCAACCATCAAAAGAAAAGGAAGGAGGCGGATGCGAGAGCACACAAAAGTAATAGAGAGAGCTCGACAGATCTGGCGAAAACTAAGAGCAAGCATTGGGGGGAGGCAGCATTTGTACCTCTCCAAGCGACCCCGATGCACGAATCCGTGGCGGTTCTTCCACCCCCACGACGCCACGCGCACCTTGGAACCGCACAGACAGTTGCTGGCTTCGCTTCAGAGGAGAAGAGAGCGGGCTGAGGGAGGGAGAGCGGGGCGTGGGGCAGAAATAGGAGCGGGCGTGCGTCGGTTACTCCACTCACGAGCGCGGCGGAGAAGTCGGGGGAAGTTGGAGGAAGGGAGCGAAGAAACAGAGAGGGAGAAGAGAGCGAGCGACAAGGGGAAGGGGTTTCTGACAGGTGGTGCGCGAGCAAGATGGGCAGTAAATGGGGCTCTCTAGCGGTTGTTGCAGCGCCGGGGTTAATTACAGTTTTACCCCTGACCACTAAAAAGTAAATGCATATGTTGAAAAATGAATGCACCATTCGAATGCATCAGTTTAAAAAGATAAGATCAAATAAAAATCTGTTGGTATCCCTTAAAACCAACATTTGATGGCCAACAGAAGTTCAAGTACACTACCAATGGAAGTAAAATATATACACAAATAAGCACTAACAAACAAAGAAGAAGTTCAAAAAATAAAGAACAGAAGTTCAAGTACACTATCAAGCGAAGTAAGGCATATGAATAAATAAACAATAAGAAACAAAGAAGAAGTTCAAATACAAAAACACATGAAGTCCATAACTAACTCAACGGACTCGCCTCCGCATGCGATGACGCAGCACGCCGCGTCGTCGCCTACTCCTGCTCGTTCCTGGCTCGGCCTCACCGGGGGTCCCCGCGGACTCGCATCCGCTCGTCGTGGGCCCCCTTGCTCGGCCTCGCGCTACCGCGGCAGTGCGCGCTAGGTTGACAGGCGCAATGCGGTTATTCTGTTTCCACCCCCCACCCGCACGCACCCCAGGGCCACACCCCTAAGATAGATAGTGGGGTCACGGATGTGACGGACTCGCCTCCGCATGCGACGACGCGGCACGCCGCGTCGTTGCCCGCTCCGGCTCGTTCCTGGCTCGGCCTCGCAGGGGGAGGGGAGGGGGGTCCTGACCCCCCTCCCCCCTGCTCGGCCTCGCGCTACCGCGTTGGCGCGCGCTAGGTTGACAGGCGCAATGCGGTTATTCTGTTTCCACCCCCACCCGCACGCACCCCAGAGCCACACCCCTAAGATAGATAGTGGGGTCACGGATGTGACGGACTCGCCTCCGCATGCGACGACACGGCATGCCACGTCGTTGCCTGCTCCGGCTCGTTCCTGGCTCGGTCTCGCAGGGGGAGGGGGGGTCCCGACCCCCCCTCCCACCCTGCTCGGCCTCGCGCTACCGCGTTGGTGCGCGCTAGGTTGACAGGCGCAATGCGGTTATTCTGTTTACACCCCCCACCCGCACGCACCCCAGAGCCACACCCCTAAGATAGATAGTGGGGTCACGGATGTGACGGACTCGCCTCCGCATGCGACGACGCGGCACGCCGCGTCGTCGCCTGCTCCGGCTCGTTCCTGGCTCGGCCTCGCAGGGGGAGGGGAGGGGGGTCCCGACCCCCCCTCCCCCCTGCTCGGCCTCGCGCTACCGCGTTGGTGCGCGCTAGGTTGACAGGCGCAATGCGGTTATTTTGTTTCAACCCCCCACCCGCACGCACCCCAGAGCCACACCCCTAAGATAGATAGTGGGGTCACGGATATGACGGACTCGCCTCCGCATGCGACGACGCGGCACGCCGCGTCGTCGCCTGCTCCGGCTCGGTCCTGGCTCGGCCTTGCAGGGGGAGGGGAGGGGGGGTCCCGACCCCCTCCCCCCTGCTCGGCCTCGCGCTACCGCGTTGGTGCGCGCTAGGTTGACAGGCGCAATGCGATTATTCTGTTTCCACCCTCCACCCGCACGCACCCCAGAGCCACACCCCTAAGATAGATAGTGGGGTCACGGATGTGACGGACTCACCTCCGCATGCGACGACGCGGCACGCCGCGTCGTCGCCTGCTCTGGCTCGTTCCTGGCTCGGCCTCGCAGGGGGAGGGGAGGGGGGTCCCTCCCCCCCTCCCCCCTGCTCGGCCTCGCGCTACCGCGTTGGTGCACACTAGGTTGACAGGCGCAATGCGGTTATTCTGTTTCCACCCCCACCCGCACGCACCCAGAGCCACACCCCTAAGATAGATAGTGGGGTCACGGATGTGACGGACTCGCCTCCGCATGCGACGACGTGGCACGCCGCGTCGTCACCTGCTCCGGCTCGTTTCTGGCTCGGACCCCCCCCCCCCTGCTCGGCCTCGCACTACCGCGTTGGTCGATAGGCGCAATGCCGATTTCAATGTCTACAAATATTTAAATCCAAAAATAACAAACAAAATTAAAATAAGAAGTTCAAATAGTGAATATATAGAAGTTCGGGGTTTTGTAAAACCTAAAATTAACATGTTAAAAAAATAAGCATACAGAAGTTCAGGATAGTTATTCTGTGAAGTCCAAAAACTATTAGAAATGCGAAAACATACTAGAAAAAAATAAAAACTACACGCATATTCATCGGCCAATTCCATGGTTGCTCACGGGACTGAGTCAAAAAATCAAAACCAATGCAAGAATTAAAAATGACAGAAAAAAATGAAATACAGAGGACTTGCTGCATTGCCTTGCAAAAAAAGGAAAAGCAGAAGTTCGGGTATGAACAACGCAGAAGTCCAGCTTGTACAACGACCATTAGATGATCTAGAAAATATGAACGAACGAATTCGTCCGAAGCATAAAATCCTCTGCGCCAGATTAGAACACGTCCGCACCCCCTTGGAAATGATTTGGCAACTCCCTTTCTACAACAAAAATGACCAGAGGGCAAAACTCAAAACCGCAAAAACACCCCGTGCAACAACTACGGGAGTGCCAACATCAAATCACAAGAAATCAAACCGTATGGACCCTCCCGGTTGAAATTGATGATGTAGTAAGCCTTGAATTTCACTAAAGTACGCAAATCAGCCAGCAAACTTTACAGAAAAACGAGAAATCGTCAAAAGCGGAGGCTGCATCTCGGGCGGATGAAGAACATAGTCGATTTCAAATTCGTTTGAAATAACAAAAATTTGTGGACCAAAATCGCACCAAAACCTAATTCCCATCGTGCCAGAGCTTCGACAACATCCACAACATGCATTAAACTTGTAACATACACACGTTCATCACGACCCGAGAGCAAATCCGCCAATGAGCGAGATTCCTATTTAAAACGGGCATTTAGTTGCTAAAAATTGTTTCCTGGTTACACTTACATCACTAAGAACACGACTGGACAGAAGAATTCACTCGGGGAGACACGGTTGCGAAGATAGCCCGAAGGTTGGGTTCCTACAGAGGGAAGTTTAGGTTGTGTAACTCAGGAAGTTCAACCCGTGATCAGAACCTAAACTTCCCTCTGTAGGAACCCAACCTTCGGGCTATCTTCGCAACCGTGTCTCCCCGCGTGAATTATTCTGGTCAGTCGTGTTCTATGTGATGTAAGTGTAATCTGGAAACGGTTTTTAGCAACTAAATGCCCGTTTTAAATAGGAATCTCGCTCGTTGGCGGATTTGCTCTCGGAACGTGATGAACTTGCGTCTGTTGCAATTTTACTGCCTGAGTTGTTCGACCTGAACTTCCCTTGGTGAGAGGTTGAACTTCCCGTAATATTGTCCAAATGAGGCTTGCAATATACCGTTGGAAAGCTGTGGACATGACGGTCACGACCTAAGTTGAATTTTTGTCAAAATCTAAATGGTTTAAGAGCAGTTTTGAAAACCGTTTTTCTTCACACAAAAAAACGTGAATCGTATTTTTTAGCCTATTTCTAAACCGTTTATTGGAATGAGGCAAATGAGATGGCGTTGGATAGCTGCTGCAAATCCACTTCTTTTTCGTAGAGAAAGTTTTTTCCAATTTTAAACTATTTAAACGTAATTTTGAAAATGGCCGAAGTCCCACCAAGTTCGTATTTTTGCATTATTTTCTCAACGGTTTTATCGAAATGCAGAAAATGATATGGCGTTGGAAAGCTTGAAGAAATGCGAAACTTTTTTATGTATATTGTTTTTTCCAATTCATTACGGTTTTAAGTCAATTTCTAAAATGGCGAAAAACGTTTTTTGGCCGTAATTTCTACAAAATTTATCGGAATCGGGCAAATAATATACCGTTGAAAAGCTACTGAAAATGCGAAACTTTTTCATGTAGATGTTTTTCTCTGATTCCTAGCCGTTTTCAAGCAATTTTGAAAATAGCGAGATCATGCGTTGTGCCTTTTATCGCGAAACAGAGTCTTCGAAAATGCACCGCGTGAAGAACTTGAACTTCATCAACACGTCTACCTGAACTTCACTCTGTTTCTTCACGTGCTGTTTTTTGCTCGTAGCTCTCCATCCACTCACCGGAATTGAGCAAGTTATATACCGAAGGAAAGCTGCTGTAAACACGCAACTTTTCCGTCTTGATCATTTTTTTCATACTCGCGACGGTTTAAAAGATTTTCATCTGAAATTCATTTAGCGTAGTAGTTGAACTTCCTGCTGTTTCCACGTTGAACTTCTGTCGCGTATTTTTGTTTGTAATTTCTCACCCATTCGTCGGTGTTACACAAATGATATTCGTTTTTGTACAAACCTCTCTCACAATAATTTTCTAACTTTCTCCAACCGAGGACTTGAATTTATAGCAACAAAAAATTGGACCTTACCTTTTTATCCATCTTTCTCGCAATAAACACACACCATGTAGTACGTGAACTTTCTCTGTTTTTATAATTTGAATTTTTGATTTTATTTTTTAAAATAGAATTGCTCCCAAATAATAGCTGAACTTCTTTGTGGATTTAGAGAATTATTTTAAAACACCAAAAACAACATCTTTTTGTGATTTTTGAACATGGAAATACAAGGTGAAGCTCTCGCGTAAGAATTTTTGGACTTCCTCGGGCAGAGCCCTTGAACTTCTAGCAACAAACCTTTTAAGATTTTATTTTTGTATTCTTTTATTCTCACCTGAAACGCATTCCTTGTAGTACTTGAACCTGTCGTTGTTTTCACTATGAACTTCTGTAACATTTTTTTGTTCGTAATTCCTCACCCGTTCCTCGGAGTTGCACACATGATGTAGCATTAGAAACCTGTTGAAAAGACGCAGGTTTTTTAATATGGTTAAACTTTTTTTTTCGAACAACATACACCAATTTGTTTTTACCGTTTAATAAACTTTGAAATTCTCTACTTTTAAAATTTGAACTTCATAGCAATTGACAGTGGACTTCTCGCACAAATATTTTTGAACTATACCCGGAGGAGCACTCAAACTTCTATCAACAAACCTTTTTAGTCACGACTAAAATGTAATGCATGTAGTAGTTGAACTGCTCGCTGTTTTCACTTTGAATTTCTGTCACGTTTTTTGTTCATAATTCATCACACATTCATCGAATTTGCACAAATCAGGTACCTTCAGAAACCTGTTTAAAAAACAAAACTTTTTCTTGTTGAACATTTTTCTCAACACCATGGTTTAAAAGATTTTATTTGAATACATAAACACTTGTTCTGATCGTTATACACCACTTTTTGTATTGTTTATTTGGAATAGAGCTTATGTTCTCTTTTTATTGTTTGATGCAACTCTTCTTTTTCTCTGCACTTATCTGGCTTATTGTCTTTGAACTTATAAACTTATGAAACCTGAACTTCACATGTTTATTTGCCCTGTCCAAATAGCTGCGCACACGCGAAGGTGAGTGGCAATGGTACCACACGCCGAGGGAAGTGGTGCGCATGGGCAGTGGTTGGTGTCCATGGCTGCACGCGGTCAAAGGGTGTCGTCGCAACGACGTGGCAGAGGGGGTCGTGTGCCTACGTTTTTTTTAACATCAAACTTGGTTGGTTTTTTAATTTGAACTTCATTGTTTTATTTTCATAAAACGGGGGAATTTAATCTTTATAAACATTGAACTTGGCTGTTTTTTTTATGTTTTGAAATCGAGCGAATATTGGAGGGAAACTAATGGACCAAAAACATTAGTTTTTTGCACTTGCAGATAGAGTTGAACTTCAGTACATGCCGTCAACTAGTACTTTGTCTGCACCACATGATTTTTGTTTTTTTCAATTTGAACTTATTTGGTTATTATACTCGAACCTCTTCGTTTTTTTTAGTTTGAACTTCTGAATTTTATATGTATAAATGGAAAATTACTGATACTTTTTATTCGTGTTTTATTGTTTAAGAATGATTTTTTTTAAATAATGAACGTCGAACCGCTCTGTTAATTTAATTTGAACTTCTTGGGTTATTTTTTGAAACTGTCAAAAAATCCATTTTTATAAGTTTGTTTTTTTTATTTTTGAACTTACTCGTTTTGTAGAATCATAAAAAATTTGTTTTTTAGAACCTTGTACTTCTCTGTTCTTGTAGTTTGACCTTCTTAGCTAAAATAAGAAACAAAAATTTAACGTTGCTCTTAGTTGTTTTTCTTTTACTTTTGTACGTCGTGCATGCATTTATAGAACAAAAATCATAGTTGCTTTAACTTTTTAAAATATACCATGTCCTTTTTTCTTGACGGGATGACATACATACCCAAAAATCAGATATACATTTTTTTGAACAAGCAATTCATGAACTACCTCAAACTTGACCTTCTCGAACATAACTTCTTGACCTTTGGAAAATAAATAACAAATAGAAAAAATACACACTTGTACAAACACAAAAACAGATCAATTTCTTTCTAACCATGCTCTAACAAACTTCAGGCCTAATGTTTATGCTCCCGACAGTAAAATAATTCCAGTGCAGGCATGCATCCATGTCACTGCTAACATAATTCACAGCTTGGATGGAACGGGATCATGATAATGACCAGGCGACCATTCAGCGAAGGGGAGAGAATCGGAGCTGGGCATGCAAGCAACAAGACCGGCATCATTTTCATTTATTAACATGAAAACTAAGAAGCATCATATTCACAAGACTGTGCAGCCATGATCTTTCTGAATGATAATGACCTACAGATATAGTAATTCAGACATATGTTTAAGCCACGAAGAACCTTGATTATATATGCACCGTTGGTCTAGCAGATAGATGCTCCTAGAGAAAGAAAGCACATTCAAGGGCAAGGAACACGAGCCACCTCGTGAAATTGGTACCACACATGGCAACGATGCACCGATAGTGACAGCACCAGACGCTCGCATGCATGCCTGTACAAAGGAGCAGCAGATCGGTGGTGACAGCTGAACCAAAGCACCGGATCCTACCGAGCGGCGTGGGATCTTCGGGGAGCGGTGGAGGCACGGGATCCTGTTAGGGGTCAGCGGCGGCGCGTCCGCGGGAGGAGATCGACGGCGGGGCAACGACAGGAGGATGACGCGTGGCCGTCGGAGAAGGCCGGGGGCAGGGCCGCGGAAGGAGACCGGGGGCAGGGCCGCTGTAGGAGGAAGGCGCGCAACCGCGGGATGAGGCCGGCGGTGGTTCCGCGGGAGGAGGCCAGCGGAAGGTGCGCAGGAGGAGGCCGGTGGCCGGCGGCGGCTCTGACATCGATGTGAGAATAACTATTCTGACAACACTTCCGAACTGTAGAGTTAACGCGGGTGCACTACCTCCCTATCAAATGAACACTGCAGTGTCAGCAGAAAAAACTGCACGCGTTTTTTTGACACCGTTTTCACTCCAGTTTCTAAACCGTTTGTCGGAACGAGACATATAATATACCGTTGGATAGCTACAGAAAATTCGCAACTTTATCATGTTGACCACTTTCGCGATTCCCCACGGTTTAAGAGCAGTTTTGAAAACGGTGACCGCCCGACGAGTGGCAGCGAGCGTATTTTCGCGTTTTTCTCTAAACCACTCGTTAAAATGGATCAAACGGTACGGCGTTGGAAAGATATCGTCAAGGCGCAACTTTTTTTATGTAGATCACTCTCTCTAATTCCTTACGGTTTGAGAGTAATTTCAAATTTACTAAAAAACGGAATTCTGTTTTTCAAATTTTACGAATTTTTTGGTACGGTTTTTGCTGCAGTTTTCTAACCGTTTGTCGGAACGAGGCATGTGATACGGCGTTGGAAAGCTGTGGAATAGCTGCAACTTTCATATGTTGGTCATTTGTTGAGATTCCTCACGGTTTTAAAGGAATTTTGAAAACGGTGTGGCTGTCGTCGGGTGGCAGCGAGCGTATTTTTGCGATTTTTTTCAAACCACTCATCGGAACGATGCAAATGATACGCAGTTGGAAAGCTATCGACGAGACGCAACCTTTTCATGTAGAACACTCTCTCTAATTCCTTACACTTTAAGAGCAGTTTTGAAATTACCGAAACGCGGACACTTTGTTTTTCACGACACCAAAATCGAAGCGTGAACCGCATCGGACTGAAGAGCGCACCGCTTTCGACGGAGAACCGCACTGCATCCGACGGTCAAGCGAACTGCAAGATTTTCTTTGTCCGACGTGTTTTTTTCTAAGACGAGGAAGTTAACCGCACTTCACATCGGTCGTAAGTGAACCACAACGCCATTGAGAAGTGAACCACATTGCTTTTTTTATCATTTCCGGAACATTTTTTCTGCACTTCATGTTGGGAGTGAGTGAAGGACATTAAAATTATAAGTGAGCCACGTCTCTATTTTTTCCCCTTTTCTATCCTTTTCTATTTTTTAGGAGTCTGGGTTCTGTGAATGGGACAAATGGACTGCATTAAAATTATACTTTTGCTGCATTGTCGAGAAAAATGAACCGCGACACAATTCGATATGACCTGCTTCTAAAACAAAACAAGATTTTTTTTATCGTGCCCTTCTATTTTAAAACAAAATGAACCACATTTTTCTGTTTTTTCTCCTCAGAAAGCAAATTGCATTCGGATTTGTTTTTACGTGGGCTTCGGTTTTTGCTTTTTCAGCCGTGGGGACTGCATGACAAAGTACAAAGCAACCACACAGCCACGCACAGAACATCTGCAAAAATTGCTACGAGCATTGAACATCGCAGAAGAAAGCTCCAAATTAAACCGCACTGAACAAATCTGAAAAAATGTATTACAATCAAGTCCGCCACCGCACTGCATGCATGAATTGAATACCACCGCACTGCATTGGGCCTCGTCGTGGAACGCACGTCGCCAATTGATGGACTGCATCCCGTGCTGGACAACGATGAGTTTTGCTCGTCGGGCTTGTGAAGAGGAGCTCGTCGCCGGGTTCAAACTAGCCGAACTGCAGTGGAGAGGCAGCCCAGCTACAGCAGAAAAGAAGAAAAGG
The DNA here is from genome assembly GCA_039707655.1 of Elymus sibiricus. Lineage (NCBI taxonomy): Eukaryota > Viridiplantae > Streptophyta > Magnoliopsida > Poales > Poaceae > Elymus > Elymus sibiricus. The sequence continues at coordinate 231,782,840 of CM077671.1, read as the reverse complement.
CCAAATCCACACTACAGTGGAGAGGCCAAATCTGAAAAAACCCAAAAAATGCTTATGGACTGCGTCCAGAGGACTCCGCACTGCGTCAACAACCACCAAAATTTGACCGTGGAGGGTACTCCGCACTGCGTCAGCAACCACCAAAATTTGACCGTGGAGGGTACTCCGCACTGCGTCAACAACACCACACGGCGACCGGGGAGGAGAGAGCTGCGGGGGGGGGGGGGGGGGGGGGGGGGGGGCATCGTGGAGTGGGGGGGGGGGGGGGGGGGGGGCATCGTGGAGTTCGCCGGAGTCCTGGAGTGGTCGGCGAGGGAACTGCACACACAAGATGGACGAGCCACACGCGCCGCGCAACAGAGCTGCATGCCTCCTGGTTGTGCCAGCTCGTGAAAATCCACCGCCGACTGACCTGCAAGTGAGCATGCTGTCAAACGACTCGCCGTGGCCTCCTGTCGATACCCGACGAACTTCAAGCCTGGAAAAACAATTCAAACAACAAACGACACATTAGTGAGGAGCTCGCCGGAGAGGAGATGAGGGGAAGGGAGAAGATCTCGCCGTGGATCCATGGACGAGTTCGATCCCGGGGATGGGGGCAGCCGCTCATCGGGGGTGGTCGTGCCGGGTCCTGGAGGGCAGGTGGAACAAGGGGCAAGAGGCCATGGCGGTTGTCGACTGCGACGTCCGCGCCGCGGATCCGGTTGCCAGGGCTCGCCGCCGATGGTGTAGAGCGGCCGAGAAGGACCGTGTCGGGCGGAGGTGGCAGGGGGAGCAGTTGGAGGCGCGCGAGGCCGTGGCCCAACGGATCCGGCAGAAAAAGGTCGGGGGCAGCCCATCTGGCGGCGAGGGAGGCAGGGTAGGGCGGCGGTCGACTCGGAGGTTGAAGGCAGGGGAGGACGGCGGCCCGATCTGGCGGCGTGGGAGGCCGGAGAGGGCGACAGTCGACACGGAGGTTGAAGGCAGGGGAGGACGGCGGCGGTCGCTCAGATCCAGTGCGGCGTGGTGGCGCACTTCCTGTCCGGCGGCGGTGAGGAAGGTGGCCGGAGAGGGTCGGGTGGTCGGGGAGGTGGGGGTTGGGGGCAGAGTGGGGGAAGATGAGAGAAGTTGGGGGTGGAGTGCGGGTAGGAGGTGGGCACGGGGGAGAGAGAGAAAGGAAGAGGGTGGAGGGGTGGGGCTGCGTGTGGTTCTGTTTGCGGTTTTCTGCGGTGCGGTAGTGTTAGAATAAGGTGGTTTTGATGTTAGAATAAGGTCTTAAGGGTGTTATCAAAATAGACCCACCCTATAGATATTGTATATATGCATGAACGTGTACTAGATGTAATGCGATTTTGGTAATATGATATTAGGATCGTAAGAGATGTTATATTGTATATATGCATGAACGTGTACTAGATGTAATAGCGTCGAATAGATTTACGAAAACTTGTTGCATTGTTCGACCAAGCACGGAGAAAGAGATGTCACTTCTCTCTATATATTGATCATGACGATGTTGTGTAATGGTTCCTTCATTGCTATATGTAGTAGCTAGCGTCGAGTTGAATGAAAAGCATAAAATAAAAATGGTAAACACAAAAAAAGGGAAACACAATATGAAACCCCTAAACCCTCCAAAAGCCCTAAACCCCTCCTTTCAAAAAAAAAAAAAAAACCCCAGGGCCTGGCAGGTGGTGATGCGTGGCTGCCTTTTAGTCCCGGTTGGTGGCTAAAGGTCCTCCTGCCTGGGCGCCCCACAGCGGCTACGTGGATCTCCCTTAGTCCCGGTTTGTAAGCCAACCGGGACTAAAAGTGATGGGCATTAGTCCCGATCGTTTTGTCCCGGTTGCAGAACCGGGACTAAAGGCCCTCTGAAACCGGGACTGATGCCCTGTTTTCTACTAGTGACAGGACAACAATGGGAGTGGCCAAAGTTTTCCATCGAGGTTAGTTTCATCCCTCGGCTTATACCCCCCCGTTCCATAATGTAGGGCATATCGATTTTTTGAATAGTCAAACTTTGCAAACTGTGAACAAATTTATAGAGAATACTATTTATATCTACCACACCAAAATGTATACAATATGGAAGTACATTTTGTGATGTATGTAATTAAATGTATTTGAAATTCTAGATGTATATGTTTTTCTCTACAAGTTTGGTCAAAGCTAGTAAATGTTGACTTCTCAAAATAATTACGCAACATATTATGGAACTGAGGCAGTATTATATTACCATTCTACAATTGTATTTTAGCTTCTAATATTGCGATACATATGCCTTGGTAAAGATCCACGCCTAGACCTTTTTTGCGTGTGAAGCAATGAAATATTCATGAACCAGCATCAAGTGAGAAAACTTATAAGGATTGTTATGGAAAAGAGATGAACAACTAATCTGTTTGTTTACGCCTTATCCAACACAACAATGAGCTGTAGGATGGTAACTATGAACTATGTAGTCTTCTATTAATACTCTCCATAATAAGTTGTCACACAACAATGTCTGAATCTCTTTCTTTTCTATTGGTTCCCAAAATATTTTACTCAAGATTACCTTACAAAGTACATGATTGATGGACATGCAGTGAAATTAAATTTATTTCATCGAGGCTACAATGAGTATCGAGAAGTCGTAATGAAGACAGTGAAGGATGGACATGCGGCCATCACTAGGTGTTGGCCTAGAGTCATGAGGGCGTTGGGCATGGAGGAGGACACAATATGGGCATTTTGCTTCACCTTCTCCAGCAACCAGAATGTTTTTCGGTTCTCTCTTTACCATCTTTAATACAACTGTGGTTCCATCATTCTGTATTTGGTTCTTCTGTAATATTTTTGAGAATTAGTGCTTCTGTAGTTCTTGAGTATATGTACATGTGAATCGAATTATGCATTCGTTTTTGAACTTATATTTGTAAACATGATTAGATATGCAATAATTGATTTCCTAATTTCAAATTTAAATTATGTGAATTTTAAACGCATATATTAAATTAGGGATAAATTATGCTCCGCATGCCATTACAATACACACACTTTGAGAAAGCAAAACGCCCGCGATCAACATCAAGATCAGACATGGTTCTTCACTAACGGCGTGTGCGATGAATCTCTACTGTAGACACAATCAACCAAGCAATAACGTGTGAGATTAAGAACACCAGCGCACACAGTTAATTAGTTCTTATCAAGTGTTTGTGATAGCCTCTTTATCACACATGATTTGGTATCGTCAACTGTTTATGATGGCGTGCCCATTGTAAACATTGGTCATAGAAGAACGCGTGCAATAGGTCTTCATCCGACACAGGTAGTATGAATGAAACGTTTGGAACATTTTATATACCACAAACGTTTATCAATAGCGCACGCGTGGGATAGATTCAACCTTCGCAAACGGTTTTATAAGTATAACTGTATGCACTCTTACATCCTATCACAGATGGTCTCGTAGAATAAAATGTGTGTGATAGTCCCCTTATCATACATGCTTTACAATTATGAACTGTTTGTGGTGCGGCGCACATTGTAAACGGTGTATCACAGAATAACGCGTGCGATGGTAATGCGATCCTACACGAGTAGCAAGGTTGGACCGTATGAGAAATACGACATATCTCAAACGGTTGACCGAAAACTCTCATTTGTGATAGATGCACACATCGCATACGCTTACTTATGCCAAACGTTTGCATTTTTGTTTTATATTGCCGACGGTTTTTCTGTATCGGTGGGATGACCCTCCTGTCGCGCACACAGACAACACAACGGTTTAAATTTTGGGCATAAGTTTCGACAAAATACTTACCTATTCGGCACTGTTCGAATTCTGAATCAAGCATGAGCTGTTACAACGGTAACATAGACAAGATAAAATAATATATTCACACAAATAAGCAAATTAACCAAAATGCATCGATCTGTATACCCGAAAAATGGCAAGAAACGTGGAAGCTAATACCGCGTATATGCTAGCAAATAAAAGAAAACACAAAGCTTTCACTCCCGCAAACAACAAAACCGAGAATTCCAGCTGTCTGCTATCTGAATATTACCATACTCCTTACCGCGCGCTGGCTATACATTAAAACGCCAGGATAGACTACAAGGAAGTGCACAAGAGAACATTCATAGTTCCATACAGTTCTATATATAAATCACCCAGATCTCATCGAGGCAACCTGTCTCTCGATTTCCCTCTGCAAAAATGGAGTCCTCCGGTTCTAACTCGTCCACCTTCCCGGTCGACCTGTCCCTGTCGCTGGCCATCCGTGTCGAGGACGACAAGCAAGGGCACAAAACCCCGACGTCATCGGCTTCCAAGAGGGTGCAGGAGGTGTTCCTCCCGCCCACGTTCAACTGCAAGTTTTGCCCCCGCGCCTTCGAAACAGCCCGTGCACTGGGCGACCACCAGAAGGCTCATAGAACGCCCCTACGCGCGCTGGGCAACAACCGGAAGGCGCACATGAGCCGTCGTCCCGCTTGGTACTCGGTCGCCAGCGCCCTGCGCAGCGCTTGCCTCCACGCGCGTCCCTTCGACGCATGGCACATCCACTACGATCCCTCGGTCCCGCTTTCTTTCCCATGGCAAAGCGGCACCGGCCCTGGAGGTCTTGCTCCTGCTCAACCGTCATCGGCGGTGCGGGCGGATGGATACGGCGGGAATGGAGAAGGGGGTCTTCTTGGACGCCAGCAAGGCGTGAATGAAGTGAATCAGGAGGAGACCCCCAACGGGATTGATATCTAACCCTGAAGCTCTAGATTAGGGCTTTGGATTGGTTTTGCAACCTCACAGAAGAGTAAGTTGTTTCGTCAAGTTTGATGGTTTGAATCTTCTTTTTATTGCATCATCTTAAGGTCGAATTACTTGAGTGCATCTCCATGTAATTCTGTAGTGAATGCAAATTGTTATCAAACGATGTACTTGGCCGCTGATATTTCCAAAGCGTAATTCAAGCAAGTGGTGTCTAGATGAGTTTTAACCATGGGCTTTTTTTTTTGAACCGAAAACCGTAGAGCAATCGTTCTACGGCAATTATATTAATAAAAATATGGTACAAAATTTACAATGAGCTCCAAACAGAGGGCTCAACCTACTCCAGTTTTTGCAAATCCTTGAGGTAACATGGAGACTAGTTTAAGAACTGTTTAATCCAATTAGACAATTGATCCCGCAAAAAAAAAATCCAACTAGACAATTGATCTATAAATTTCCTTTTTATTCTATGCCTGAGCAGGAGTAAATCAGCACGGAGTGATTGTCTCCAGGATAGTATTGCTTGGAAGGATTTTACTGTACATCTTTTTAGTTGATCTCGTGAATTGGGGGTCTTCTAACTGAGACTTGTGTGGCAATTTTTTTTCTTCAGTTGTAAGACTAAGACTAGGTTACTGGACTGCGAATTCTGATATGAGTTTTAAAAATTCACAATATGGAAATAGTGGCTGAAATCGTTTATTTCTCATATAACGGAGTTGTAGAACGATCTAGCTATGTAAGGTGATTTAATCATTCCACATAAAACAATGTTTTTTTGTAGATTTTTTTAGAAGACTTTAGCTGGGCAAGGCACCAGTAAGATTAGAGCTAATCCCTCACATTACACAGGTGCTAGTGTTAGGATCTATTACATGTGAGTATTCAGCTTCATCTCCTCTAATATTTATAGATAATCAATGTCCTCACTACCTAAGAAATACTCATCCAAGTCATTATCGCAGATAGTGGACAAAAAAGTTACTGGCCCTTCAGAAAATAAACATCACCAGTGGAGTAATATGTGGTAAGAAATACAAATGGCTTTCTGAATAACCGCCAGCAATGGCATCATACATAGCATAAAAATGAATTATATGTACTATAAGAAGGTGTATCACAGATGCAAAAGCTCCCTTTTGAAAAGCCTTATACAATATGAAAGACTTAACACAAACAACACATATGTCCATGTGAGGGCCGGTTGTGACTTTAGGGGCCCAAGGAAAAACTAGACTTCTGGGCCCTTTAATATAAACATCAAAATAATATCACAATCTTTATCAATGAATATGAAGAAATTGCATAGGGGATAGGGCGCAAGCTACATGTAGATAGAGAATTAGAGGCATATTTTACTAGTGGTGGCCTTGTGTGGGTGCAGTGCGGTCTCTTAGAGATTCGCCACCTTGGCATAGCCATGTGGGGGACCATTGTACCGCGGTCGAGTGGAGGAGCTCGATCCATTCAATATTGCAATGCTGCGGCCAAATGGTATTATCTTCCCAGGGGGATCGTGCGCCAAGGATTGGTCGAGGGTGTCGACGAGGCAACTGCCACTAACGGCGGGCCACGTAGCAGAACGCCCTTCTAGATGTAGTCTACACTGATCAACCAGGGGTATGATGGGGCGAGGTGGATATCGTCCGACGGCGTAGTCACCATTCGACGCACGGTCATTCGCTAGGATACGGTTCGGATTGTGCTAGAGGAGCCTCCAATTTCTTTCCTATGTGAACTTTCCTTCGGTTGTTTTGCTAATCGTATATGCAATGGACAATCTAACATCTCGTAGAGAGCAATACTCGAAATTAAGAAATCTAGTGAACAATTATATTTCAATTTAACCGGGCAAACCAGCTTGGGTTTTCATGACTCACCTAAAAAATTAGCAGATGATGGCATAAGTAATATTTTTACCTAGTCATCACTTGATAGATGCTTATGTGTAGTGAACATGACGAAGAAAGTTGAGATATGATTGTTGGGTTACTCCGGCAACACATGTAAAATCAACCCAAGTGACGGTCGCGTGCAAGGGTGCAAATGAGAACGAGCGAAATGCTCTTGGTTAATCAAGCATGGACATAGGGCGCTGTGATTAGACTCTCAATGGACATAGGTCGTTGAGATTAGATTGTCAATGGACATAGGGTAAAGCATGGACATAGAAAGACTTACTATCGACGAGCGCATTTCACACTTCAGTGGCGACGAAGGTGCTTGTCAATGGTTACCTGCCACTAGTAAGTGGCTGCTAGTGCCGATGCCCCGCTCATTAGTGTTAGCTTCACTGAAGTGTCAAGCATGCAAATGGCTGTTAACCATGAGCTAGTGCTTACTACATGCTAGTATGTCTTGCGCGAACGTAGACATGAGTTTAGGGTCACGATGGCTCAAACGATCTTTTTTTGACTATCAACTATTTTCTAACTAAGAAAGTGGTGGGAGAACAATGGCAGAAAAAACAGATAGATAGATAGACAGTGTGACAGACAGAGATAGAGAGAGAGGGGCGGCAACAGGAAGCAAGAAAGGGAAGAATATCATACGGAAACCAACATTCGGTGAAAACCGGTGAAAACCACGAAAAAAAGATTTTGAAAAGCTTCAAAAAAATCTGAAAAAAATACGGGATAGAGGATGATGTTTTATTGCCACGCAAAATTTCAAATTGAAACACATTACGTGATGTGAGCTATGAAAAAGACAAATTTCAGCCCTGAATGGTGCACCATTCAGGGCTGAAATTTGTCTTTTTCATAGCTCACATCACGTAATGTGTTTCAATTTGAAATTTTGCGTGGCAATAAAACATCACCCTCTTAACATCCCATATTTTTTTCAGATTTTTTTGAAACTTTAAAATATGGTTTCCATGAAGTTTTCATTGAATGTTGGTTTCCGTCTGATATTCTCCAGCAAGAAAGAGAGGGTGGGATAAAGTGGCCGAATAGTGGAGGAAAAGGATGGGCAAGAGAGGAGGGAAAGGGTGGTTAAGAGAGAAGGACGGAAGTAGTTTGCCAAGTGTCAAAAGTCCCTCTCTACACCCGAGCTCAAATGAGCTTGGGATGAACATTAAATCAAAAAACATTTTAAAAAGTTTCAAAAATCTGAAATTTTTATGAAAAACTTTGAAAAATGTTCTAAGAGCATGCAAATTTCATCGCGAAATCATATTGTGGAAGTTGTGGCAAAAACAAATACAAAAATCAGTGCTCCACGGCTTCCACAAATGTGATTTCATGATGAAACTTTGCAAGCTCCAAAATATTTGTTGACGTTTATCATAAAAAAAGTTCAGCTTTTTTTTGAATATTTTTAAAATAATTTCTGATTTTACTGTTCACCCAAGCTCATTTGAGCTCGGGTGCAAAAACTTCATGTCCGCCGACTGTTTTATATCTAGCACTTAGCAAAGTATTAAATCATTTGAAAAAGAAATAAAAAGGCATTAGTTGTGTGTCACTGGCCAGACAATCAGAAAAAATGAAAATACAAGTGGTTCACCGGTTAGACGAGTGTCGACTTAGAAGCACTTTGCAGTACGAGGATACGTCGTCGCCCCTTCATTAACCGCGTCGAGTAGGGACACGAGTCATTTTGTTTGCCAAATACCTAACATTTGCCGAGTGTTTTTTGACCTTCGCCTGATAAAGGCAAGGCTTTGCTATGTATCGATTTTTTGCCGAGTGTTTGTACTGCACTCGGTTTAGGAGGGCCTTTGTCAAGTGCCTGTCGGGAAACACTCAGCAAACACATGGGCACTCGATAAACACATGGGTATTAGGGATGACCATCGAAGCTTCATAGTAGCAAGTTGGTGGCATTAGTTATGTCATGGACGCCTCAATGGCGGAATACGAAGCACTAGCTTTTGTGTGTGTGTGTGGGGGTGGGGGGGTGGGGGGGGTGGGGGGGGGCTATGTGTAGGAGGAGACCCCGGACTAGCAGCGCCTGAGGGATGCCAAATTTTCCCTATAGGCACCCCCTATAAACCCCTAGGGTAGGTGCCTAGGCAGCCCATTGTCCTGTTTATGGTCCATGTGTTCCCACTTGGTCCTCATCTACATTTTTATAAGCATCATGTGTTTTGTATTTTCTCTCAAAAATTATTTTATTCATTCCAAAAGTTAAAAAATTTAGCATTTTAACAAGCAGGAATTATTTTCTAGGAAATTAAAGTGACTAAACCAAACTGAAAATATTGACTAAAGGTATGAAGATAGTTGTTGTAAATTACTTTGCCATTATGAAACTAATTTATGAATAAGGCTCTCCAATTGTTATTAATAAACTTTCCATAATCCACAAATCCATTATCCATCAAATGTTTACTCTAGATTAAGTCAACTTTGATAGAGCTAATTGTTGTATTACTGTTTGAAATTTCATCTTCGGATGAGGCATAGGAAAAATCAAACCTGCCAATTGTGATAGTCATCACCCTTCTCGAGGGACGACAATATTTATTTTGATTCATATTTTTTTTTGAAAATAAACAATATGGTGCTTTCCATCAACGCTAAAAGTAACCTCGCCTTCAGTGCAATCAATAGCAACCCCGGTAATATTAAGAAATTGACTTCCTAGAATAGTAGACAAGCTATCATATGCGTCGGCTGTGAATTGCTTGCAAATGAACACCCACCATTGTACCGCAAAACCACGATTAGTAACTCTTTTTCTGGGATTTTGACATTTTTGTCTGAAAATGACCTCCATTAATTACAAATAATTAATCTAATCCTCTTCATGAAACGATAGAGCTCTTAACAGCAATCTCTCAAGAAAATATTGCTCACAAACCTGTCCTTTCTAGCATGTAGTTATGTTTATTTTAGAAACAATTATTTTTAGTTTATTTCCGTCTTTTCTGATCATAAAACTTACGTCGAACATTCCTTGACATTGCTTTTGATGAAGTGCAAGAAAGGCATCATCGCCTTGGGTATATATATATAGACCTTCCCTAAATGTATATGAAACGCAAGAACTCGGCGGTGGCGTTGCAGCCCAAGCAGGTCTTGTAGAAAGTCGAAGTGAAGCATCTCTGCGTCGAGCGCGTAAGTCAAAGTTGGGCATCCGATCTCCCGCGGAAGCACGAGTATACGACCATAGACGACACCCATCATTTATATGGCTGGCACCATGCAACGCTAGATAACGTGCCTAGCTCGGATTCAATCCATGTCTCCAGGACAGTTCAACAAATTAATTGGTGATCGGCGCAATCACTATTTATTTGTTAACGATGGCAGCCAAGTTTATGGGCGTGCTTTTTGTGGACGTGAAGAGGAGCGAGGAAAATTCCTTGCTGGAGCCAGGAGGTAATCACAATGTAGTTTTAATTCTTGACTTTATGTTGTTGATGTGTAGTCTATGTCAAAGACGTAATGGAACATTTGTTTGAGACATAAATTAAACTGTATGATAATTTAGTTTATTTTACATATGGGAAACACTTTGTGTGAGTAGTCCGAAGGGACTCCAACATCAGACCGCTCGGAGGCCGTCGATTTCTTCGAAATCTAACGCTCCTCGTATTGATAAAAAAAAAGAGAGCATAATCCCCTCCCACTAATCCCTCGCGGCCGGCGGCCCATCGTCCATAATCCACCGCACCGCTCGAGCTCTGCCTCAGCCTCGCCGCCAGCTCCGCTCGCCAGATCCACTGCCCCGCCGCTCTCGCATCGATACTTCACCGGCCAGCTCCGCCCACCTCCCACCGCGACCTCACCCGCCTGCTTCGATCCGCCTCGTGCCTGCATCTCACCGGCCAACTCGATCCGCCCTGTACGTCGGTCCAACTCACCGGCCAGCTTCTGCCCCCATGTTCCTCCTTCGATCCTCGCTGTCGAGCATCAGTGCTGCCCCCTAATCCTCTCCACCGATGGGACTCCCGGGAGACGGTGCACCATCCTGGCATTAGCAGATCGAGCACCCATCCCCATCTGCGATTGGTCTTGACGACAGCGTCAGAGCACCCCATCCTCATCGAGCACCATCATGGCATTAGCAGATCGAGCACCCCATCCTCCCGGGAGAAGGAAGCGTCAGAGTTGATCTTGACAGTACCTAGCTATGTTGGAGACCACTGTATGTTCAGAACAGTTCCCTCGTGTGGCTGCTTCTCAGTCAAGATGACAGCGTTCTTTCCATGGCTTGATTCGCTGCACCCTTTGCATCTATGTCCCAGCTTCATACATGCATGCTTCTAAAGCGTGGCCAATGTGCTACGGTCGTCTAGAAAAATGCATCCATTGGTCTATTTTTTTTCAAATAGAATTTTGTTGCTGATACATTATATATTATTGTTAAACGATTCATCTTGATAGCATGTGTCTTTGTCTTGCTTTAATTTGTCTAGATTGCCAAATTATGATTAAATGTTTGTAGATCACAGATTTCTGCACCCACAAGCATTGCCAATATCCAATTTAAAATTCATATGCTTCCAAATGGTACTAGTCATGTTGAGATAGCATAAAATTGATGCTTCCAAATATCCATGTTTCCTAATCCTATGTGTTTCTTCTCGTTTCAAAAAATACAGATGTGTTTCTTCTGGTCAGATAGTTTCATCACATACTCCAGCATGTGTTGTGCAAACTCCGCATCATTCATTTCAATTTCTGGTTTAGCTCATTTTCTCATTGCCATTGTGTGCTTAACCGGTTAAATTCTTATCTCTCATGCTAGTTATTTTTTCACTAGTCTTATGTTATCAATTGTTCTAACAATTCCCATATTATTATCTTTGCTAATGTCTAAAATTTATAGATGTCAATGCACCGGTGATAATGGAAGCAATTCATCCATGTTTCAGTTGGTGTTATCCCGGTGGGCGTGCTTCCATGGTATTGCTAGTTTGTCATGTACGTCCTCAGCATCGCCGCCGAGGTGTACTTTGATGGTTCCGCTCTTTCTTGTGCCATCCTCGTCAAGGTGGACCACCAGGCATGAAGATCATGAAAAAACCCTTAGACCATCTCGACGTGGAAGGATGCACGACCGTTGTCTGTGCAGTTTGTATTGTGTCAGTGGGGTTCAAAGCAACTTCTCTGGAAGCAAATTTGCAAATATTTTGAAGCAAATTGTATTTTCTTCGGAAGCAAGTTCTACTTTTTTTATGCATTGCGTGATGGAAATATTTTTCTATTTTTTGGGAGTCACTATTGTCGATACATTCAACCAATTCTTTGGTCGCATGAAACATATTTTTTCTGCTCAAACAATACACTAGACACAACTTCTGACTACTCAAACAGTCTCAAACAATTGTAACAAGACGGAAGCAATCTCTAGTTTCAAAGCAAACTCTAACCGTATGGAAACAATTTGATCGAGACGACACGGAAGCAACTTGATCGAAAGAAATTAAAAAAAGTCCAAAACAATAAAGATTAAGCTTCGGAAGCAAACCAAACTGAAGCTTCGGAAGCAAGGACCGTCACGGTTATAAACAACGTAGGAAGCAAACAAAAATAATCCTTACGACTGAAAACTTCGTACGACCGATATAAATTTTAGGAAGCAACGATCCTGTTTGGAAACTATTTTTAGGAAGCAAGGGTCCTCATGATTGGAAACAAACACAATATCTTTAAATAACTATGCCTTGATTGCAGGGAGAAATTGTTAGGAAATTAATTAATTGCATTTACTGCCAAATCTGCATGCAAACTGAATCACACGGGAGTTTTGCTGGTGAATCGGACTGTGTGCATGCTTCCTATCCAGCGGCCACGGACTAGTCTGATACCTCACAAAAATCTGTAGTCTGATGCCTAGTAGTTCCCTTTACATATTGTCAGGTGTGCATGCATGAGTGGTTAATTAATAGGCAGATGGAAAACTGCATCAACCACATCTTGCTGTATATTAGTATTTAATAGTTAATACAATATGACAAATTACTTAAAGAATTAACGTGAGACGGGCAAGCCATTTGATGCATATATAAATTATTCATCTCTCAAACATATATGAGCTTTTTTTATATAGAGGGGTACACGATGCACATTAATCGTTATTGTTTAGTTCAATTTGAAAGATTACTTGAGAATTAATTTAACAGCACAGGGTGTGCTTTCTTATGCTGCTGAGTGCAACTTGTCCATATTGTTTATATGAATATATGTTACCGCACAAACACAATGGGGGGATATCATGGAGTATTTTATCAAAAACTATGACATCTTTTGCCAGATAGAAAACGTTCTAGAAATCTAACAGACAGAATGATCAAATTTTGGCTATCGATATATAAATATATCACATATAATATCAAGTGTAGGACAAGTATTTTTTTCATCTATCTTTCAGAAAAATTAAGCATGTGCATCTAAAATTGCCCTCAACATTTTGCATCTTGGATACTGCTGTTAGGACTTACGGTGTCTAAAGCATTATGTATGTCAAACCAGAGAAAGTAATTATGTGAAGAAGCATATGCAAAAACTAATTAAAATGAGAAACTAATTATTTAGTTCCCCCAACTTATTAAAGGGGATACATTATTTTCGTGTTCCTATCGCCATTAGGAAGATCACATAAAATAACTAGTTGGTCTTGCTTCCCTGTATCCTTCATCATTTTTTGGATCATAAAATATGATACATCTAATACGCACACCTGATATAATATTGCACCAAAACTATAGGCTAACTCACAATGTTTTTATTAATATAATAACACATAAGAAGAGACATATGATCATTAATATAGTACTTTAATAATAGAATAATAATCATATGTCCCAGAATTAAAGATTACTAAGGATTTACACGCAGATGTCATATCTTATTTATCACAATATTTATAACAATGCCATTATGTATTGTGTACACCTAAAATCTTAAATTTAGGTCTTATATACCCAATGACATTCCTTCAATACCTATTATATAGGAAAAATAGTTCAATTCTATAATCCAATGAAACCTATTTTTAAAACTTCCTTCAAATAAGAATGAGAACAAGGCCTTTACTAGCACAATAATATCTGAACTCTGAGTTTCATTTGGCCATGTTTATTATTGATTTTTGAATCTGGCGAACTAAGGTGGTACTAAAGAAGATGCCCTCGCTAAAACATACATAATCAGCAGGTAAATGGATAACCCATATATATTTATATATCAAAGACAAAACTATTGAGCGATGAGTTGGGTTGAATTTGCATAATGCCACTGATCATGAAAAGTACAATTGATGGTTCCAATTTTACTTTAAAATATCAATTAATATATTCACATTATTTAATTTTATCAAATTCTAGCCCGCACATCGAGCGGACCACTCTATTAGTTTTAAACAAAAAAAACTTTTTTTATTTGGCATTTTGGGTCTGGAGGGCTCGCACTGGGCTGCGTGTTGGCGAACGAGAGACACCGGTCGCCGGGAGTTGCTTCCCGCCCAACGATTTCTTTGATGGGGGCAGTTCCCTGGAGATCGAACACCACATGTAAGGGTTCTATTTTTCTCATAAGCTTGGTAAATTTCACAAAGTTTAAGTTAAGAAAAAATTACTATGAAAAGTAATATGGAACATAGGGAGCAAATTCTTTTAAAAGAAAATAATGAAACAAATGTGTGACACAAAAGATTAAGGTGCCACCTTTTATCACATTTTGTCATTGATGGTACCATTATTGATTCTGGACTGTTTTTTTAAGGTAATACATGTCTTATTTATATCATAAAGATCAAAGTACAAATCATTTAAAAACCGACATGACAAAAATGAAAAGACAGCAGAACATTTCTAAGCTTGACACCAACGTCCGTCACCTGCCTCCGGCACCACCACAACATCCATCAGAAGAAGAAAAAATAACGGATCACCTCCTCATCCGAGGTTGACGCAGCCCATCGCTGATATGCAGTTTTGCGGACCTCCAAGATGGCTCACCAAGGTGAATCCATTACCGTTGAACGAATCAGACCGGGGCAACACCCCGGACACGCCATCGAACTCCAGGTCAAGACGTCGAAGGGGGAAACCATACCTTGCATCCATCAACCACGAACCCAACACACGTTCGGTTTTTCAAATGTTGTCGATGCAGACCATAATCTACATCTACTATTGGACTACCTCCCAAGCTCCGTGACGACGCTGGAGCAGACCTTGTCACAACGACAGTGTCCGAGGACACAAGTCCACCACAAGGATGCCGCCGCCGCCACAGCATCCCTGCTTGAACAGACTGGTTCCCAAATCTGTTCACAATCATAGAGACGATCGCCTCGCAGAAGAAGAATCTGGAGCTTCTTCCGAAGCAGAAAACCTAAACTACTAGGGCCCTAGAACCTAAAGCTAAGACGATCCGCACGCGCGGGATCCAGCGACCCCCCTCACCACTGAAGATCGAGAGGTCTTGGTCGTCGGCGGAGGGGAGCCACCGGAGAACGGCGCCGGAAGGCTAGCCTCTTGCTGGTGGCGGCTAGGGTTTCAAGCCGCCAGGGATGCGTTGCAAAAACGTTTCTGGACAGTTAGACTGGATAGATAAGCAAGACTAGCAAGGATGTCCATTTAGTGACTACGTACGTCATCCCAAAATCAGGGTATGTAAATTTTTGGTCGTATTTTTTCGATAAATAATTTCCTATGGGCACTCTTCCAATCCCATATCAAGCATGAGCTGTTCACAACGATAACATAGACAAGATACAGTATGTTGATATAATTAACGAAACCAGAATGCATTGATGTGCGTACACAAAAAATAGCAAGAAACGTGAAGGTACCGCGTATGTGCCAGCAAATCAAAGACATGCAACGCTTTCACTCTCGCAAACAACAAAACCGAGAATTCACCCATTTCCAGTTGTCTGCTATCTGGATATTACCATACTCCTCCGTCACAGCGGTAGCTATACATTAAAACCCCACGATTTCTCTCTCGATTTCTAAATCATCCAGATCTATCGAGGCAACTCCTATCTCGATCTCCCTCTGCAAGAATGGAGTCCTCCGGTTCTACCTCGTCCAACTTCCCCGTCGACCCGTTCCTGTCGCTGGCCATCCGTGTCGAGGACGACAAGCTAGGGCACAAGACCCCGACGACATCGTATCACACGCCGTCATCGGCTTCCAAGAGGGAGCAGGTGGTGTCCCTGCCGCCCACGTTCAAGTGCAAGCTTTGCCCCCGCACCTTCGAATCAGCGCGGGCGCTGGGCGGGCACCAGAAGGCGCACAGCACGCTCCTACGCCCTCGCCGCGACAACCTTAAGGTGCACAGAAGCCGTCGTCCCGCTTGGTGCTCGGTCGCCACCACCCTGCGCAGCGCTTGCCTCCACGCGCGGCCCTTCGACCCATGGTACATCCACTACGACCCCTCCGTCCCGCTTTCGTTCCAATGGGAAACAGGCACCGGCCTTCGAGGTCCTGCTCCCACTCAACCATCATCGGCGGTGCTGGCGGATGGATACGGCGGGAATGGAGAAGGGGGTCATCTTGGACGCCAGCAAGCCATGAGTGAAGCGAATCAGGAGGAGACCCCCGACGGGATTGATCTAACCCTGAGGCTCTAGATTAGGGCTTTGGATTGGTTTTGTCACCGCAAAGAATAAGTTGTTTCGTTAAGTTGATTGTTTGAAATTTCTATTTATTGCATCATTTTAAGGTCGAGATTATTTGAGTGCATCTCCTTGTAATTCTGTACTGAACGCAAATTGTTATCAATCGATGTACTTGGGCCGTGATGTTTTCAAAGCGTGATTTAAGCAAGTGGTTATCTGGATGAGTTTTAACCATGGGCCTTTCCATATGATAGATGTTCATCAGGGCGTCTGGTATTGTTTGAAAGGATTTTACTGTACATCTTTTTAGTTGATCTCGTGAATTGGGCCTCTTGTAAGTTATAACTGAGACCTGTGTAGCGAATTTTTTTTCAGTTGTCAGACTAATTAAGACTATGTTACTGTCCTGCGATTACTGATATGAGTTTTAAAAATTGACAATGTGGAAATAGTGGGTCAAATCGTTTATTTCTCATGTAACGGAGTTGTACAACGATCTAGATATGCAAAGGCGACTGCTAGGCGGCAGGCGGCTGTTATTAGCGATCCGACAGCCACCAGATCAACCGTTAACGCTGAGCCATCGATAGGCGCCACGTGTCCAGCCAACAGGCGCCCGCAACACCCGTTGCTGTGAGCCTCCAACAGAAACAGAGGTCGCAGCAAAATCCCCACTCGAGGCGGGAGGCGATCTCCTCGCGCGAGCCGAGGCGAGATCCCCGGCGGCAGCTCCCCGTCGGCAGCATCTCCCCCGGCGGCAGCTCCCCGGCTGCAGCACCTCCCCCGGCGGTAGCACCCGGGCGCCAGCTCCCTCGCCTCCTCCACCTCCTACAGGCGCAACTCCCTCGCCTCCTCCACCTCCTCCCGGCGGCAGCCACCACATCGGGCATCTGTTGGCCGCCGTGCTGGAACTCCATCGCCGTCTGCAGCAAGTCGACCACCTCCCCTCCGCGCAATGGCAAGCCACCACATCGTGCGCTCCATGCTGTCGGCCGCCATGGATCAAAGCTCCGGTGCTCCATCCAGCAACAGGCAGGCCAGATCGGCCCCAATAATTGCTGGCGAGCGCAACAACTGGTCTGGTGCTGCAGAGGAGCTCCGCAATCCTCCTGTTTTCTCTACTGATGGCTCCCGAGCTAGCTCCAATTGGGTAAGTTGCAATCAAAACCTAGCTTCACTGAAGAATGCAGCAATTTGAGCTAGCTCCTCTGCTGATGTTAGTCTATTCTTCATGATTTAGTGTCCTGTGATCATACATGCAGCAATTTGAGCAATGCATCACCATCTAGTGTCCTCTGTTTGAGCAATGCATCAGCAATTTGAGCAATTTGAGCAATACATGCAGCAATTTAGTGTCCTCTGTTTCACTGAACCTCTGTTTAACTAAAACTACAAATGAATGTGCTGACTATGTTGCATGCCAATGACATCTGATCATCTTGGACAATTTTCTGTACTGAAAAAGTTGAACAAACAAAATGTTGCAACATCTAGGAAAGCTTATAAAACAAAATGACCAAAAAAAGATCATTCAAATTAGAAGCATAGAGAAAATATGGTTTTCTGTCCCTATGATCACTGTATCAAAAATTCCGTATGAATTTACTCTATTTCTGTAGTAGAAAAATTAGGCATAAGAGGATGTTGCAATGACCTGAATTAGTCCTGATGGCCATTGCCAAATTTGAAATTATGGCCATTTACTGAATAGATCCTAGCAAATATTGCATTTACTAGTAAAAGCTAATTTGTACTATAAAAAACATAATCAACTATTGCCAAATTTGTGGTACCAGGTGTATAAGCATTTTATTCAGTATTGTAAGGTGCATATATTATGTTAGAAGCAGTACTACATTCTACCTCCATTTTGCTGATAATTTCGTACTTTTTCCTAGAAAACATTGAAACAAAATATAGGTTGCTGGAGTTGGAGTTGATGATGATGAGTGCTACATCAGGGAGCAAATTTCTGCTGGAAATGCAATGATTATGGAAGGGATGGTTAATGCTTCTGATGTGCAACAGGATAATAATGATGGAGAGGATGAAGCAATATCATCGCAGCCGCTTGTTCCGTATGTCGGCATGACATTTGATACAGTTGACAATGCAAGAGCTTACTACAACAAGTATGCTTTCAGCCATGGATTTGGAATCAGAACATCTGCTTCGAAGAACAGCCAGGCAAGAGGACCGCCCAAGTTAATAGGCAGGACTTTCACATGTGTCCATGCGCGAAAAGGTGGTGACCATAGTGAATCTGATAGCACTACAGAGAGTATTGCAACAGAGTGCAACAATGCTAGTAGACAACCTGGACTTTTGATGAACGTGAGTGACACACGAAAGAGGAACAGGTTGCAACGTCATGATTGCAAGGCACACATGATTGTTGTGCTCCGAGAGAACAAATGGACTGTCACATGTTTTACAGAAGAGCATAACCATCCTCTGGTACAGCAGGAAGAGAAAGTTAGGTTTTATCGGTCTCACCGAAAGATTCCGCGAGAAGATTACCAAATGATAATGACTTTGCATGAACGCAACTTGTCAACCTCAGATTGCATGGGTATCCTAGGAGATTGTCATGGAGGTGATCAAAGGCGCCTTGGTTATGTGAAGAGAGATGTTTCGAATGCAAGATATGAGATGCGACAAACCATGTCATTTCAGGACATGGCCATGACAGTTGAGTACTTTAAGAGAAGACAGGCTGAAAGCCCACAATTCTTCTATGCAACACAAGTTAATAAGGAGACAAATGCAGTGGAAGCATTGTTTTGGGTGGATGGAAGAACAAGAGCACTATACCCAAAGTACAAGGACTGTGTCTTCTTTGATACAACTTTTTGCACCAACAAATACAACATGCCGTTTGCTCTAATAGTTGGCATCAACAACCATCTTCAGACCATTGTCCTAGGATGTGCATTGCTTCCAAATGAGCAAATGGAAACTTTCAAGTGGGTCTTTGAACAATGGTTGCTTGCCATGAACAATGAATACCCGACAAACCTTATGACCGACCAGTGCAAAGCAATGGAAATTGCAATTTCTAAGGTGTTCCCTCACACAGTCCACAGGTGTTGCAAGTGGCATGTACAGCGCAAGGCTCGCGAGAAACTCGGGAGGATGCTTACTAGGGATTCTATATTTGAAAAAACATTCTATGAGTGCATCAATGGCTCAGAGACAGTTGATGAATTTGAAGAAACATGGCAGCACATGCTGCATTGCTTCGAGTACACAGAAAATAGACACTTGCAAAACATGTGGGAATCTCGACAAACATGGGCTCCTGCATACTTCAAGACTGACTTCTTTCCGTTCACGAGCACAACAGGGAGATCAGAGGGATTGAATTCTTATTTCAAGACATTGGTGCATCGACAAAACTCTGTTTGGACATTTGTAAGGCAGTATGAATTGCTGCAAGAAACGATGCTAGATCGAGAAGATAATGCTGCTTTCACTGGAGAGACAACAACAACACCACTTTGGGGGCGGTACGTACAAAGAAAAAAGAACAAAACAATTCAATCTTATGCATGCTTCCTTGCAGCAATTTTTTTTGGAAAATAACGGAAAGCATACGTGTTTAATGCAGGTACAATATAGAGCGTCAAGCCGTTAAGTTCTACACACGCGCTGTCTTTGGCAAGTTCCAAGAGCAAGTTACAGCATCAACTGGATACATAATACACCAAGTGCCTAACCTTGAGAATGAAGGTGTGAAGTTCGAGCTTTTCTCAAGCCTTTATGAGAATCCAAAAGTGTATCAGGTGCATGCTGTGTTGGAGGAAGGGCTGTACTCTTGCAGCTGCCACTACTTTGAGATGAATGGTGTGCTTTGTTCACACATTATAAGGGTGATGATACAGCTCAATGTGCAAGAAATTCCAAGTAAATACATGCTGGAAAGGTGGTCGGAAGCAGCTACAGCAAACATGGACACATATGGAAGGTTCCTTAACTTTGGGCTACCAGAAACAAACACCTTGAAGTACAACTCATTGTGCAGAGATATGAACGCACTCGCAGCAGAGGCATGCTCTATTGATCCAGCTTACAACCTTGTATCTGATGTAATCAAGCAGCTATGGCCAGTAGTTGTTTCAATGAAAAAAGAGCAAATGCAAAAGGAAGAGCTTGTGCAGCAGCAACAAGTACCTCAAGCAAGTCAAGTCAACGATGCAACTGGAGCAAACCCACAATCATCAGCACCGCTACAAAATCCTGCTCGTGTGCCAAAGCAAGGTCGACCGTCTGAGCGAGTAAATAGAAAGAAGACATTGTTGGAGCAGCGAGAAGATGAGCATAAGAAGAAGCTTCAGAAAGAAGCAAAAAAAGAAAGCAAAAAAGCAGCCAAGAAAGATAGTAAAAAAGACTCAAATGTGAGACAGTGAGCAAGCCTAAACCAAGAGGAAAAATAACTTGTTCATTTTGCTGTGAAGAAGAACACACAATCAAAACCTGCGAGTCGTACCTAGAGTACAAGGCTATGATGGCAGCTAATCTTACAACAAAGTGCCAGTTTTGCTCCGAGGAAGGTCACACAATGCAAGCGCGCATCCATTTTAAAGCTGCGATGGTGAAAGTTGAGGGACATGCTCAAAAAAGTTAGATGATGCTATTGTTTATTATGTGAACTTCAGTAGAACTTTATAGGATAATTTTATTTTGCTGTGAACTTATATATGAGAACTTTGAGCATTTTTGAACTTCTGTGAACTTTAATGTTCATGTAATTTTTGCTGTGAACTTTTGTCAAATTTATAAGAAGCGTGCTGTGCACTTCTCTAAAGTTTATATGATTATTTTGCAGTGAACTGTTGTGAATCTTGTTATCAAATTTTGCTGCGAAAAAAATGCTATCAGATTTTGCTGTGAATTTTTTGGGAAGCTAGTTGTCAAATTTTGCTGAAAATTTCATTCATATTGCTGGTTCATTAAAACGAGCATGTGCAATAAAACTGTTGCGAGCATGGTGAAAACAATAAGAATACTTCTTCCAGCAAGGAGAAAAATGTGCTCATGCTCAAAAAACCGTGGGCATTTTGTTTAAAAGATCAGAAGAATGCTTCTTCTAGCAAGTTGTTTTGTACCAACAATTGTTTCAGATTTGCTTGTTCTTGTAAATTGTGACAAGAAAATGCAATGGATGCTACACATTATCATTGAGAAAATGACAGAACAAACTTGCTCCCAGGAGACAACAAGAAGGATAGAACACACATGAAGCATATTTATAAAACAAAAAACAAAATCATCTCCATGAAACTGGAAGGTTAAAAGCAGCAACAGCAAATTCTTACAACCATCTTAAGCTTGTGTCGGATATTATCTGTTGTTGCTACAAACTACGAAACATCCTTACAGCAAACACATGCCCAAAAACTGGTTCAGTATTACAGCAAGTTTCATTCGCCGAACGAGAACATAACGCACGATGGCATGAGGTGCAAAATGGGGGTTGATATACACGCTAGGTCCTGGCGAAAGAATGCAGCTTCCATCTTTCAAGCAGATACAATCGCCTTGTGCACATCAGCAGGGGAGACCTTGTTCATCGGATGGTAAAACAGCTTCGAAGAAAGGTACTTCCGCAAATCAAGCATATTTTGCTGCAAAAAAAGAGAGAAAAATAGAAGAGTTTATCAGACAAACAGTGCATAAAAAGGCACACACAAAATTCATGGGTGTCTGTTTATACCTTCTTAAAATCTTTCATCCTTTTGCCATCAAAATTTTCAATGTACAGCACTCCAAAATAACCACAATCGAAGCTATTTTTTCAATAAGAAATAGAAGAATGGTGTGGATAGAAAGGTTATTATGGCTACACAAAAAATGAGATGGAAACACAAAATTTTTATGGAGTTGCCTTACTGAGTTGATTGTTGCGGGTACTCGATCTCGGGCCAGTATGGCTTGAAAGAATTCAAATCCACAGTGAAGTCTGGCTCTTCAGCAGCAATCCTCTTGAAGTTAGTGAACTGGCAGCAGTAGTAAACAGTAGACAAAAATGCATTTTATTATACAAAGAAAGAAGCAAAACAAACAAAAATGGTACATCACCTAATACTTCATATATTTCAGTCCTCTTTCAAGATGTCGCAACATCAAAATTGGTACTCTGTTTTCCCATTAAGGAGTAATGAAAACTAAAAAACTAAAAAATAAAAGAGCGATGTCACTTGCCAGATTCCTTGCAGCAATATCCAAATTGCCGTTATCCAGTGAGTCAAACATGTTAAACTGCTTGTGCAAAAGGTTGACAACACAAACTATCCATTGGCCATCCCGAACGATGGTGAAGAAAAGCTGCATTAAAGAGAGGAAAAACAAGTTAAATTGAATAAACTTTAAAACATCCAAGAGGAAGACACGCATATTTAGTACAGACTATTGGGAACAAACTTACTAGGTCGAAAACTGAAATCTGAAAGTTTTGGCACGCCCTCCTCAGCTCTTTTCCGCAAACACTTGGATCGAAAACTTCTGGGTGGACAGAAAGTTGTTGCTGCAACAAGTGTTTGGCATGGGAAGAAAATAACAATTAATGGAGAACTATTGCAGCATGGTAGACATGGACCACAGCAAAAAACAATGACTGTAGAAGGAAGCAAAAAAAGATGAACTAACGCTCATTAAAACAGAGAAAGCAATTTTCTTCTGCTTATGTGATGACGACAACTGCTCAATATTGAAGCTTTCAATGAATAAAGACATGACTTCATTGCACATTTGTGCACGTGGCTTCAAAGACTTCTGGAAGTTGGAATAAGTTATGTGAAAATCACCAATCCTAATGAAAGGAGGACTGCAGCAAAGAGGTGTCAAAGCCAGATGAGTAAGCAGCAATTGCAAATCCATAAAAACAAATGTGAATGAAGTTAAAAAGAGGAACTGATGGAAGCAAGAATGAGAACACGCCACTTACTCGATTTCCCCTTTCTTCATCTTCTTCATCTTGTACCTCTTCATGATGAAATACTGGTACATTGCTTCGATCTTAGAATCTGTCTTGATTTTTTTGTACTTTCGTCCGGCTGAATTTGGGCTCGCTGCTCTTTTCTTGTTCTTGATCTTCTTCTCGTCCTTCAACCTCGCATTGTCCTCATCACGGTTGGGACTTGGTTCCCTGCTGCTAACCAAAACAACTGGATCTTTCTGCAGTTTTGGTGATCCCGAAGTCCCGCTTGAAAGTGGAGCCATTGCAATTGGTGTAACATCGTACACAAGGAATTTAATTCCTGATGAGACTATAGCCTGAGGGGTGGCATCAAAAACAGCACATGATTTTGGTGTTGCAGCATTATTGTCAGGGCTTGAAGTGTTGGAGTCCACAGCTGCTCTTGGGACACCGATCCACCAATTGTATTCCTCAGTGCCCTCTTTGAACAGACTCATCGATGGTGCATCGCTCCAATGTCCACAAACACTTGCTCCTGGTTGATCTCCATGCTCAACATCTTCGCCACTCGACACTTGCTCCTTTTCTGCATTGTCCTGATTGCCATCAGCACTAGTTTCTACGCGAAGCTCTGGTACATTGCCTCCATTGGTCTCATCAGCGCTGCTGCTAGAACGAATGCTTCGAGCTCTTTCAGCCGGCTCCACCACCACCTTGTCAGTACTTTGCTCATCAGCAGCCTTGGTGCCAGCACTTCCCTTGGTACCAGCACGCTCATCAGCAGCATTAGTGCCGTCATTTTGCTTGCTAACCACAACACTCATCAGCAGCCTTGGAGCTAGCACTTTGCTTTCTACCACCACGCTCATCAGCCTGGGGTGCACCATTGCTGCGATGTGGCGGAATGTCGAATGTCACATTTGTTGCTTGCTGATTGCTTGACGAAACGAGATGAACATCTTTGAGAAGCTTCCCCATTCGCCTACAATGCATTGCTTGCAACACTTGAACAAAGGAATTAGTAGCCCCTTTTAACTCTGCTGCATAGAGTTTTGTGTGTTTGTCGTAGATTTCAGCCAGATGTGCTGGGAGCTGAAATGTATAAGAAAATGAAGGTGGAGATGGTCAGTGGGTGTGAAACTTACAACATTATGGAAGGGTATATTGACAAAAATTAAAAAACAGAAAAAAACAACGCAAACACATAGAAATAATCTCACCTCAAGCTCTACCCCAAATGGTGCTGGGTTCTGAAGCCAATCATCCAGTGAACCACACACATCTTCTTCTGTGCTATTAACATTCTCCATTGGATTAACATCGTCTATATGGGTGTCTTTTGCAGCAGCTTCATCTTGGTTCCCGTTTAAGTTGACATCGTCCACATCTTGAGTAGCTGCACTGCTGTTGCCTACAGCAATACCCGTGACTCCGCCTTCTTGAGGCAATGCTGCATACGGTGTCTCCGACAGAGGCCGGAACTGCACGCCACACATCTAAATAAACAAAACAGAAAATATAAAACAAAAATGCTGCAAACGAATGTGTGAAAGAAAACTCACACGGCACTTCCCGAATGAGGCTTTGCCCAAAGATAGCTTGTTCTTGTCATATTCACACACAAGATCAAAGTCGGTCTGGTGAACAAAGCATGCCCTTGGGAGAGAATAGTTTAGCTGGTGCTCGTTGATCGCAGCTTGAGGAAAAATCAAGTGATCCATGTAAATAACCTGATAACACAACAAATAATATCTCATATAACACAACATATAACAGCCCGGAAAGACCCCACATGATGGGAGGTAATTGAAAGCTTGAAACAAGAAAAGACGTATACCGCTAACATAGGGAAGCAGCCCCCAACCCAGAATTTGGTGACATCCTGTGATTTAATCTTCTCCTGGCACTTCTTGACCTCAGTCATCGCAACGCTCAAAACATGCTCATCCCAAGCATATTCAGTGACCTGGTCAATTTCTTCGAGGTTCTTCAAGTACTCTAAGGGCACCATGTTGCCCGTGCCAGGGGTTAAAACGGTTGCGAGCGCCAAGAGCACCCATGACCTCTTGGTAGTATCAGCATCATTATTCCTCGCTTTGTGGAGCACATCCACTATATGGGCAATTGGAGCCCTGCCATTCTTGTGATATATGTTGCGGAGATCACACTGCTCGTGCCTCTTGTAAAGCTCAACTGTTCTGTTGCCTGAAGGAATGTTGAAAACCTTCCTCACCATGTCTCTTGTAAAACAAATAACCTTATTCCGGTTCACCCTACAAACAAAGGGATGTATTAGAATTGCTTATGTCACAACATAATCTCAAGAAATTACATGCTGCAGACATGCTGACAGAGAAAAACAAAGAGACTACAAGGTGGAATCAATACCTAAGCTCACGTTTCCCGGTGTCGATGTTCATTGCCAACCACCCCATCAGATCGTGTGGTACTGTAAAAGGTGAGATGTTTTTGAGATCACCAAAGTCAGTTTCATCTATGACGGGGATATTACCCCGCGATATGACCCGGCAGACATGCTGACCCGGCAAACAGTACTGACCCGGAGAACAGTACTGACCCGGCAGACATGCTGACCCGGCAAACAGTACAGACCTGGTTACAGTTCTAACCCGGCAGCTACAGTGTCAGGGTATAACCCGGCAGCTACAGTGTCAGGGGTGTAATCCAGCAGCTACAGTGTCAGGGGTGTAACCCGGCAGCTACAGTGTCAGGGGTAACCCGGCAGCTACAGTACCAAGATGGTAACCCGGCTACAGTGTCAGGAGGCTAACCCGGCTACAGTGTCAGGAGGCTAACCCGGATGCTACAGTGCCAGGAGGTGAACAGTGTTATCAGAGTCACGGAGACGGGTCTCTGAAGATAAGCCCTGGTTGTAACCCGCCCGGTGTAAGCCGCCCGGGATGGGTTACAAGCCCAGGACTCGGAAGCCCATGAAGAGAAGCCCGCGATGGGAAGTCATCAATCCGACTTAGACTCTACATGTAAACCGCCCCTTCAGCCTTTATAAGGAGGGGCGGGTCACCCCAAGAGGGTCAGGTTAGACGTCTCATAGACAGGTCTCATAGACAGGTCTCATAGACAGGTCAGAAAGATAGTCAGATTAGAGGGTCTCGAGATTAGAGGTGCTGACTCCGCACCCTTGTAACCGAGATCGTCATCGTCATGAATATAAGACACAAGCAGGACGTAGGCTTTTACCTCCATCGGAGGGGCCGAACCTGGGTAAAAACTCCGCGTCTCTCGTCCCGCTTAACCCCTCTCAAGCTACCAGTTACGTGCGCTAGACCCCACACCTTAAGTCCATTAACCCGGACATCTGCCGTGACAAATCCACGACAGTTGGCGCCCACCGTGGGGCGCTCGCACGGTGGTGTTGAGTTCTTGGAGGGATCTCTCCCAGGGATCGAGAAGTTCGCAATTTTCCGGATGAAGAAGGGCCGGTCTGGAAGGATCTGCATCAGCTTTGAGTTCATCGGTCCAGGTTACAAAATCTGTGAGGGTTAAAATTCAAAGGGAATTAGGGTTGCGATCGATTCCGCCCCCGCTATCTCACAAAATTGCCAAGCCTGACAGTTTTTCGTCGTCATCAACACCGATCTAGCGGGTCTCTATTATGGACACGCAAATCAGACAACCGTGGGTGGCGTTGGAAGGAGGGCACATCAAGCGTGATCAATTGGCCACGTTCAGATTTCTTTATTCCGTCTATAATAGGGAGCCGGCCAGGAAGTATCCTCACATATGGCAAGAACCTGCTTTAAACCAAGTCTGTTTTCTACTTAAACTGGTTGATGCGTCACGGGTGTTAAGTTGATGCTCCTCCCCATTAATCAATAAAACCCAGAACGGAGACAGTCATGATTGGAATCAACGGCCACGACCCGGATTCGTCTACGCCAAGCCACAGCAGTTTTTCCCCGAGTCACCGCGTTGACCCGCCCGGCTGCGGGCCTCCTCACCAACAGCTGCGTCAAAACTGCCATTGGAATCCACCGGCTTCTCCACCAAGCCGCCCCGACCGCTGCTCGCGCACCTGTCCGCCTGCAACGCCTTCACCGCCATTAGGATTATCAACGCGCCGAGCCGCCTCCGTGGCCGATTCATCCTCTGCTTCTGTCATAAGTCGCCATTGCCACCAAGCCGCCGGCGTCATCGGCCATCTCACCGAGCCGCCGAAGAACAACTCTGCTTCCAGCCGCCGGACTCACCTACAACACCCTTGTCGCGGCGCGCCCACGGGCCGACTCTGCCTCCGCTGCCCTCGCCATGACCTGCCTCTAGCCGCGGTTGAGCCGCCGTCGCTCCTACCGGCGAGCCGGCCCGCGCTGCCGTGCCTGCCGGCTGGGTCGCCCCCGTGCCGCCCGGCCATGCATGAGCCCGCGCCGCCGCGCCCGTCGACCAGTCGCCTCAGCTCCGCCTCCGCGCGCCTCCTCTGCAGCCGCGCCCCGCCCGCCGGTTTCTCCAGCCGGTCGTTGCCGCGCCCGCCCGCCGGTTTGCCGCCCGCGCCGGCTGCAGGCTGCGCCGCCTCAGAGCCGCCATGCCACGGCCGGTTCTCCCGCGCACCCAAACGCGCCGCCGCGCCAGCCGCCATTCGGTTCTCCGACGCTGCCCTGCGCCACGCCGGCCCTGTCTCCGCCAAGTCGCCTCCGCTGCCGTGGCTCCTCCCGTGGACCCGCCGTCGCCGTAGGTGTCCGTTGCTGTGACCAAGTCACCGGATACTCCGCCTTGGCTGCGAGTCGCCAGGTCGCTTCACCGCAAATCACCAGGAACTCTGCCTCAAGCCGCCTTCGCCTGGCCGGCTTCCTCCGTGAGCCGCCCGGCGCCTCAGCCGCTCGGCCTCTCTCCAGAGTCGCCTCGGCCGGCTGAAAGAAAAAGAAGAGATAAGAGGTGGTTAGCTGGAAGCAAAAAAGTAGTGAGCCTTGAGCCGCCTCCGCCTGAGAGCCGCCGTTGCGCCTTTCCGCCTCCGTCCCGGCCTCTGGTTAAAGCGCCCCCGCGGGCCCCGTCGACCGGCTCCTCCGCCATGGCCTTGACCCGCCTCCGGCTGCAACGTCCGCGCACCTGGCTCCTGAGCCGCCGGGCGGACCCGCCTCTGCTGCTCACCCGGTCGAGCCGCCTCACTCCGCCTCTGTTGCATCTCCGACCGAGCCGCGAGTCGCCTCTAATCGCCGGCCGCTTCCTTCTCTGCCGCAAGCCGCCACGGCTGCGAGCCATGGCCTCGCTCGCTCCAAACTGGCCTTGAGCCGCCTTTGAAGCCGCCTGCCTCACCTCTCCACCTCGGCTGCCATAGCTCGCCCCGCCGGGCCTTTCCACCGCTGCGACCCGCCACCAGAATCGCTGTGGCCGCGAGCCGCCGCGCCGGCTTCTGCCTCGCTCTGAGCCGCCGCCGCGCTGGCCTCCGCCGCCTCATCCCCAGCTCACTTCCACTGCGACCCGCCGCCGCGCCGGCCTCCATTTCTGTCCGAGCCGCCACCACTGGATTATCTGCCGGCCTCGCACGGCCTCGCCTCGTGCTGTTGCTGCTCAGCATCCCCAGCCGACCCAGAGACGCCTCTGAGTCGCCGGCCTTGCTGCCACCCTCGCCGGAGCGGCCTGGCTCAGAGCTGCCTCCGAGCTATTGAGCCGCCGAGCTCCCGCTCGCTGATTTGCAGCTCGGGCTGAAAACTGCTTCAGGCAGTACTACAAAAAGAAACAGAGGAAAAGTCAAGGGGTTGCCTATCTGTTAAAAAAAAAAAAAAAAAAAAAAACCGGGCCCGCCTGGTCAACATGCCGCCACGCGTTCGTCAAGAGCCGCCCCGGCCCGGCGCTGTCTCTGAGCTGCCGTGGCCGAGTCGCCGCTTTCGTCCTCGTGGTCGCAACCTCGTGCTGAGCCATACTCGCTCGGCGTTATTCCGAGTCGCCGCCTCCGCTGCGACCTCGACAGAGTAGCTCAAACGATGTTGAAATTACCGGAGATTATCCAACAGACGCTACGGATCATCTGTCAATTAAAGACATCAGGTGATATCCATCTAAGTCTATTTTTTACACATATTGTTTTTGTCAAAGAGCAATTACTTTGGTCTGTATATATATATGCAGGACAACTCTCCACTACAAACGTGGTTTATACGGCGGTTTACAACGCCCACGGCCGAGTTACCCGTCTGCACTGGTTTACAACGCCGCGGCCGTCTCTCGCGACCGTGCCAGCTTACAACGCTGTGGCCGTCTCTCCCGTCTGCACCGGCTTACAACGCCACTGCTGACTCTCGCGACCGCACCGGCTTACAACGCCGCGGCTGTCTCTCGCAACCGCGCCGTCCTCAAGCGCGCGGCTGACTCTTACATCTACATCAACATACTGGTGCGGTGCTCGCCTATACGAGCCGCCCAACGGACGCACGCAAGACGCCGCCCACGGTGATCTACATCAACATATCGGTGCGGTGCTCGCTTGTACGAGCCGCCCAACAGACGCGCGCAAGACGCCGCCCACAGTCTGATCTACATCAACATATCGGTGCAGTGCTCGCTTGTACGAGCCGCCCGACCGGACAGGCGCACTAGTCGCCGCCACTGCAGTTTGGTTAACTTCAACAACCAGCCGGGACGAGCCATCGACCGGATCATTGAAACAATTCATACGGGATCATCTATAACCCGCCACGGTTGACCTCAACCTTCACTGGAGATTCTCAAGTCACCTCTTTGAATCGACTCAAGGCTCAGGGGCTACAGACATGGCTCGACACACTTGGTCGTTTTCAATGAGAGCCACAGATCATGGCAAGAAAGTTAACCCGATCTCAGGAATACTACATTATTGGCGGAAGGATTAAAAGTTACTCAAGAAGACGAGTCGCCATGATGCACCGTTCAAACTTGGGGGCTTCTGCTATTTTCTTCATACAAGATGGCGGCTTACAAGATGCTGCAACAATGTTGATACTTCAACAAAGGTCATTTGGGGGCTTCCAACCCACCGGGTTTAGCTCGCTCACCCTCTTGATCGGCTCTTCAGCCACAAAATAAACAACACGGCGGCTTACAAGTTGCCGGCCTAACTGACGGCGGCTTACAAGATGGCACGCCAATGGATATCATCGACAAGGCCGTTTGGGGGCTTTCAACCCACCGGGTTAAGCTTCAACCCTCTCGATCAGGCTTTTCAGCCACTGTAAGGCGGGTCATGGACCCAAATGTTGACTACGTCAACAAAGATCACTAGGGGTGCAGCGAGTTCTAAAACTTACCTCCTTTTCGATCTGCAAGGCCGGGTTATACCTGCCTGTAAGTAGATGCGCTTTGTCAGGGGTGCAGCAAGTTCTAAAACTTACCCTCTGCAAAGGCCTCTTACAGCGGCGAGGCAAACCCTTACATCCGCAAATCCGAGTTATACCTGCCTGTAAGTTGATGCCACTTTGTCAGGGGTGCAGCGAGTTCTAAAACTTACCCCCTGCAAGGGCCTCTTACAGCGGCGAGGTAAACTCTTCCACCTGCTGTGTCTCTCTCTGGTTCGTTGCGCTCTTATCAGTTAATCTCGCCTAGAGACCCTGAGCCGTTCAAAGGAGTTGACGGTCAATCTCGTTAGAGACCCTGCACTGGTATGAGTTCAAGCATCGACTCCACCCAGAAGAACCATCATATGAATTTTTTGGAAGGCAAAGCAAGAAACATCATACGTTGCATCATACATTGCATTGCATCATACATTACATCATGCATTGCATCATATTTACATATCATGCCGGTTTGCCAAACCGGGTCAGAACAAGATTGTGAAAGAGGAAGCAAGGCTATACGAGATTTTAACATCTCCGGGTTGTGCTTTTTCAAGCCGCCCTTACAACAATGCAGAATATACTCTGTTTTGTTTATTTTTGCAGGACTTGTCTTATAAGATAAGCCGCCAGAACAAATAGATCTTTAATAGCCAACATGGCTGGATCTTCATCATGGATTTCTCACATACTCGCCGGGTTGCACCGCAACTACGAGCAGGGATTTCATATCAAAGACAAAGGAATTATTCCAGGATATTCATTCCGGGTTATATTACAACCACGGTCAAGGATTCATCCAACAATTATGATGAGTCATATTATTATCACAATAGTCCCGAGTCGCCGCAGGCAGACGACCCGGCACTTGGGGGCTACATTATTCAAGTCAAGTTTATATCAAATATGCAAAGTCCCATGTCGCTGCAAGCATGCACCACGGCACTTGGGGGCTAATACAAGCTGGTTTTCAAAGCATTACATTGTCAACAAGACCCTGTTATCTCAAGGAGATGAGCAAGCCTTTCAATATTTTTCTAAGTCCCAGCCCAGTACTTTTTACTGACCTGGCACTTGGGGGCTACACCGCTCAGATTAAATTTTCTAAAGTCCCAAGTCGCCGCAGGCGTGCGACCCGGCACTTGGGGGCTACAGTATTCAGTTGTTCAAAACAGATTATAAGGTACAAATTGAAGACCCGGCGCATCACATATTGATGAGCCGGCCCTTGGGGGCTACACCAGCTGAAGCTTTATAAAGTATAAGACAGTTATAAGTCCCAGGCTGCTGCAGGCAAGACAACCTGGTACTTGGGGGCTACACAATCAAAGATATTATTGCAAAGCGCCAAGTCATCATGGATCAACTTGGAGCTTGGGGGCTACAGGTAATATGAATATATCAAAAAATTGGAGAAGTTTTCAAGATGTTAATTTCAGCGGGAGTTCAGTTATTTGACCCGGCGTCACCAACAATCATGACCCGGCACCATCAATGATTATAACCCGGCGGAGGAGACCCGCCAAGAACATTGAAGGCCGACTCAACGGCATATGGGTATTGTATTCCCAATATTTTGTTTCAAAGGACATATACCTGCAAGACGATGGAGCTTACCATGAATAAATTCAAGCTAACCTGGGGGCTAATGACGGGGATATTACCCCGCGATATGACCCGGCAGACATGCTGACCCGGCAAACAGTACTGACCCGGAGAACAGTACTGACCCGGCAGACATGCTGACCCGGCAAACAGTACAGACCTGGTTACAGTTCTAACCCGGCAGCTACAGTGTCAGGGTATAACCCGGCAGCTACAGTGTCAGGGGTGTAATCCGGCAGCTACAGTGTCAGGGGTGTAACCCGGCAGCTACAGTGTCAGGGGTAACCCGGCAGCTACAGTACCAAGATGGTAACCCGGCTACAGTGTCAGGAGGCTAACCCGGCTACAGTGTCAGGAGGCTAACCCGGATGCTACAGTGCCAGGAGGTGAACAGTGTTATCAGAGTCACGGAGACGGGTCTCTGAAGATAAGCCCTGGTTGTAACCCGCCCGGTGTAAGCCGCCCGGGATGGGTTACAAGCCCAGGACTCGGAAGCCCATGAAGAGAAGCCCGCGATGGGAAGTCATCAATCCGACTTAGACTCTACATGTAAACCGCCCCTTCAGCCTTTATAAGGAGGGGCGGGTCACCCCAAGAGGGTCAGGTTAGACGTCTCATAGACAGGTCTCATAGACAGGTCTCATAGACAGGTCAGAAAGATAGTCAGATTAGAGGGTCTCGAGATTAGAGGTGCTGACTCCGCACCCTTGTAACCGAGATCGTCATCGTCATGAATATAAGACACAAGCAGGACGTAGGCTTTTACCTCCATCGGAGGGGCCGAACCTGGGTAAAAACTCCGCGTCTCTCGTCCCGCTTAACCCCTCTCAAGCTACCAGTTACGTGCGCTAGACCCCACACCTTAAGTCCATTAACCCGGACATCTGCCGTGACAAATCCACGACAATCTATATATTTCCTCTTTTGGGGGTTGAGTTTAGACTTGGCAATTGCACACAAGCGTTTTGCTGCGAAACGCTGGCTGAACACACCATCAGACTCCATATCTCCTTCGTCAAGCAAGTAGCTGCAATATTTAAAAAAATGTATTGGGTACAGCACAAAAAATGCAAAAAGCTAGTGCAGCAAATAAAATTAAATGACAAACAAGTTTATAAAAACAACCATTACAACATGCAACAAATACAACAGAAAATCTGTTCAACAAATACTACTCAAACAAGTTTGTAAGCAACCATTTACATCAAGGAACTAAAATTACCAGAGCTAACAGAGGGTTAATTCAATTATGTTCAACATACATCAAACAAAACAAAAAACTGAATACAAGCATGCAACAAAAAATACACTAAGATGGAAAATCCTGTCATAAAACAAGATCAGAGTTGCAACACACATTGCAGCAAGCAGGATATAACAAAAAAGTCATAATCCTGCAACTACAGCTTGGATGAAACTACTCCCCCTACTACAACATTGCTAAGTAGAGCACAAAAAAAGGGAAGTAGCTTCCCATGAGTAACCCTAGCAACCCTACACCACAACAACTCCACTGCTAAAACAAGTGGGCGCATGAAAATCTTTGGATCTACACCAGAACAACTCCACTGCTAAAAACTGCTAGAACAACTCCTGCAACTATCTGAAACTCTGCAGCAACTAGAACCACTGAAGGGACCTGGCCATGAAATGGTGACCTAGCCTAGCAGATCTACAACAAGGATAAGCTGACCTAGCCTAGCATGAAGGAACCTGACCATGAAATGGAGCTCATGCTCGTACCTGTCGCCGTGGCCTAAGGTGCTCATACCTACCAGATCTACCAAGGCGACGGCAGGGACAAGCAGCCGTACTCCGCGGGGCAGGGGATGCAGGGACAAACAGGCCGTACTCCGCGGGGCAGGGGAATGGTGACCGTGCCTGTCGCCCGCATCCTCCCGCTCGTCGCCGTATTCCTGCTGGTCGCCGTCCTCCCGCTGGTCGCCGTCCTCCCGCTCGCCGCCGTGCCCTAAGGTGCTCGCCGGTGCTCGATCTGTCGCCGCCCTTGCCGTATGCGCACCATCCGGCTCGCCACGATTCGAGATCTGGACAGCACCGCCTGCGTCGCCTGAGTGCCTCTGCTGCTCGGGTGGTCGCGAAAGGGAAAAACAGAGCTCACAGCAAAATAGCTAGCAGCAAAAAACGGTCGCAACAACTGAAAAAAAGGACCTGGGAGGGGACCTGGTCGGGACGGAGTAAGACCGTCCGATCTGGCGCGATCGGA
The DNA here is from genome assembly GCA_039707655.1 of Elymus sibiricus. Taxonomy (NCBI): domain Eukaryota; kingdom Viridiplantae; phylum Streptophyta; class Magnoliopsida; order Poales; family Poaceae; genus Elymus; species Elymus sibiricus. The sequence continues at coordinate 231,748,545 of CM077671.1, read as the reverse complement.
CGGCGCGCGAGGCGCTCGCTCGGGAGGGAGCCGACAGGCGACTGTAAGGAAGCGTTTTCCATATGCAAATGTGTGATCTAGTCTTTCCACATAAAACAATGTTTTTTATATTTTTGTGAAGAGTTTAGTTGGGCAAGGCACCAGTAAGATTAGAGCTAATCCCCCACAATAAAAAGACACTAGGATCTATTATATGTGAGTATCACCACTGGAAAAAATAGTCGTTACCGAGTTCTTTTGTATAAGCCAAGTATGGGTACACGGGATCACGGCAAAAGATGTGTAAGTCGAGTACGGTTCCCGACAGACAGTAGGGCTCGGCAGATGAGAAGTTACCGAGCCCCTGGCTGGATGAACTCGACTTAGACGAAAGAACTCGACTTATAGAACGTATGTCCAGATCCTAGCGACGAGACCCGGCAAAGATGAGACATGTGGCACGTCCGTTTACAGTTGACAGCTCCGTGACGTATAGTCCACCTTTGCCGGGACTCTAACTCCATGTACTCGGCAAAATATTTACGAAAACACTTTTTCCCTGGCAGTAAATGTGTACCGAGCATCCTCTTGAGATACTTGGCAGAGTAGTTCAGGTGTGCTTAGATCTTGCCACATGTCATCTCTTTCCAAGTGCGGTAGCTCTCAAGAAAGATGTGAAGTTGCCAATGGAACCTAGGTGCAGCATCTGTCGTGATGTGTAATCGTGTAGTACTCGGCAAAACGTACCAGCATAGCACACATCTCTCTGTTCTCTGTCCTAAGTCCCTACAATTGACAAACATCACATACATATTGTTTGCGATAATTTCAGAGCACAACACAACACATATCAAATATACATAGTCTGACATCTATATAGCTCAAAGTGACATCAGATTCGAACTAAACTTATATATCACAACAAGTTCACAACATAGCTCACAAAAAGTTTAAAACACAGTTCACAACCAGTTCACAATTTCACTACATAGTCCATCAACGAACACAAAACTTAAGATACGCATAGAGGAGGAGGACAAGGGTTGACAGATCACGACAATCCTAAAGGAGGAGCAGGACGAGTAGGAGGATGGCGATCGCGCATCATTAGGGTCTCTCACATTTCCCGTAACCCCTACAGAGGACTAGGGTCAGAACATCAACATTCTTTCAAGTTGGTCAATCGGTTAATATGGATAGGCGTCGATATGGGAAAGTACTAACCTTTAACTCAGACACAAGCTTTTCTCTTTCCGCCTTTTTGCTCAGCATTACTTCTTTCTATTTGGCCGCCTGCTTCTCTCTAGCTCCCACTTCAGCTTGTAGTCGTTCCTCTTGTTCGACCACGTCTTTTCCCGTGCGACCTCGGATGGCGCGGCTTCTATTACACAGAGTTCCTTCACATATAGGTTGCCACGCAAAGAATCCAAGACAATGACATATATGGAATTTACAAATCTTGAGCCTAGAAATCTCAACCGACTGAGTCATCGGGCTACTCCTTGTGGAGGGATTTGGCCTTGTGCTTTGTACCTGCATTTGAGATAGCTTGGGAAGCGAGGATGTGGTGATCATGTCATCGCAGATCAGGTGGCATCCTCTTCTCTTCCATGGGCCTGCTCTCAAGACCACCATGGGATCGGGATCCAACGTTATAGGATCAGACTCCTCCCTGGGGACCTCCTTGAAATGGATTTCGTAAAACTCATATCTTTCCTTGGCCGAATTGTTGCAGCACTCCTCCCCACACTTCCCCATTTGCCCATGTTTCCACGCCTGCATGATGTTGGTTTTGGCCTCAGGCTGTTCTCTTGCTTACAAAAAAAAGTCGGCCGTGATTAGTAAAACCTAGACAAACCTATAGAAAAACAGACATTGGGCTTGCACATACCATTCTTTCATGCTACAAGGTTGAGGCTGCCATGCACATGTGCTGGACTGGTGTCGTGGTATTTCAATGGCAGATGCCATGGGGTGGCTTCAGTAGTGGTTTGGGGCCAACGGGCGCCGACGACGTTCGGAAGACGGGTGTCGGTGTAGCGCACGCATTGACATGGTCGTAGCGAGGTTCAGGGCCTTCCAATCGAGGTAAAAACCCCAGTCCTTCAGGAGTGACTATGGATGATCACAAGTACAAGGGTTCTCCTCAAGCTGTTCGAGAAGAAGAAGGTGGGGCTCTTTCCCAGCCTTCCTGCCTCGTATATGGGTGTGTGTGGGTGTGAAAATGGCCGACCCCCCTCTAGGGTGGCTTCTGGTGGGCTTTATAGTGAAGCCCTTGAGATTACAATATGTGGATGGAATGGGGCGGGCCCCGGCTGCCAGCCTCTCTGGCCGGCTGTGGAGCCTGCCGGCTGTGGGTCTTGTCAAACGTGGGGCCCGTTAGTTGTTGGGTCCTATCGACCGTGAGGCCCGTTGGATGCCCATCGTTGTGGCATGTACGTGTCGACATCAGGGAGTTGGTAGCAGACGTTGTTCTAGGACCGGGCCGCTCCGTCGAGGTCAGCGATACCAACGGTCCTGTAGCCACGCTTTGCCCCGTCTTGGGGTCATGTCTTGTCTTCGTACTTTGGTATGGGCGGATGGGACAGGCGCTGACCCTGCAGGCCATCGCCATAGCTGCCGGTCAGAGGAGCCGGCCCACGCCACTACTAGGGAAAAGCTTATAGGTAGAATGTTACTAATAGCGCCGGTTATGGACCACGCGCTACTACTAAGTACTAGTAGAGCGCACGAAATAGGGCGCTACTGGTAGAATTTAGCAGTAGCGCCATGTTAGTTAACAAACGCTACTGCTAAGTGGGCCAAAGGGTGCCCCAGGGTCGGCATAAATTAGCAGCGATGGCCCGAAAACAAGCGCTGCAGCTAAGACAATATCTGTAGCGAGTTTACTCCAGGGAGCAATATAGTTAAGTTTCTATGGGTAAGCCTATGGGACCCTTATATCAGCAGTGCGTGTCTGCCAAAAGCGCTACTGCTAGTTAAGATAGCAGTAGCGCCCTTCGTGAAAAGGGCGCTACTGCTAATTTCCAACGGTTATGCTGGTGGGCCCCAGTTAACAGCAGCGCGCTAGAAGAAACGGCGCTACTGCTAGTTTAGCTACTAGTAGCGCGCTTATCCCACGAGCGCTACTGCTATGGTCAGTAGCCACTAAATATCTGCCACCTTTTCCCCACCTCCTCTTCTTCTCCCCCCTCTTCTTCCCCCTCCTCCCTCTCTCTCTCTTCTTTGCCCCTCCATCACCTCCATTAATGCCCTCCCTCCCCCTCTCTCATTCTTTGCCCTCCACCAACACCTCCATTAATGCCCTCCACTCCTCTCTGTTTCTTTGCCCTCCACCAGCACCTCCATTAATTAATTACCTAACCACTCTCTTTAATATTTTAGCCCTCCACTAGCTAGCTTGTTCTCTCTCTTCCTAGTTACCTCACTATCTAGATCTACTAGCTAATTAAGAAAGAGACTTGAATATATATCTTCGTACCGGCGGGCTTGATCTCTATCGACTTAGGTGAGGAAAAAGAAGAGATAACATGCAATAATGGAAATATGTGTATGTGTTTGCGCGCGCGCGTGATAGGACCGAGCTATGTGATTGTGTGTGCGGCATGTGTGAGTTGCCTATATTATGTATTTGTTGAAATGTGCATGACATGAGTTGCCTATGTTTTGCTGAAATGTCGATTCATTTCCGTTTCGGCGAATTTCGGGCAAACTTGACATGTCCTATGTTTAGGGAAGGTCATGTCAAATTTTTGTATGAATTTGTTGCATGCATGTAAGTGGCTATAATTATTTGGCATCGCGCAGGCAATCATGAAGGTCCATGGAAGGAAGGTGGAAATATACTGGAAATCCGCGGTGGACGACATGTATGAAAAAAAACGGAAGGAGGTTTTATGTCCGTGTCGTAAATGCAAAGGAAGAGTATGGCTCGACCCCCTTAAGGCTGGCTATTTCAAGGGACACCTGCTCATGTATGGTTTCATGGATGGCCATACATGATGGATAATTGAAGATGATGATGATGAGGATGTCGACGGGGCAGACAATAACGATATGGGCCGGGACGAAGAGATGATCGAAAATGTGCCCGAAGAAGAGGGCGTGGAAATGGCGCCGTACATGGCACAGAAGAGGCCATACCTGGCGGAGAAGATGCGGACACATCGCAGTCTTCGTCCCTACTAACTTCAACCATGGGGGACCCACATGTTCGAGAACTGCTTCGCAAGAGGACGACTAGCGACAGAGCTGCTTCTAGAGAGGCGGCCAAGTTGGCGCAACTGGAGCTAGACTCGAAGACTCCATTGTATGATGGTTGCGATCCCGAGGTGACCCTCTTGAGTTTCACACTAGAACTGCTCAAGACGAAGGCAAAAAACAAATGGATAGACGCAAGCCTAGATGACCTTTTGAAGTATCTAAAGAAAGTTCTGGATTGCATAGCGCGACGATGTTTCGTGTCAGATGGGCTAAAAATGTACAAAGAGAAAGCCGACATTTCACTACCATGTGTATACCCGATGCCAATACCGTGAGCACCACCGCCAAAAATGAGCCATGGGTACATGCTAAGCACGTGACACAATGCTTATTCATAGAAGACCCTCTCAATTCCAACCGTGTTGTCGTGAGGAGAGGCAAAAGGAGCATCGTCGGAATGGATGGAGTCGCCAACGAGGAAGACTACGACCAGTACGGTGACCCGATGAGGGAAGATGATGATGACGATGAACCATACATCAAAAGAAGAAGCAGGACAACATTACCTAAGAAACATCGTACTCCCTGGAAAAGGAAAAGTCACAACGAGGGGATCAATTATTCGACAATGAACAAAAGAGGAAAGAAGCGTCGTCGCCCGCACGCTAATTAAGAAACGACCATAATTTGTGTGTACCTATTTTGTATGAGTACTTAACACCGTTATCGGTCAAATGATGTAATATATATATATATATATAGATATTATGCACTAATTATATCGGTCAAATTATTATTAGCAATTAGGAAAAATAAAGAGAAAAAGGAAAAAGAAAAAGAACAAGGGAAAACAGTAACATATCTACAGAATTTACAAAATAAACAAAATAGTTAGCAGTAGCACGTTTCTAAGAAACGCGCTATAGCTAACTTAGCTATAGCCCGGCCGTTCGAACCCTATCTCATCCCCACCCCACTCGATCTCTCCTTCTCACTTTGCTGCCCCGGCCGGCAACCCCACGCGACCTCTGCTGCCCCGTGCGTGGCGACCTCGACCCCGACGCCTCCTCCGCCCTCGCTGCGACCTCGACCTCGCTGCGTCTCTGCTGCCCCGCGCGCGGTGACCTCGACCTTGACCTCGCTGCGCCTCTCCTTCTCCTCCGGCCGCCGTGCTCGCATCCCCACGCCTCCTCCGCCCGTCTCCGTCTCAGGTGAGCACGCTCTTGATCCCTTCCCTGGCTTGCTTATTTGGTAGGGCTGATTAGGTTTCTTGTAAAACAAATAAAAATTAGGGTTGATATGGGTTCTTGTAGGGCTGATTATTTGGTAGGCCTAATTAGTTGGTAGGGCTGATTAGATAGTAAAACAGAAAAAGTTAGGGTTAAGAAAAAAATCAGTTAATTAGATTGTAAAACAAAAAATTAGGGTTCTTGTAGGATAGAAAATATTTTATATATGTTTTTGAAAATGGAATTCTTGCTGTCCATTTGAAGTTGTTGTCCAAATTGGACCAGATACAATGTGTTGTGGGCCTGAGGCCGTTCTTGTTTGCAGGGAAACTTATTCTGAGTGGCCTATGTTTTGCCGGAATGTTGATTCATTTCCGTTTCGGCAAATTTCAGGCGCTCGATATGTGCCATTTTTAGCATAGGTCATGCCGAAATTTACCGTGAATTTTGACATTACGTGTGCTTCAAAGTAGACATATCGAGTGCCCGAGATTTGCCGGGACGGGAATGAAATGACAACCAGGCAAAACGTAGGCCATTTTTCCAAGATTCATTATTCATTTTATTAGATAAAGCTTGAGAAATTAAACGACTAGATTGAACCCTAGGAAACATGGCGGACAATGATGAAGCCGGAGATGAAGCAGCACACGTTTACTTCAACTATCTGGCTAGACAGGAGATGAGGATGGCCACTGATGCCAACGCCGATGGCGTCGATGGCGCAAACAGCACCGACACTGATGCCACCCAAACCGGCACTGAGGCGGAGACGTCCACCGATGGTACCTCCCAAGCCAGTGATGGAAAGAAGGGAAAGAGGACACGACGCCCAAATAAGGTTGGCATCAGAAGATTGGTGATCACGGAGGTGTCAGAAGGCGATTTCAAGCCAATCGAGCCGCGGGACGTGGCAGCGACGTACGGCAACCAACTAGCATGCATCCTATGGGATACCGCTTACATCAATGACACAAAATTACGGCAGAATGAACCTTTGCGACACCTGCTCCTAAATAGGTTGCACGCAAGATTCTTGTTCCCCGGTCGGGATGAAAAGTATATCAATGACCCGTGGGATGATCCTGCCATGAAGAAAATAAACAACAAAGCCCTAGGAAAGTTCAGCAACGCATTGAGCGCCTGGAAAACAAGGGTGAAAATGGCTATTGAAGTAGAGCATCAAACCTACGCCTAGATAAAAGAAGACAATCCGACAATTTCGGAAGAGGACTTTGAAAAGTTCAAGGCGACTTGCGCTGAAGAAGCTGCCAAGGCCAGATTGGAGAAAGGCAAGGAGCTTCAGGCAAGGAACATGGGGAACCACCACCTCGGAAGTCGTGGTTACACGGGTAAGAGGCCCATGTGGGCTAAGGAGGACGTGGAACGTGAACGTCTGGGGCTCCCAGACCCCTTGGCTGAGTTCACCGACCAGCAAGAGCATGACTTCATCAGGGCCCGGTTCAAGTGGGACCCAATAAAAAAGGAATTTTACACGGACGGTCCTACGAGGGAATTCATGAGATTATTGGTAATTATCATTTTACCACCTTATATTAGCTTCTGATCAAGTCGACGACATTCTAGTCAACATTCGTAATTGATTCACGCTCATTTTGCAGAGAGAGCAACACAAGCTTGCAGCCGAAAGCGACTCGTCGACTCAGTCGTCGGCGTCGAAGTACAAGTGGGACACCGCTTTCAACCGGGAACTCAACATAATGTACGGAAAACCACTGGATAAGCCACCTTCGTATGGACGTGTGCATGCCGTCGGAGACGGCGCCACGTGGAAGTACTACTATAGGGAGGACCCCAAGGCCAAAAAGCAGAGAAAGAAGTTTAGTCAAGTGACTATAGACGAGAAGGTGGCACTGGCGTTGGATAAAAACAAAGCTGAAACCGTAGCTGAGGCAAGAAGGGCAGCGATAGATGCCTGCAGAAATGATGTGGCAGCTGCATTGACAAGCTTGATTCCATCTATGGTCAGTTGGGTGCAACAGAATTCACACTGCCCCGCAACTGAATTTCCCATGCCCAGCTTCACCGGGAGCAACTCGTTGAACTTCGCACCCGCACCCTTACCTGCTATGGAGACCGCACCCGCACCTATTCCAGCCGCACCAGCTCCCGCACCTGCACCCACTGACAGCAGCCCATGCTCCGTCTCTGGCTTAAATGTCGGGCCGTCGACATTGGCCGAGCTCGATGCCCTCATGGTAAATACGCATCGCACGCTCATCAACATAAGTAACTAATCTTTAGTTCCCGTTGCCTTTCGGATCTCTGATGCCGCACACATGTCTTTGCAGGCCGACTCCATTCTGTGCACCCTCCTCTACCACATGAACGGCGGGTTGGTGGTTCTGGGGAAGGCTACTATAATGAAGCCCAAGGATCGCTCGTTCCATGGTCGGTAAATGCCTGATAACGCCTTAAGGGTCTCCGTGGCGAGTGTGGAACATGGCTACGAGGGTTTATGTCTTCCCGTACAAATAGGTGGAGAGGATGACGAGACACCGACGCAACTTGGTGAATCGAAAAATTGGCCTATCCTGTGGCCGAAGAATCTTATTCGTTTGGAGGTGGTTGGGAGCAATCCAAAGGGACCTGAGCAAGGTATGACCACAACCCCACCTACGCAATTACGACTACCGTTTGCGCTGCTGGGTAAGGGCGAGCGACACGGGGAAGGGGGTACAACAGTTCCGGCCCCGGCTGATGATGTCGTCCACATGGATGAGGATATGGATCATGACATTGAAGACGAGGACCCTCTCCAGTGGCTCAATACCGGCGCCGACACCTACTATGAGGACGTAGTGATGAGTTAGCCATATGAGGAACAGCCGGAGCAGGAACATCCTCGGGAGTGCAAGAAGTCTTTGTTCATGGAAGCCTCACAGGACACCCCTCCAGATGTCGCCTCAACCCAAGCTCAACTATTAAGACAAGATCGTGCAATGCTTAGCACAACGACACTGGGGACGGTGGTCAGACAGGGTCTGACAGACCCACCAGCACCTGATCGCACCAAGAAGAAGCAGAGGAAGAGACCGGCGAGGAAAGACCCGGTTGCCGCCAAAGCTGCGAAAGTGGCTTCTAGCAGCCAGCCGCCTCCGCATACCCGGGTTGCAGACAGTGTACCGATCAAAGGTGCGTCGTCTATCCATATTGCGGGAAAGCCAATGTTACCGGAGGATGCGCTAGCCGCCATAGCAGGGGATATCAGGAGACTGCATGACCATGTGCTGTCGACGGAGAGAAGCCTTCTCTCCTCGAATGAACCAGGATACTCGCTTTATACGGTCCATGTGCCGTGTATTGACAAGGAGTACGTACACGCCTGCCCTGCGGACCTGTTCTTCCTGCGGTTTGACTACATCTTCAAGATGTTCCTAATGAGGCGGCTAGATTTGTCGTTTGTCCGTCTTTATGCGCTTCATATGAACTACATCATCAGGAAAGAGCAAATCAGTGGTCTTACGGTCGCGGACCCGTACTACATGCATGAGGGCTACTTGTCAATCGACGAAGCCAACCGCAAATATGCGACGGAGTACATGGAAGAGTTCATGGTCAACCATAAGGACAAGGAAGCAATTCTCGTACCTTATCATCCCAGGTAAGTCATCCGCGGATAGCCACTATAGCACATACATCCTTTCGTGCATTTCAATCGTTACTTTTGCACGCATGAACACTAAGTTGATCATGTATTTATTTTGCGTAGTCACGAGAGCGCCATTCTCATCATTCTTTACCCACGTTACTCCCGCGCACTGTATTTGGACCCGTCCATGAACATACAGAAGAAAGATTACACAGACATCAAATATGTTCTGGACAAAGCTCTCCTGGGCTTCAGCATGCGGGGTGGCTACATCCAATTGAAGAAGACATTTAGGGGCACAGTGTGTTTCGCCCACAAGACTAACTTCTATTGCATCCATCGACCGGCAACAAGTAATAATGATGGATTCTATGTCATCCATCTAATGTTGGAGTATAGAAGGGATCAACAGTCACTTCGCATGACATCTACATCTGATACCCATATCCAGAGATGGGTCGAAGCCTTAGAAACCGTACCGTATCATCTACTACGAAATGAATTCTACCGCATCCAGAAGGAAATTGCGTCGATCATCATCAAAGACGTCATTGAAGAGAATGGGATGTTCTACGGTGGTCCAATATCGCGGCGTGACGTCCGCACCCACATAGCCCTACTACGTCAGGACACCACGCCTTTCACCAAGCTTGGGTGCATCCTCCCGGATATGGACGAATGGCACGAGTGCAATGCTTAAATTAACGATGACATTGTGCCTGTTTAGTTGTTACTTTCTCTACAACCGAAACTTGGAATTTATCTGTACGACGTAACTATTAGATGTAAACGCTATCGCACTCTATTTAGTTATCTATGTTTATGTTGCTTCTATTTGCTAACTATTTCTCTCCGCAGGCCGATATCGTATATTATGTTGCATATTAATGTTGAATTCACTGGATAATATATGCATCTCTGACAGGTATATAGATCATCCATGCCGAGGTGGTATGCCGTGTACATTGGAAGGGTTCCGGGAGTGTACGAGGAGTGGCCAGAGTGTCAGGCCCAAGTGTATCGCTTCCCTGGCGGCATCCAGAAAGGGTTTGTTAGCAGAAACGAGGCGGAAGCTAGTTACTTGAGGTGGATGCTAGCGCGAGAGAGAAATCAGAACCGACGCCTGAAGAAGTAGTACATAATCCCCCTTGTACTCATCGTGATCGTCCTTCTCTTGTATGCGATCAGATCATAGCTAGGTTACATAGATGATGAAACATGAGTGTGATCATGGGTAGTTGCATGTATTCGAGACTTCTCATAATTTGTATCGCTATATCTTTGAGACATGAACGTGATCGACTATTAGTGATGATGATGATATGAGATGAAAGAACTTCTTTTATTCATATCTGTTTCAATGAATATGCATGTTGTTATCGTATAGAAGCTGTATCTATATAAATAGAGCCAAAAAACGCAAAAAAAAACATAAAAATATTAGTAGTAGCACTGGCAAAATATTACCTGTAGCACGCTTGTAGCAGTAGCGCTCCACTGCAAAACGCGCTGCAGATAGTTAGCAGTAGCATTGGGAGGAGGAGCGCTACTGCTATAGGATATTACCAGTAGCGCTGGGTAGAACGCGCTACTGCTAAAATTTAGCTATAGCGCCGTAGCAGTAGCGTGGGTACTCGCGCTACTTCTAGTACAAAAACCGGTGCGACTAGTAGGCTTTGCCCTAGTAGTACTCCCACCTGGCCCCCAACTGGGTGGCCGGCCCGCACCTCTGTTTGGTCGGCCCGCGGGTGCGGCCGGTCAGTCGGTCGGGGGACAAAGCTGCCCATAAATGTTTTGAAGTGTTGAATCATCTGCTTTGGCATACCCAGGGGTCATATCCCTAATAGTAGCCCCTGAAGCTATTGGGATATATAAGTCTCAGTGAAGGGGTCCAGCAGGTTTCCCGCTCAAGGCATAGATGCATGCTGATCTGTTGTTGAAGAAGTGCCCGAACGACGGCCGGCCGTCGGCCAGACCCGAGCCCGCCATGGCGGTCACCGGCTACTCGTGGCCGGTCTAGCCAGGGAGGCCGTCGCCGGACCGGTGCCGCTCCGTCTGGCTCAAGTCTGTCGCCGGCCCGCCGCACACCACATGCAGCCCGTAGAGGGGACGTGCCACACACACCGCAGGCTTAGCCCATTACATGTTTGGTATCATGTCACATCAAAAAGTATTACTATGTTAATGTTTGTTAATTCATCATTTCTCAATGATCATACCTGCAATAGATTACATTTTGGGTAGCATATCACATCAAAAATTCTGTTTTCATCATTTACCTACTCGAGGACGAGCAAGAATTAAGCTCTGGGACGCTGATACGTCTCCAACGCATCTATAATTTTTATTGTTCCATGCTATGATATTATCATTATAGGATGCTTTTTGGGTGATTATTTACCAATTCAAATTATTTTTGAGCAGAACCTATTAACCCAGTGCCCAGTGCCAGTTGTTGTTTTCTGCAAGTTTTTGACTTTTCAGGTTTACAGTACCAAATGAAGTCCAATTACCCCGAAACTTTTTTATGATTTTTTTCTGGACCAAAAGAATACCTGGAAGCTTCAGGAGGAGACCGGAGGCCGCACGAGGGAGCGACCACACAACAAGGCGTGCCCAGGAGGGGTGTCCACGCCCTGTTATGTGGTGGCCCCCTCGGGCGTCCCCTGACGCCCTCTCTGGCCTATAAATTCTAATAAATCCCCAAAACCCTAGAGACCCTCCCGAAACACTTTTTCCGCTGCCGCAAGTCTCTGTTCCGCCATGTGCCCATCTGGCAGCCAGTTCCAGTGCCCTACCAGAGGGGGGATCGATCATGGAGGGCCTCTACATCAACCTTGCTGCTCCCATGGTGATGTGTGAGTAATTCCCTACATACTTACAGGTCCGAAGTTAGTACCTAGATGGCTATCTCTCTCTCTCTCTCTCTCTTTACCTTCAATACAAAGTTTACCGCATCTTTGTGGCTATTTATTCGATGTAATCACTTTGTGCGGTGCGTTTGTTGGGATCCGATGAATTGTGGGTTTATGTTCAGATTATTCATGAAAAAGATTTGAGTCTTCTCTAATTTCTATTATTATTCTTAGTTGCATGATTAGTATAGCTTCGTAAATCTCTCTGATCTATTGAAATAGTTGGCCCAACTAGATTGATATTTCTTCAGTGAGAGGGGTGCGTTGTAGTGGGTTCAATCTTGCGTTGCTCTATATCCTAGTGACAGAAGGGGACAACACACGTACTTGTATAGTTGCCACTAAGGATAAAACAACGGGGTTAATTCATATTGATTGAGTTTTCTTTGTCTACATCATGTCATCATTCTCCAAGCATTACTCTGTTTGTCATGAACTTAATACTCAGAGAGGCAAGCATAGAAGAGCCCTCGACGTGGATTGATAGTAATAGGTGTAGGCAGGAGTCGGCTTATTTTCTTATGGACATGATTTCTATATACACATGATCATTTTCGTGAATAAATATTGCATAACTATGCGCTTTTCTATCAATTGCCCAATAGTAATTTGTTTACCCACCGTATGCCTACTACATGAGAGATGCCACTAGCGAACACTACGCTCCCCCGGGTCTATTCACTTATATATTTACAAAAGCTTTCAATACCTTGCTTCCATTTACTATATTTTAAATTATTCAACTTTCATCTACACACTTCACTTGCTTGCAAATAACGAGTCAAGGGAATTGACAACCCTTTTGCCTGCGTTGGGTGCTAATGGTTGCTTCGTTGTGTGCAGTCACTGAAGATGGGGGTTGTGTGCTACTCCTATTAGTTTGATAACCTTGGTTCTCATAGAGGGAAATACTTATCTATACTATGTTGCATCACCCGTTCGTCTTCACGGAAAACCGAACGCAGATCACAAGTATCATGAAGCATTTCTGGCACTGTTGCTGGGGAGTATCACCAACCTACTATCAAGTAACTTCGCACAAATTATCATTCACTTGTTCTACTTTTTATTTGTTGTTATATTTATCTTTGCTTGTTTGCTTGTTTTGCTTGCTTGAAAGTTTCTATCATGTCTGATATTATCATCGAGAAGGATGATGGAGCTAAAAACCCCAAAGAGGAATCTCCCCCACAGCAAGACGTAATTTTTTTTTGCGGGGAAGGGGAATATCAGAAGGTAAAGCATTAGCCAAGAATTCTTTAATTGTACGGGTACTTTACCTTGCAAGGATACGCCAATCATTAAAAGAACCAAAAGTTACGCCGATGCTATTTCCGCTCTTGTTCTTAAGCTTGAAAGAAGATTTATGCGTACTCACCATACTTTGCAAAGGCTTTTCTACGAGTTTCCGGTCATAAAGGATCCTAGAGCTAGGAAGATGGCCACTCTTATCCTCATGCATGAATTTGACTATATAGTACGAGAGGCTCGGGATATCTTTGAACACTATGATATGAGTTGTGAACATCCTTTGATAGATGAAATTTAATATAATGAGTACTCTATGATGAGATATGTGTTTCAAGATAACCACACTTTTGATGAAAACACAATTAAAGAAGTTCCTCCTATTTATATTATCCAACAAGTTTTCAATGCCATCAAGAAACAATATTCTTGGATAGTAAGAGAGAACACATAAGCTTTTAAGGAAAGTAGCATTGAGAATGCCAAGATATTACTTGATGGCTTTGTTTCCTATTGTCTTTGAGAAACCCCCTCCCCAAGAGAATACTAAGGATGACAACACTTGAAACTATGCAATATGCCTAGCTAGGGGCATAAAACAACAACGCTAGTTGGGAGGCAACCCAATAGTTATCTTATTTTCTTTCTTTTTTACTTTATGTTTGTGTGTGATAACATGATTATTTACTCTGTAATGATTGTATTTTTATGTTTAAATTAGTGTTTGTGCCAAGTAAAGCCTTTGGGATGACTCGCAAGATGAGTAGAATTGATACGGTGCAAAAAAAGAAACTTTAACATCCAGTGCAAAATTTCTCTGATTTTACTAGGACGTCTTTTTGATCTGAAATTTTTACACATTATTTATATGCAAATTATTCAGGTTTTACTAATTCTTCAGAATTTTTGGAGTTAGAGAAGTATAGGTTCTCTACAAATCTTTACAGACTGTTCTGTTTTTGCTTGCATAGTTTGCTTGTTTTGATGATGCTATGGATTGTATCGGGGGGTATAAGCCATGGAGAAGTTAGAATACAGTACCTTATGCAATAATAAAATAATAGTCAATTTATAATAGTACCTAAAGTATTTTATATGTTTTCTATACTAACGGATCTCATGAAGGTTTTGTTGAGTTTTGTGTGCTGAAGTTTTGAAGTTTTGGGTGCTATCACGATGGATGAAGGAATAAGGAGCGGCAAGAGTCTGACCTTGGGGATGCCCAAGCCACCCCAAGGTAATGTTTAAGGAAGACTCAAGCGTCTAAGCTTGGGGATGCCCCGGAAGGCATCCCCTCTTTCGTCTCAATCCATCGGTATGTCACTTGGAGCTACATTTTTATTCATCCCATGATATGAGTTTTGCTTGGAGCGTCATTTGCTTTAGTTTGCCTTTTGTTTTAGTTTTCCACAATCATTGTTCTCTGGACACACCCACTTGAGAGAGACACAAGATCACCATGATTTGTTAGAATACTCTTTGAGCTTCAGTTATATCTTTTGAGCTTAGTAGTTACTCTAGTACTTCACTTATATCTTTTAGAGCACGGTGGCGTATAGATTTTATAGAAATAATTTCACTCTTGTTCTTCACTTATATTTGTTTGAGAGTTAATAAATAGTGATGGTAATTTGCATGAGTTATAAGACTAGTCCATAAATAATAGGTATCCAATGAGTGCATAATCAAAACCACATGTAGCACATAAAAGAGAAATTGGGAGTTAATGATATTGATGTGGTAATGTGAAAGGGCATGAGTGCACGATCATTGGTAAGAATATTGTGAATTAGAGGGTGTTAACTTGAGGTTCATCAAAATATTTTTTATGGCATGGTGATGATGTGTGAGCATACTTATTCCTCGTTGAAAACCAAGTGTTGTTTAAGTCGGAGGCGCGCAATGGTTAACTCCTCCCAACCTCCTCCCCAGGGGCATGCGAGTAGTACTTAGCTTCGAGAGAGCTAATAAAATCTTGCAATAAGTATCTGAGTTCTTTATGACTAATGTGAATCCATGGATGTACGCATTCTCACCACCTCATATTTTCTAGCCTCTTCGGTACCGTGCATTGCCCATTCTCCCCTCGAGGATCGGTGCAACCTTCGCTGGTGCAGCCAAATCCCGTGACATGATACGCTTTGTTGCACATAAGCCTTATTATATCTTCCTCAAAATAGCCACCATACCTACCTTCTATGGCATTTACATAGCCATTCCGAGATATATTTCCATGCAACTTCCACCGTTACATCATATGACTAGTACTTTCATTGTCATATTGCTTTGCATGATCATATAAGCTGACATAGTATTTGTGGAAAAGCCATCTTTCATCATTTCTTATGCATGTTACGCTTGATCATTGCACATCCTGGTACACTGCCAGAGGCATTCATATAGAGTCATACTATAGTTTTTCATATTGAGTTGTAAGTAAATAAAAGTGTGATGATCCTCATTATTAGGGCACTATCTCAGTGAGGAAAGGATGATGGAGACAATGATTCCCCCACAAGTCGGTATGAGACCCGAACGAAAAATAAAAGAAAGGTGAAAAATGGAGAAAAAAGGGGAAGAAAGAAAGAAAAAAGATAGAAAAAGAAAAAGAGAAGAAAAAATATAAATGAGAGAAAAGAGAGAAGGGTCAGGTTAATTTAGTTAGGTTTTAGTTAGGGAAGTAGGTTAATTAGGTTATCTATTTAGTTAGGGCAGTAGGTTAATTAGGTTCTTAGGTTAATTTACTTAGTTATGAACCCTAGGTATCAAATTTAGTTATGAACCCTAGGTAGTTATTTTTTTGCGGTGATGAATTTAGTTATGAACCCTAGCTAGGTATCAACTTTTATTCAAGGAATTTTTATTGGTATTTAAAGAAAAAATAGAATTGTTGCTATTTGATTTTTTTAGTTAAAGCTATTGTTGCTATATGAACCCTATATGATATGTGGACATGTGATTTGGACAATGATGGTTATGTGCAGGGTAAATGATCCGAGTGGCCTATGTTTCGCCGGAATGTTGATTCATTTCCGTTCCGGTGAATTTCAGGCGCTCGATATGTCCACTTTTTCGCAAAGGTCATGCCGAAATTTACCGTGAATTTTGGCATGACTTGTGCTAGAAAGTAGGCATATCGAGTGCCGGGATTTGCTGGGAAATGGCATTCCGGCAAACCATAGACCTTTTTTATGTCATTACTCATTTTTATTATAGTTTAAGAATTAAACAAGGAGACTTAATCGTGGGAAACATGTCGAACAACGAAGAAACAGGGCCTTCTGACCACGATGCAGACGAGATGGATTATGAGGGTGAACAACAGTACCTCGACTTTTTGTCTGCTAAGCACAGTCAAGGTTTGCAAGACGGCCTCGTTGATGGTACTGACGCCGACATCGACAACGACTGCGCCGACACCGATGGCGGCGCCGAGACCGGAGGGGAAGGTACCGGCGGGGAAGATATCGGCGGGGAAGGTACCGACGGGGAAGATACCGGCGGGGAAGGTACCGGCGCCGAAGCCGCTACCGAAAAGAAGAAGCAGAGGATACAAAAACCTAACAAACTCGGCATCGGACGACTGGTGATCACAAAGATGGCCCCCGGCAGGTTTGAGCCATTAGAGCCGGAAGAACCTCGCAAGTGCTACGGGAACCAAGCCGGATGCATCCTATGGGAATGCGCGAGCATCAACGACGATGACATAAGGGGTAAAAAACATTTGATGCAGTTGCTCCTGACGAAGCTGCACAAGAGATTCAAGTTCCCCGACCGGGATGACGCCATAGAACACCCGTGGGATGATAAGAAGATGAAAAATATTAACAATCACGCCCTGGGCATGTTCAGCAATGATTTGACCTCCTGGAAAGGGAGGGTGAAACGAGCTATTGAGGCTGAGGAACCCCTGTCCAAGATTCTGGAGGAAAATCCGACACTTACGGAAGGGGAGTTCCAAAAGTTCAAGGACACTTGCGCTACCGAGGCAACCAAGGCTAAGGCTGCGAAATTCAAGATCCTTCAGCAAAGGAACACGGGGAACCAACACCTCGGAAGCCGTGGCTACCTTGGCAAAAGGCCCATATGGGATAAGGAGGACGCGGAACGTGAAGCCGCGGGTCTCCCAGACCCCTTCGCGAAGTTCACCAACCCCTTGGAGCGTGCCTTCATCAGGGCCCGCTACAAGTGGGACATGAAAAGAAGGTTTTTTACACGGACCCGATCACGAGGAAATTGATTAGAATACTGGTAATTATTCTTTTACCACCTTACATTTAGCTTCTGATCAAGTCGACTACACATTCGTAAACGGTTCATGTTCCTTCTACAGGATAAGAAACACAAGCTTGTAGCCAAAAGCCAGTCTTCGTCGATGAGGCCCAAGTTGGACACCCCTCTCAACCGGGTCTTGAACGAACTTAAGGGACTCCCTTTGGACCAGCGGACGCAATATGGACGTGTGCACGGTGCCGGAGACGGCGCCACGTGGAAGGTCTTTTACAACGAGGGCCCGGAGGCCAAGAAGCAGAAAAAGAAGTTCAGTCAGGCAGACATCGACGAGAAGGTGAAGCTTGTGTTCGAGAAAAAATCAGCTGAGAATGCGAAAAAAGCAGCCGAGGAGAAAAATGAGTTGCTACAGTAGGCAGTCGCTGCAGCTGTAGATGCCTGCAGAAATGATTTCGCTACTAACTTGGTCCCGGCTATCATCAACTGGACGAAGGAAAATCCAGACAAGACGGTAGATGATTTCCCCATGCCCAGCTTCGTCGGGAGCAACTCGGTGAACAACAGAACCGCACCATCACCTACTCACGCAACCGCGCCTGCTCCCGCACCCGCACCCGCTCATAGCAGCCCGTCCTTAGTCTCTGGCGTGCTAGGCGGGCCTTCGTCTTTGGCTGAGCTCGACGCCCTCACGGTAATTACATGTCGCACCAACATATATCTAGAATATTCCGTTTTTCGTTGCCTTTCGGATGTTTTACGCCGCAGACATGTCTTTGCAGGCCGATGAAACCCCGTGCACCATACTCTACTTGATCAAAGGCCAGAAGGTGGACGTGGGAAAGGCGGTGATAACGAAGCCCTTGGAACTCACGTTCCACGGCCAGCCGATGCCCGGTGGGCACTTCAGGGTTACCTTGTCGAGTGTGAAATCGGGGCACGAGGATTTGCCTCCTCCAGTACGGCTAGGGGGATAGGACGACGAGACCCCGACGCGGCTTGGAAACTGCAAGGGTTGGGTGCTGCTATGGCCGAAGAATCTTCTTCGTCTGGAGCCGGCCGAGAGCACACCAATAACCACACATCAGCAAGCAGGTATGAACACCACCACCCCGCCTACGCAATTACCAGCGCCTGTAGTAGTGCCGGGTGAGAGCGGCGGACGACGCGAGGAAGGGGGTCCAATAGTGGCTGATGTAATCGCCCCCGTAGAACAAAGAATGGATGATGAGATGGACGAGGACCCTCTTCAGTTCCTCAATACAGGCGCCTATGACTATAACTTGGAATTGTTGATGAGTCAGCCATATGACGACTCGGGCTATCAGCATGCTGATGAGGAGATGGATGATCTGCCCGGGCAGGAACGTCCTAGTAGGGTTGATTGCAAGAAGTCTCTCTTCATGCAATCCTCACAGGACACGCCTGAAGATGCCGCCTCAACACAGGAGTTAAGCAAGGGGTTAAGCAAGGGTCTGGAAGATCAGCCAAAGAAAAAGGAGAGTCTGGATGGTCAGCCCAAGCAGAAAAAGGAGAGGACGAGACCGCCGAAGAAAGGCTCTGCTGCCTACAAAGAAGCCAGAGCACATAGCAGCCAGATGGCGGATTTTGAAGAGCATGTACCCGTCAAAGGTGCGGCAATGATCCATGTCACGGGCGAGCCGATCCTACCACCGAAACCGCTGGAGGCAATATCAGGGGATCTCAGGAGACTGCACGACCATGTGCTATCGACTGAGAAAAGCCTACTAGCCTCGAAGGATCCAGGATATCCGACATACGCTGCTCGTGTGCACGAGGGGAAGTGCTACGTTGACACACGGCCCGCGGAGGTGTTCTTCCTGCGGTTTGACGATATCTTCGAGATGTTTCTGACAAGGCGGCTCAATTTTACAATCGTCCACCTTTTTGCGCTACATATGAGGTCCGTCATGAAGAGAGAAGTCGTCTCGCAAATCAGTGTGGCGGATCCATACTACATGCACGAGTCCTTCTTGAGTCTCGGCAACTTTGAGCGTAAAACTGCTAGGGAGTACCTCGAAAACTTCATGGTACAGAATAAGGACCAGGAAATTGTCCTCCTGCCTTATCATCCAAAGTAAGTCAGTGCCGGACAACCCTTTCGTACATTTCAATCATTCCTTCTCGCTCATATGGAGAATAATTTGAGGTGTTCTTTTCTCCGTAGCAACGGGCGCGCCATCCTTATCGTTCTTTACCCGCGAGTCTCCCACGCCGTGTATTTCGACCCTACCAGAAACTACGAGAAGAAGGACTACACCCACGTAATGAATATTCTAGATGATGCTCTCCAAGGCTTCAGCTTGAGGGGTGGCCACATGCAGATCAGGAAACAAAGGAACCGCAAGACGGGTTTCTCGCATAAAACCAACTTTTGTTGCATCCATGTCCCGAAATCAAGTAGGAACGATGGATTCTACCTCCTCCATCTCATGATGGAGTTCAGAAGGGATCACCAAAAGCTTCGCATGACAACCAGAAACGATGATCATATCCGCAAGTGGGTAGAATCTCAAGGAGAAGCGGATTATAAACTTAGAGATGACTTCTTTCGCATCCAAAGGGACATTGCGACGATCATCATGAAAGAAGTCATCGAAGAGAAGGGGATGTTCCACCACGGCCCTGTATCGCGAGCTGACGTCCGAACTCGCATAGGCATGCAACGTTAGGACCTCACGCTGTTCAAGAAGCTAGGGTGAATCCTCGATGATCTGGAAGGATGGAAGTTCTAGTGATTTACGATGCCGATGATGCTGATATGTGTCAGTTGAACTTGTATACTTTCTGTAGCGATGAAACTTTGTGATGTCCACGGTCCGTACCGAACTTGCGTAACGCTACTTTGTTAGTTTGGGTACGATGACATGCGTACCTCTAGTTAATTAGTTTGTGTACGATGAAACTGTGTTGATTATTTATGTTTACTATATGTTGCATCTAGTTGCTAACCCTTTCTTTTTCGTGTTGCTCAAGTATATTTTGTTGCATATGATTGTACATTCTCTTGATGAAGATGCATCTCTAACAGGTACCTAGATTCTTGATGGCGAAGTACCGGTGCTATGTCGTGTACAAAGGGAAGGTTCCGGGAGTATACGACGAGTGGTCCGAGTGTCAGGCGCAAGTGGAGGGGGTCTCGGGCACCAGCCATAAAGGCTTCAAAAGCAGACAAGAAGCAGAAGCTAGTTACTTGAGGAGCCTCACGCTAGCGCGAGAGAGGACTCATAACCGTCGCCTCATGTACTGCATAGTTTTGCTCTCACTCATAGTGATAGCTCTTCTAGTGTATATCATTGTTTAGATGGATGACGATGTAGTTGCAAGTATTCGAGACTTGTATCGCTATTTTCGAGAGATGATGACGAGAGACCACTTTGTGTTGGATGATGATTATGATGATGACATGAATTGATAAGACTATTTGTATGTGTATGCTATGATTACATTTGTATGTGTATGATATGCTAGATATTATTGTATAAAGCCTGTACAAATACAAAACAAATATGCAGAAAAAAAATCAGAAACTAATAAAACTAGCAGTAGCGCGGCTTCGCGTCCCGGTAAAGTTTGCTACTGCTACCCATGTTTAGCAGTAGCGCGTCTTACTCTAGAGCGCTACAGCTATTAGCAGCAGCGCGTCTCGGTAAAGCACGCTCCTGCTACCCATGTATAGAAGTAGCGCGGGTCGACAAGCGCTACTGCTACAAGTTAGCTATAGCGCCGTATCAGTAGCGCCGGTACCCGCGCTACTGATACACCTAAAAATCGCGCTACTTCTAGGCTTTTCCCTAGTAGTGTAAGTAGTTGCTACACAAGTGGGACGGGTATATGCATTGAGATGAAAAAGTGATCTTTAAAAAAGACTTTCGAAAAGCCCATCGGGTGCCACTAATGCCCGAGGGAGAAGATGAGCTAGGTAACAGCTTGAGAAAGAAGTGGTTTATCAATGCAAGTTGGCTGTGTGTTTTCAAAAACGGATTAGATTTAAGATTTGCCGACCGTTCCCAACCTTACATGTACGACCACAATACCCCTTATGGGACGGGGCTTTGTTGATTACTTTGGTCGTTGCTAGCAGAGAGCCACATTACTAGGTGGCAAGAGAGCCGAGTAACTCTCCCGATACGGGGTCGTGCCTGATTGGACGACTGTTTTCACAGACACCGGGCACACCGTCATGTCCCCTCATGGATGGTACTTGTGATGTACATCATGAGGGTTGTGTACCAATGAGTTGACCCTTTGTTTAGTATTGCCAAGGGAAAGATATTGTTCGAGTGCCTACCTCGTGTACCAAAAGTACCGCGAGTCATGGAATTACAGGAAGGTTCCCCAAGTCTTGTGGGTAAAGTGTGCAACCTCTGCAGAGTGTCAAACTATTCAAATAGCCGTGTCCACGGTCAAGGACAATTGGGTGGTGCTGCTTAAACTATGTCCAGTGTTTTACAAAACTTGGTGTGTGTGTGTGGGGGGGGGGAGGAATTGCTGAGTTAAGTCCAATCACTTGACATGAAGATTAAACTTGAGTTGTTCCAAACTCTATTTATGTTGATATCTGAAACCTGTTCATATGGATATCCGCAACCTCATGATGCATGCTTTATGAAATGCTAGGACTTGACATTGCACTCAAAACTAGCTTTTCGCAAAAGTACCTACTTAGTGTTATACCATGCATGATTACCTTGCTCCAAAACATGGGTTTCTTGTGAGTACATTCAAAAGTACTCATTGGCTTGTCCCTGGTTATTTAATTTGCCAGGCACGGAAGAATAGGAATATTGTAAAGAGTACCTTGGTGAAGAACATGCCAATTAGGATGCTTTCCAGTCAGAATGCATGTAGGGTTAAGGCAGATGGCATGGGTCCACATTATCGTTGAACATTTCCGCTCCATGTGTGATGTTTGACCTTCATGGCCCTATCTATGTTAGACTTGACCATAATGGTCATAATTTGTGTAAGATGGTATGTAATGGATGTAAGACTCTTGTTATTCAGTTTCTGTGTGTTCAATGAGCATTTATCCAGGGATCACTATACATGTGCATTCAGTGACTTTGACATACAAGTCGGGGTCACCACAGAGCTGGTATCAGAGCCATCCTCCCTATAGGAAACCTTAGTTAGCATGGAAGTTAGATAGGATAAAACT
Source organism: Elymus sibiricus (assembly GCA_039707655.1). NCBI lineage: Eukaryota > Viridiplantae > Streptophyta > Magnoliopsida > Poales > Poaceae > Elymus > Elymus sibiricus. The sequence goes on along the minus strand of CM077671.1, from coordinate 231,725,949 downwards.
ATTTTCAAAAACTGTACCTAGTTGCTAAGTGTAACAGGTTTTATACTTCTCATCTCTTCTAGTCTCTTTCAAAACCTTACTGACTCTCCTCCCTTCAAACCGTGTAGATGGCCGTTGTACCCGAAGACCTCCTAGCCACCAATTTCCCCCTACTCCTGCCAATTTAGCAGACCTCCCTTTTCCCTCTACCACAAGCACTAGGTTGATGCCACCACGAAGGAGTACGATGTTGATGTTGTCGTGATGGAAAATGACTCCCCTGGAAGTTGGTTCTTTGAAGGAGCCCAGATGGAGACCCTAGTGATTGAAGTCAATAAAGCAGCATGGAAGTCACTTATCAATCTTCGAGACATTCTCGCAGAGATGGCCGACAAGCCAGCTACCTGCCACATACCTTTCAGGGAGGATGAGATTGGCGAGAGTTGGACATTAGTCCCATCCAAGGAGCATGGCACACCACTCAGATTCCAGACCTACTTCAGCCTCTCTGTCGACAGTCTCGCTCTCAACCTGATTAAGGAGTCCGTAAAGCTCTGCAAGGGACTTCACCATACACGAGAGCTACTACTATACGCCAAGCCAAGAGGAAGCCAGACAGGATCAAGAAGGATGGAGCCCCAAGTGGATGACCAACTATCACTTACAAAGGAGGAGTACCCCCATTCTGAGATGCACACGCTCAGGGAACATCTCAGCATCGTTGCATGAATGCGAAGGAGTACCGTGAGCTCTTTACCGCGCCACCGGTAAAGCATCGACATGATGGACCTCCTCGTTCTCTGACCCCTTCGAATGGAGATGACACCCATACGGATGACGATAAGGAGGAAGACCCGGAAGAACATGAGTACGAGACCGATCACTCCACCACCCGAGTCCGAGTACCCCTTGGGTAGGACGAGTTATGTATCCCCCATCCAAAGTCGAGTCCGTGTGATGACTCATATGAAACCATGTGTGCTTGTTGTTTGTTTTTGTTGTTTGTGTTTCGATGCAAGTCGCGCTTTTGCCTTAGGCAACATATGTAAGCGACTACATCGCCTATCTTATCATAATATTATGAGCTTGGCCTTTCGCCCTTTGTTTGATCACACTTGCACTGTATCACCCCCTTAGGCGCACTCCTCTATCATTGTTTTGCCTCTCATCTATCGCAGTCATTTGACTCTGGCCGCTCAAAACAGGATGGTGACTGCAACCCGCACCAACACCTTTGCCAACCCCCATACCGAAAACGCCAGCCAAAAGCAGGAAACTAGAGGATCTACTGAAACTGGAGCTCACCAGGAGCAGCCACGTGGGGACATTCCTCCACCACCACCTCTACTGGAGAACATGACAATAGCCCAGTTTCTCCAAGTTCTCCATGAGGAACGTCAAGCCAACTCAGCTGCTATCCAACAGTTGGCTCAGACCCTCGTCAACAACCCACAACAAACAAGGAACAACAATGGTTGCTCCACTCTGTCGAAGTTCATGAGGAATCCGCGCCCAACCTTCACCGAGACTGCTAACCCTTTGGACGCTGATGACTGGATTCGCACCATCAAGAATCTTCTCGCCCTGGTCAACTGCAACGAGGATCGTGAGAAGGTGCTCTATGCTTCTAACTGCCTCGGAGGAACCGCCAGAGCATGGTGGGACGAATTCAAGGTCATGCAAGGCGACCATGTGATCACTTGGGATGACTTCCTGGATGGTTTCCGCAAGGCCCACATTCCATCTAGGATTATGGCTATCAAGAAGCATGAATTTCGAGAACTGAAGCAAGGAAGTGGCTCAGTCATGGAGTACATGCAGAAGTTCAACCCCCTATCAAGATACGCCCCTGAGGATGTCAACACGGAGATAGACAAGAAGGAACTCTTCATGGAAGGTCTTCAGCAAGCCCTGTAGTATCAGCTCATCATCTGCGATTGCCCAACCTTCTTCGATCTAGTGAACACATCACTCATGCTGGAGGACAAGCATCGTGCTATAGAAGATACCTGCAAACTCAAGATGATGAGCAATGGTAGTTCCAGCAACCAGAAGGCTCGCCCGTGGCAGCCAGTCCTAGCCAGGCCAACATATCAGCCTCAACAAGCTAGGCGTCCTGCACCTCGTCCGAGCTACTAGCCTCATCAGTATGCCAATCCTAGGCCCACCTAAAACAACCCCAATAACAACAACAATGCCGGCAAGAGCAACAACTCGGGCCAAGTCACTTGCTTTGGATGTGGTCAGCCAGGGCACTACTCAAGTTCGTGCCGCAACAAGAAGCCAGATGCACCACGCCCAGTGCGCAGAACCAAGGTCAAGGCCATGGAGAGCTACCGAGGAACCAAGCTCTCCGCAACCAACCCAACAATGGCAAGGGTCGTGTGAACCACGTCACTGCAGAGGAAGCCCAGGACGACCCGGACGTCATACTGGGTACGTTCTTTGTCAACTCAACCCCAAATCCAGTCTTGTTTGATTGTGCAGCTTTGCATTCTTTTGTTACCCAAAAGTTTTCCCTAGAGAGTTGTATGAAGACTACACCCCTGGGTAGTCCTATGGTTGTGCAAACCCCAGGTTCGGAGTTGAGAACCAAGATAGGGTGTACAGGAGTCCGGATTATCATCTGTGGGGTAGAGTTCCTAGCAGACCTTATCATCTTGAAGTCACGAGGCTTGCATGTGATCCTAGGCATGGATTGGTTAACCAAGTACCAAGGCTTGTTAGATTGCACCAAGCGGACCGTTACCATGACCAATCGAAGGAGTTGAAGTCAAGTATGTCACCAACCCTTCCTCCGCTCAAGCCCTTAGGTCAATTGTCTATTAGGGACTGAGTTAGACCAAGTGCGAGTGGTCTGTGAATACCCAGATGTCTTTCCTGATGAGCTGCCCGGAATGCCTCCTAACCGTGACATTTAGTTCATCATTGAGCTATTTCTCGGAGTAGGACCCATCCCTATAGAATGCGATAAGAAGAGTTGGCTGAGTTGAAGAAGCAACTCGCTGAGCAGCTTAGAAAAGGATTTATCTGCCCTAGTGCCTCTCCTTGGGGATCACGTGTTCTATTCGTGTCAGAAAGGGATGGTACTGTCTGACTTTGTGTCGATTACCGGTCTCTTAATGAGGTCACAATAAAGAACAAGTACCCACTTCTAAAGATTGAAGACATGTTCGATCAGCTGAATGGTGCCAAGGTGTTTTCCAAGATCGACCTCAGGTCAGGGTACTACCAACTGAATATCAAACCCCAAGACATTCTAAAGACAACATTTGTAACCTGATATGGTCTGTATGAGTACACGATCATGTCATTTGGGTTAACCAATGCCCCAGCCTACTTCATGTACCTTAGGAGCAAAGTCTTCATGGAGTACTTGGACAAGTTTGTCGTCGTCTTCATTTATGGCATACTCATCTTTTCCAAGTGTGAAGAAGAGTATGAACAACACTTGAGAATGTTCCTAGATAATCTTCGAGAGCACTAGTGTCGGTGTAGTGAGAACCAGGGCCTCACAAACCTTCTAGGCATGGGGTCTTGCTAGTCTAGAGCTGTCACGAAGCAGACCCGACAAGGAGACTATATTGCCGGCAAGCAATGGATCTGGCAAGCAATACATCAGCAAGCAAGACCAATAACTCGCAGGGAAGGAACTTTCCCCCGGCGGCACAGTTTTCTAGCAAGGCAGAGCCGACAAGACAAGACCCGGCGAGGCGGATTCGGCAAACCCATATCTTCCGGCAAGCTCAGCATCGGCAAGCTCCTGGCCAACAAGCTCCCTGCTGCCCCCGCTCTCCCACCTGTCCCTGACTGGTGGCGCGCGCGCAGAACTCTGGCGACAAGTGGCGGGAGCGCAGGCGGTTAGGTAGAGCCTGTCGGCTACGTGGCGGATCACCTATACAAAACCAACTTTATCGACACCCGTCCCTGTACTGTGGCGCCCTGCCTGATTACCACTGTAGCCAGACGCTCGCCACGCATACCAGCCCAGGAAATCACTCTGGCATGCATGTTTACAACAAGTATCAAGAACACAGGCATTTCTATTAATGGTTATATGAGTCTTACATGGGGTATAATACAAGGGTGATGGCAGCGGAAAAGCTCTATCTAAGGCAGCATAGTCTCGGTGCGGCTCCAATCCACAGGGATCTAACTAGGTTACGCTTCTAGCCCGCGAACGCTCCGGCTCCTCGTCGACGGACGACGGATCCTTATGTGAACCTGGCCATGTTAAAGGCCGCTGAGTACTTTTGAATGTACTCACAAGCAAACCAAACTAACATATACACCAAGCAAAGCAATCCATGGCATTCAAGCATGCATTTGTTATTAGATCAATATTAATTATCATGGCATAACAGGATTATCTAGCAAAATAACCACTGAAGTAAATACAGTAAAGTGAAGCATACTAATTAAATATTCCATACTCCGATCATCCTCACGACCCAATCTGAATCTGATCCAAATCCAATACCAATCGTGGGTCATCCGACCACTCATCTCATAGCCATCCCATGGCTAACATACCATATTCCTAACATCATCTGACGTCTGCACCAGACGAGTTCTTCCATCATTATTATCATTACTACGGTTGACCACCTACTGAGGTCTGGACGGGCTGTCCAATACCGTGGACGCGGCTATTCGAATAGATTTTACACTCTGCAGAGGTTGCGCACTTTACCCACACCATGAAGCACCTGGCCTCGTGATCCCCACTCGGGTGGACCAACGTTGCTTCAACAAAACCTGCTTGACCCGTGACTCTTTCATCGTACCATCGGCACTCATCCTCCCCCGGAGGTCTGCCTTGGGTGGCCCCTGTGTCCTCATGACACCTGCCACCATCGTGGCCAAACTAAATAGTCCCAAACGGGGGCTATCTGTCCCAAACGGGGACGCCGGCACAAACAAACAATCAACTGGGCTCACAGGGTTATCGCCGCCTACCGGGCCAGGGTAGCACGCGCGCATAACCCTCCCTCTTTGGAGGTACCGGTGAAAGAGCACGCGGTCAAGCCAAGTCAAGGTCGTCCCATACCGGCAAATGTGGCTGCACGGATAAGCCCGGACAGGTGACTCTAGATCAACCGACTAGGTTTCACTTTAGCCATCATTTATCAAGCGTAGTTATACAGCTTCCATAACTTAACACGATGGTAACCATGTATAGGTAACAACTGTAGAGACATAGCAACCTATCTTCATATAACATCACAATGAGTCATGAGTGAAACAAGATTTAAATGACGGTTATCATTCTACAAGTTCTAGCTGTAAGTTACGACCATCGGAACCCTCGCATAAAACTGGCAAAGAAACCAGTAGCCACCAGATCGGTCTTTACAACACAGATCTGGGACGTTACCGGAATAACTCAACCCCGCCTCAAGACGGCTGGAAAGCAGCTCAGAGCATGAGACGGTGTTGATAAGAAGAATGTAGCAGTTCCCTAAGACGGCCGAGGAACAGCTCAGAGCATAGGGTCACTGCTACGGAAAGAAATTCAACAGCTGCTCGCGACGGCCGAAAAGCAGCTCAGAACACAGGCCAGTTGCTGACAAGAGAAATGTAAAGTCGGCATCCACCCCGGACGGCCGAAAGCAGCTCAGACACAGGCTTGGTGCCGTTATTGAAGAAAGTGCGAGCAAGGGTTCGTCAGCATCCCATACAGCTCACTACTACGCATACAATCACAAGCATATTAATTTAAACATGCAGGAACAACATAGAGCACTACTTTAGGGCATATATCAGATGGTCGGCTTGCCTGGGGTTGAAGAAATACTCCGGAAGAAGTGCAGTGAAGCCGCAGAACGATACGCCGGAATGGTTCTCTCTCGGAGAGGGCTGATTCCGAGTTGCGAGCGAAAAGATGCGGTCGTTCGTTCGTTAGGCAGAAAAACAAATAGAAAATGTGCTTTTTCTGCTGTTAACAGACGAACGTTCATAAAATAAAGGTTTCGGCCGGCGGGGCTGAGAGAGAAAGCGCCTTTCCAGAAAATACGCTTCTGTCGCAGGAAAGCGTATTCTGGCCCGAGGCCGCGGCCGAAGCCGTTTTCATTTGCGGAAAACATATCCAGAGGAGTACGCTTTCACTTGCCACATCAACGGGTCCGCACGAGAGGCTTACAGGCGGGCCCCATGGCTCTCTCTCTCTCCTCTCGCCCCTATCTTCTTTCTCCCGATGTGGAAGCAGGGGAGAGCCGCGACGGCTCGGTCCTCGTCGGCCGCCGGTGCTCCTCTCCTCAACTGCGCACGCCGGCGAGTGGGAAGTGGCCGCCAGGCCTGGCCGCGCCCACTGGGCTAGCTTGCAGCCGCCGGGGACGACCGAGGCCACTGCAGCATGTCCCATGGCGGACCAGCGCCACGACCATGGTTGGGGCGACGGTCTTCGTTACTCCAGCGAGGAATGGGGGCGGGGAAATGATCTCCTGCGAGCGGTGGAGCTATGGGTGGAGGCAGGAGAAGGAGGGAGGGGCCAGGGCGCCGGAATCGGTCGAGGGGAACGGCGACGGAGCTGCGGCCATGGGCGAGGAGAGGAGCTCCCTAAGCTCGAATGGGAGGGGCTGGGCTTGCTGCTGCTCAGGAGAGGCTCGGGGACGCTATAAATAGGCTCGGGAGGAGGGTTCTGGGCGTCTGTTGCCGGCGACCGAAGCTCCGAGAGGCACGGCGAGGTGGCGGCGCTCCAGTGGTCGGCAGATGCGTCCATGGCGAGGGGCAGAGGGTTCTGGATGGCGCACGCGCGTGGTGGAGGCTTCCCTGCGCTTGCGGACAGGCTACGGCCTGCTGGAGGTGACCAAACGGCGGCTGTGGCCGCAGTGCACCGATTTGGCGCGCTCTGCGTGTGGTCACCGCCGGCACCACGTGTCCAGAGCGCCTATATGACTCCAGGCCATGTCAAATAGATGCACTAAAGTCTCTGGAGTTGACCTGTCGAGGTTTGGAGGGAAATGGGGACATGGGTTTGACTGATTTGAGCTCACAATGGTCCTGACAGCAAACTGTTTGTAGTGAGGTGGGGGAGATTGAGCAGGAAGAAAACTCCGATTCCTGACTGGGAGTGATCACTTACTAAGATGACCCTCTCTGCAAATTTGCAGCTCAACAGGATGAGGATGAGTGGCACTTCCTTTGCAACCTTGCAGACTGGCCAGAAATGGAAATGAACTTGCTGGGCAAAAATGGCTAAATGGATTGGACTGAAATTTGGAGGAGGTTAATGATTTGATCATATGAAGATACTGGAAAAGTTTAAGCTCATTTAAGAATACCAAAATGGTACTTCCTTCACAGAGCTTTCAAATGAACAGAAACTTAGGAAAATTGCTGGGAAAAGATGGATAGAGGGATTGAGCTGATTTTTGGTATCCATGAGTGATTTGGCTATGTTAACCACCATGAAGAATTTCAGCTCAAATAGATCAAGGAATAAAGCACTTCCTTTGCAATTTGCCCAACTGGACAGAAGTTGCAAATTGATGTTGTGATCAAAATTTGAACTATGGAACTTGGGATTTTCATTGAAATGGGGAAGATATGGATATGAGAAGCTCCACAATTTATTTGGGATTTTTCCTGGCTACCAAAATGGTAGTTCCTTTAGAAAGTGCCCAAAATGCAATATTGGCATTAAATAGGAAAAGACAATTTTCCTTATTTAATTATGGCCAATATTTTTGTGGGAGCTCAAAATGATCACAAAGAATATCTCCACAAGTTTTCATGTACTTTGGAGATGGATAGATATTTTCATGGATTTAATTCCTTTAACTGGCAGAAAAAGGAATTAATTATAAATGAAAAAATATTGCAAATGACTTGGCAATATTTTGCATATCCAGATTTATAGATGAAGGATGATCTCTGGGAAAAGTTTGGGAGGCAACAGATCAAAGGAAATTGGGGTTCCTTTGCAACTGGAAGGATTAGGGTTTCCCTTCTGGCAACTCGGAAGGTAGGGTTTCGATGGCAAAACCCTGAGATAGATCTTGGGTGGCAAGGTTGGACTGGGGAGAAGCTCTGGTTGGATAGGGAAGGCAAGACTGGATGACCATCTTCGTATACCCAAGAGTGAAGGAAATCCGATAACACCGAGAAAAAAGACAGGAGGCACGTCCCGCGAAGGAAAAAAAAACAGGGAGTGAAAACCAGGGTGTTACATGTACATGTCTTCATCAGCATTTACCCTCTGTAATGACCATTTTAGCCACTGTGGTAACCCCTTTGCCTATAAAAGGAGGTCCTTGGCTACCTTTACATGGGTCAAAACCCTTCCCATTCTACGTGTGTAGCTGCACTCCCGAGCACCTTGCCGGGCTGTTGCGGTCCTTGTAAATTGGGAAAATCCCAACATAATCCACCAAAGCAAGAGTAGGGTTTTACGCATCTTTGCGGTCTGAACCTGGGTAAATCTTGGCGTCGGTGCGGTCTCATCGTTCGATCCGCTCTTTATGCATATCGACCCCCTCTGCCGAACTGCAAACGGACCTCGCCTATCCCATAGATTGTCGTACGCCGACAACCAGCTTTATGCCAAGTTCAGCAAGTGCGAATTCTGGATGCATGAAGGTGGATTCTTGGGTCATGTGTTGATTGCCGAGGGATTGTCAGTGGATCCTACCAAGGTAGAAGCTGTGACCGGATGGCAATCCCCAAGCAATGTAAAGGAACTCAAAAGCTTCCTCGGACTCGTGGGATACTACGGTAAGTTCGTTCAAGGATTCACAAGCATTTCTCGACCCATGACTCAACTCTTGAAGAAGGACAAGAAGTTTGAATGGACGCCGAAGTGCGAAGAAAGCTTCCAAGAGCTCAAGAAGAGAATGACAATAGCCCCAGTTTTGGCCACCCCATATATTCACAAGGAGTTTGTGATATATTGTGATGCATCCCATATATTCACAAGGAGTTTGTGATATATTGTGACAACAACTGATCATGGAGGTGTTCTGATGCAAGAAGGCAGAGTCGTAGCATCTCTATTCATATAGCTACGTCCTCATGAAGAGTATTGTGCTACACATGATCTTGAGTTGGCAGCCGTAGTTCATGCCTTAAAGACATGGTGGCGTTACCTTCTAGGGAAGGGATATGAGATATACACAGACCACAAGAGTTTGAAGTATATTTTCACTCAAAAGGAATTGAACATATGGCAGCAAAGATGGTTGGTGTTGATCAAGGACTATGACCTCAGTGTTCAATACCACCCTGGAAAGGCTAACGTGGTTGCAGATGCCTTAGCAAAAAGGCTTGTTCCTTGAATGATATGATAAAGGAAAGGCTACCCGCCTTGTATGAATAGCCTGAGAGCTTTGGCTTGGAACTGGTTACACCAGGATTTCTGGCCAACCTCGAAGCAGTTCCTACCTTAACGAATGATATTAAGGAAGCTCAAAAGGGACACGAGAGTATTGAAGGTATCAAGAGGAATGAGGAGTCGTATGGTTTGGGAAGCGCATCTGCGTACCCAACAAGGATGAGTTCAAAAATTTGATCATGCAAGAAGCCCATGACACTCTGTACTCTATCCACCCTGGAGGAACCAAGATGTATCAAGACCTTAAGGAAAGATTCTGGTGGCATGGAATGAAAAGGGAGATGCCCACTTTTTTCGCTAAGTATGACATATGCTAGAGAGTCAAAGCTGAGCATCAGCGATAAGCTGGATTGCTTCAACCTCTCAAGGTACCTGAATGGAAGTGGGACAAGATCGGGATTGACTTCATCACCGGATTGCACAGGTCAAGCAGAGGACATGACTCCATTTGGGTCATTGTTGACCATTTGACCAAGGTTGCCCACTTCATTCCCATCAAAACCACCTATGATGGAAGTTAGCTAGCCAGTCTTTACATCAGTCGGATCCCGAGCCTCCATGGAGTTCCTAAGGAGACTGTGTCAGACCGAGGTACCAAGTTTACCTCGAGGTTCTGGAAGAAGTTTCAAGAAGCTATGGGAACCAAGCTATCTTTCAGCACCGCCTTTCACCGTCAAACCGGAGGTTGGACTAAACGAGTAAACCAGATACTTGAAGACATGCTTCGTGCTTGTGTTTTGGCATATGAAGCCAAATGGGAAGATTGCTTACCGTTCGGCGAATTCTCCTACAACTACAACTATGAGTCTAGTCTTCAGATGGCACCGTTTGAGGTGTTGTACAGACGTAAATGCCGCACTCCCCTCAACTGGTCAGAGACCAGAGAAGGATTAGTTTTTGGACTAGATATTTTCTGTGAAGCAGAAGAGCAAGTTTAACTAGTCAGGGAATGCGTGAAAACCGCCAAGTCAAGACAGAAGAGCTATGCCGACTCCCACCACCGAGAAGTGAGCTTCAATAATGGAGATCATCTCTATCTCCGATTCACGCCTCTCAAAGGTACCAAGCGTTTCCATGTCTAAGGAAAGCTTGCACCAAGATACATCGGCCCCTTCAAGATCACTACAAGACAAGGAGAAGTTGTTGATGACCCACAAGTATAGGGGATCAATCGTAGTCCTTTCGATAAGTAAGAGTGTCGAACCCAACGAGGAGCAGAAGGAAATGACAAGCGGTTTTCAGCAAGGTAATTTCTACAAGCACTGAAATTGTTGGTAACAGATAGTTTGATAGCAAGATAATTGATAACGAGAAAGTAGCGTTAACAGTAAATAAAGTGCAGCAAGGTCGCCCAATCCTTTTGTGGCAAATGAAAGGCCAGAACAGTCTCTAGTAATAGGCAAAGTGTTCTTGAGGGTACACGGGAATTTCATCTAGTCACTTTTATCATGTTGGTTTGATTCGTGTTCGCTACTTTGATAATTTGATATGTGGGTGGACCGGTGCTTGGGTGCTGTTCTTACTTGAACAACCTCCCACTTATGATTAACCCCCTCGCAAGCATCCGCAACTATGAGAAAAGTATTAAGATAAACTCTAACCATAGCATTAAACGTTTGGATCCAAATCAGCCCCTTACGAAGTAGCGTATAAACTAGGGTTTAAGCTTCTGTCACTCTAGCAACCCATCATCTAATAACTACTCCACAATGCATTCCCTTAGGCCCAAGGATGGTGAAGTGTCATGTAGTCGACGTTCACATGACACCGCTAAGGGAATCACAACATACATAACATCATAATATCGAACACATATAAAATTCACATGATTACTTGCAACATAACTTCTCCCGTGACCTCAAGAACAAAGGTAACTACTCACAAATAATATTCATGCTCAAGATCAGAGGAGTATTGAATAGCATAATGGATCTGAACATATAATCTTCCACCAAATAAACCATATAGTAATCAACTACAAGATGTAATCAACACTACTAGTCACCCACAGGTACCAATCTGAGGTTCCGGTACAAAGATTGAACACAACAAATGAACTAGGGTTTGCGAGGAGATGGTGTTTTTGAAGATGTTGATGAAGATTGGCCTCCCAAAGATGAGAGGGGTGATGGTGATGACGATGGCTTCGATTCCCCCCTCCGGGAGGGAAGTTCCACCGGCGGAATCGCTCCGCCGGAGGGCAATAGTGCTCCTGCCCAAGTTCCGCATCGAGACGGCGACGTTCCGTCCCGAAAGTCCTCTCTTTATGTTTTCTACGTCAAAAGGCCTTATATACTTGAAGATGGGCACCGGAGGTGGACCGAGGAGGGCACAACCCACCAAGGCGCGCCTGGGGGTCCTGGCACGCCCTGGTGTCTTGTGCCCACCAGGGTGGCCCCCTCCGGTAGTTATTTGCTCCAGTATTTTTCATATATTCCAAAAATATTCTTCGTAAAGTTTCAGCTTCTTTGGAGATGTGCAGAATAGGTAACTCTGATGTGCTTTTTTCTGGTCTAGAATTCCAACTGCCGTTATTCTCCCTCCTTGTGTAAACCTTGCATATTATGAGAGAAAAGGCATTATAATCACTCCCTAAAGCATTATTATTCAAGAAAACATAATAAATAACAGTAGGAAATCATGATGCAAAATGGACATATCACCTCCCCCAAGCTTAGACCTTGCTTGTCCTCATGCGAAAAGCCGATATTGAAAAGCATGTCCACATGGTTTGAGAGAGAGGTGTCGATAAAAACAAAATACAGACATAGTAGCATAATGCTTATTATCATAACAGCAACAAACTCCATAAAACTTATTCATATAACTTTTATCATATAACTTCTCATGAACAAGTAACAATTCATCACAACATAGAAGTATAAAGCATAAACCTTATTGGAAACCAACAAACTATGTTCTCAGTCAACTTTGCAACTACAATTCATCATATTTCATGAAGGGTCTCATGTCGGAGCCTTTTGGAAAGCCCACATACTCAACCATCATTTAGTATTCTATGATTGCCAACACTCACAGCATACCCATGAGCCAAAAGTTTCAACCGGACACATAGAAAGATAGGGGCTTATAGTTTCGCCTCCCAACGCACTCACCTCAAGGGTGATGTCAACAATAATAACTCATGCTCACTCACATTCAACTGGATATATGTGCCTAAATCTTTCCTCACCACATGATGCTTGCAAAAGAAAAAGTAAAAAGGAATAGGGAAGAATACTTTGACTCTTGCATAAAAGTAAAAGATAGGCCCTTTACAGAGGGAAGCAGAGGTTGTCATGCGCTTTTTGGTTTGTATGCCCAATCCCTTAATGTAAAAGAACGTCACGCTATATTGCCCCCTATGATAGCAACCTTTATTATGCAGTCCATCGCTTTAATTACTTTGCCATCATAAGTTCGTATAGCGCTCAATTTTCTCTTACACTAATTGATCAAAACACATTTAGAAGCAATTTTTATTGCCTTATTGCACCGATGACAATTTACTTGGAGAATCTTACTCGATCCGTAGGTAGGTATGGTGGACTCTTGAAGCATGAATTTGGGTTTTGGGTTTTTGGATGCACAAGTAGTATCTCTACTTAGTGCAGAATTTTGGCTAGCAAAGATATTCAGCAAGCACCACATGTTGAAGGATCCATGACAATATAACTTCTATGTGAATATGAACAAACATAAATCATTACGTTGTCTTCCTTGTCCAACGTCAACAATTTTGACATATAATATTTAATGGGGGCTCACAATCATAAAAGATGTCCAAGATAGTGTATTTGCATGTGAATGTTCTCTTCCCTTAGTAATTCTTTCATGAATTGCATCATTGACCAATGCTATGTTTGTCAATCTCCAACAATTTTTACCACTTATACCTTTCCTTATGTGATGTCATTACTTACCATAAGATTAGCATATGATTCTTTTCATTTATTTCTCTTTCCTTTAATTTTGATTGCAACAAGAAAGTAGGGAGTCAAAAGCTCAAACCAAACTTTATTATATAACTCTCACTGGATTACATAGATAGATAGACCACGAAACTAACACGTGAAAATAGATCATGCTAAACTTTTATTCAACTAAATCAAAAAGAAACTAAAGGTCGAACTGAAATAGGTAAAGATGAATAAAAGTGATGGTGATACGATACCGGGGGATCTCCCCCAAGCTTGGCTCAAGCCATGGGGAGTTCCCAAATCCATGTGCTCAAGTCTCCTTTGGTGGTGGTGATGAAGTAGGTTGTGGTGATGAAGTGGAAGGCTTGTCCTCCAGCTTCCAGGACAAGGGCTCACCATCAAAAGTTGACACAAGAGTACCCTGAGTCCTGCAACTGGCAGCTAAACTCATGCCTTTAAATCTTGCTTCATATTAAAAAAGTTGGTTTTGAAGATCATAAACTTGACTTTGCAGAAAATTGATTTGCTCGTTGAGGGTGGAGATGGTGTCCTTCACAGACCGGCCATCCACCATCTGATCACGGGTGAATTCCGTGATCATGGAGTGATTGGCACTAAGTCCACGCTCCACCATCCTTTGGCACTTGAAGATGTCTTGTTCCACCGCCTCGAGCCTAGCCTCCACGCTTCCGGTCCTCTTAGGTCCCTGAACCTCGCGGATGTGGAGTACCCCCTCACGCATCTCAATGGCTTGAGGGTGCTTCATCACCTCCAGCAAGTAAGGGTTGATGACCTTCTCGAAGAACTTGTCCTTGGAGGAGCTTGGTGGAGCCATGGAGATCTAGACCTGACGAGAAAACACCACGAAACAAGAACATAGGATTTTTCTGCGATGCGGTCGTCAAAACAGTCCGGGATATATGTAGAGAATTGTTATTCTTGGGAAGCAAGCATATGGAAGGAAAACGGAGTCAGGAAGGTGTCCGAGGTGGGCACAACCCACTAGGGCGCGCCTGGCAGGGCTGGCGCACCCTGGTGTATCGTGCTCACCTCGGTTGCCTTCTGGTTTATTTCTTATTTTCCTAATTTTTCTAGTATTCCAAAACTGACAGAAAATATTTTTGCGGATTTTTCGGAGTCCGTTTACTTACCGTATCACGTACCTCCTATTTTTCAGAATTTTGGAGTGTTCTGGAAGGTTTCTTTTATGTGTTCCTCCGGTGTCATGGTTTGGATAACATTGCTTTCAACATTAATAGGCGTACCTGAGATATAATGTTTAATTCTTTGCCCATTGACCACCTTCGGGTTAGTACCTTCGGCATTATTAATCTTGATAGCTCCAGAACGATAAACCTCTTTGATAATATATGGTCCTTCCCATTTGGAGAGAAGCTTACCTGCAAAAAAACTTAAACGAGAGTTGAACAAAAGAAGATAGTCTCCTATTTTGAATTCCCGCTTTTGGATTCTTTTGTCATGCCATCTTTTTACTTTTTCTTTGAATAGTTTGGCATTTTCATAGGCTTGGGTTCTCCATTAATCTAGTGAGCTAATATCAATAGCCTCTTCTCACCGGCAAGTTTGAAATCATAATTGAGTTCTTTAATTGCCCAAAATGCTTTATGTTCTAACTCTAGAGGCAATTGACAAGCTTTTCCATATACCATTTTGTATGGAGACATACCCATAGGATTTTTATAAGCTGTTCTATAGGCCCAAAGTGCATCATCTAGTTTCTTAGACCAATTCTTTCGAGACCTATTAACAGTTTTTTGTAATATTATTTTTATTTCTCTATTGCTAAGTTCAACTTGATTGCTAGATTGAGGATGATAGGGTGATGCAATTCTATGGTTAACATCATATTTAGCAAGCAACTTACGGAAAGCACCATGAATAAAGTGTGAACCACCATCAGTCATTAAATATCTAGGGACTCAAAACCTCCAGAAGATAACTTCTTTAAGCATTTTAAAAGAGGTGTTGTGATCAGCACTACTAGTTGGATTAGCTTCTACCCACTTAGTGACATAATCAACGGCAACCAAAATATGAGTGTACCCGTTAGAGGAAGGAAAAGGTCCCATATAATCAAAATCCCAAACATCAAATGGTTCGACAACAAGTGAATAATTCATTGGCATCTCCTGATGCTTACCGATATTACCAATTCTCTGACATTCATCACAAGACAAGACAAACTTACGGGCATCCTTGAAGAGAGTAGTCCAATAAAACCAGATTGCAATACCTTGTGAGCAGTTCTATCTCCCGCATGATGTCCTCCATAAGCTTCGGAATGACATTTCCGTAAGATTTGTTCCTGTTCATGCTCAGGTACACAATGTCTAATAATACCATCTACTCCTTCTTTATAGAGATGTGGGTCATCCCAAAAGTAATGTCTTAAATCATAGAAGAATTTTTTCTTTTGTTGGTATGTGAAACTAGGTGGTATATTTAGCGACAATGTAGTTAGCATAATCAGCATACCAAGGAGTGTTTTGAGAAACATTTATTGCAGCTAACTATTCATCAGGAAAACTATCATCAATAGGTAGTGGGTCATCAAGAATATTTTCTAACCTAGACAAGTTATCAGCCACGGGGTTCTCAGCTCCCTTCCTATCAACAATATGTAAGTCAAATTCTTGAAGCAAGAGAACCCACCTAATGAGTCTAGGTTTAGCCTCTTTCTTTTCCATAAGATATTTTATAGCAGCATGATCGGTGTGAACAATAAATTTGGAGTCAACAATTTAGGATCTAAATTTATCACAAGCAAACACAACTGCTAAAAATTCTTTTTCAGTAGTAGCATAATTTCGTTGGGCACTGTCTAGAGTTTTGCTAGCATAATGGATAACATTCAATTTCTTATCAACTCTTTGTCCTAGAACAACACCAACAACATAATCACTAGCATCACCCATAATTTCAAAAGGCAAGTTCCAATTAGGTGGTTGGACGATAGGTGCTGAAGTTAAGGCTTTCTTGTGTGTTTCAACGGCTTCCACACAATCATCATCAAAAACAAAAGGGACATCCTTTTGCAAAAGATTAGTAAGAGGCCTAGAAATTTTAGAGAAGTCTTTAATGAACCTTCTATAGAAACCAACATGACCAAGGAAACTTCGAATACCTTTAATATCTTTAGGACATGGAATTTTCTCAATTGCATCAACTTTAGCGTTATCCACCTCAATACCTCGTTCATATATTTTATGCCCCAATTCAAGACAATACCTTCATTAACCATAAAGTGTCACTTCTCCCAATTCAAGACAAGATTAGTTTGTTCGCATCTCTGCAAAACTCGATCAAGGTTGCTTAAGCAATCATCAAAAGAAGTTTCGTACACGGAAAAATCATCCATGAAAACCTCCACAATCTTTTCACAAAAATCAGAGAATATAGTAGTCATACATCTTTGAAAGGTAGTGGGTGCATTGCATAAACCAAAAGGCATACATCTATAAGCATAGGTTCCAAAAGGGCAAGTAAAGGTGTTTTTCTCTTGATCAGATTGTGATACAGGTATTTGAGAGAAACCAGAATATCCGTCCAGAAAGCCAAAGTGTGTGTGTGCTTAGATAATCTTTCCAGCATCTGATCAATGAAAGGGAGAGGGTAATGATCATTTCTAGTAGCTATATTTAATTTTCTAAAATCAATTACCATTCTATAGCCAGTGACAATTCTTTGTGGAATGAGTTCATTTTTATCATTAGGAACAACGGTAATACCTCCTTTCTTAGGGTCACAATGAACGGGGCTTACCCATCTACTATCAGCTATGGGATAGATTATACCTGCTTCCAGAAGCTTTAATATTTCAGTTCTTACCACATCTTTCATCTTAGGATTCAATCGCCGCCGGTGATCAACAACGGGTTTAGCATCGGGTTCCGTATTAATCTTGTGCTGACATAGAGTGGGACTAATGCCCTTAAGATCATCAAGAGTATATCCAATAGCAGCACGGTGCTTCCTCAGAATTTTTAATAATCTTTCTTCTTCATGTTCTGAAAGGTTAGCACTAATAATAACAGGATATATCTTTTTCTCATCAAGATAAGCATACTTCAAAGTATCAGGTAGTTGCTTTAATTCAAACACAGGATCACCTTTAGGTGGAGGAGGACCTCCAAGAGTTTCAATAGGCAAATTGTGTTTCGGGGGAGGTTGTTGTTCAAAGAAATTTTTATCTATCTCATTTCTTTCACGCAAGTGCATATCATTTTCATGGTCAAGCAAATATTGTTCTAATGGATCAGTAGGAGGCACGGCAATAGAATCAAGACCAATTATTTCATCCTTACTAGATAATTCTCTATCACGAGGTTGTCTACTAAACTTGGAAAAATTAAACTCATGAGACACATCACCAAAACTGACACCGACAGTTTGTTTTTCACAATCTATCTTAGCATTAACGGTGTTCAAGAAAGGTCTACCAAAGATAATGGGACAAAAGTCATCTTGTGGGGAACCAAGAACTAGAAAATCAGTAGGATATTTTACTTTCCCACACAAGACTTCAACATCTCTAACAATCCCAAGTGGTGTGATGATGTCTCTATTAGCAAGTTTAATAGTAACATCAATGTCTTCTATTTCAGTAGGTGCTATTTCATTCATAATTTCTTGGTATAAGGTAAAAGGGATAGCACTCACACTAGCACCCAAATCACATAGACCATGATAGCAATGATCTCCTATTTTGACTGAGACAACATGCATGCCCACTACGTGTTTATGTTTATCTTTTTCATCGGGTTTGGCAATTCTAGCAGCTTCATCACAGAAGTAGATAACATGCCCATCAATATTTTCTACCAAAAGATCTTTAACCATAGGAACACTAGGTTCTACTTTAATTTGCTCAGGGGGCTTAGGTGCTCTAATATTACTCTTGCGAACCATAGTTGATACCTTAGCATGTTCCTTTATCTTAACAGGGAAAGGTGGTTTTTCAATATAAGCGGTAGGCACAACTGGATCAACATTGTAAATGATGGTTTCATCTTTAGCTATGACCGGTTCTTTGATTTCTTCTTTAATAGGGGGATGATATTTAAACCACTTCTCCTTAGGGAGATCAACATGAGTAGCAAATGGTTCACAGAAAGAGGCTACTATCTTAGAGTCAAGTCCATATTTAGTGCTAAACTTGTGAAAAGCATCGGTATTCATAAAAGATTTAACACAATCAAACTTAAGCTTTATACCTGACTCCTTACCTTCGTCGAATTCCCAATCTTCAGAGTTGTGTTTAATTATTTCTAAGAGATCCCACTTGAATTCAATAGTCTTCTTCATAAAAGAACCAGTACAAGAAGTATCGAGCATGGATTGATCATTATGAGAAAACCGAGCATAAAAATTCTGAATAATAACTTCTCTCACGATATCATGATTGGGGCATGAATATAACATTGACTTAATCCTCCCCCAAGCTAGAGCGATGCTTTCTCCTTCACGAGGCCAAAAATTATATTTATAATTTCGATCATGATGAACTAGATGCATGGGATAAAACTTTTGATGGAATTCCAATTGCAATCGATTCCAGTTCCATGATCCAATATCATCACATAGCCTATACCATGTCAATGATTATCCATTCAAAGATAAAGGGAAAACCTTCTAATTAGCTTCATCTCCGGGTAAACCTGCAAGCTTAAATAATCCACAAATTTTGTTAACATATAATAGGTGCATATCAGGGTGTTCACTTCCATCTCCTGCATAAGGTTTAGCAAGCAGTTGTTCTACTGTACCCGAAGGAATTTCATAACCAATATTTTCAGTAGGTGTAGTAGGTTGAGGGGCAACTAATTGTGGTTCCGTTCGAGGTGAAGATACCCCGAACAAACCCCTCAAAGGATTGTTTTCCATAGTAGCAAGTGGCAATAAATTTCAGCATGTAGTATAAGTTTTTCCTTACCGATTTCCACTTACCAAGAGCGCTTCACTCCCCGGCAACGGCACCAGAAAAGAGTCTTGATGACCCACAAGTATAGGGGATCAAGCATAGTCCTTTCGATAAGTAAGAGTGTCGAACCCAACGAGGAGCAAAACAAAATGACAAGCGGTTTTCAGCAAGGTAATTTCTGCAAGCACTGAAATTGTAGGTAACAGATAGTTTGATAGCAAGATAATTGATAACGAGAAAGTAGCGGCAATAGTAAATAAAGTGCCACAAGGTAGCCCAATCCTTTTCTGGCAAAGAACATGCCAGAACAGTCTCTAGTAATAGGCAAAGTGTTGTTGAGGGTACACGGGAATTTCATCTAGTCACTTTTATCATGTTGGTTTGATTCCTGTTCGCTACTTTGATAATTTGATATGTGGGTGGACCGGTGCTTGGGTCCTGTTCTTACTTGAACAACCTCCCACTTATGATTAACCCCCTCGCAAGCATCCACAACTACGAGAAAAGTATTAAGATAAAATCTAACCATAGCATTAAACGTTTGGATCCAAATCAGCCCCTTACGAAGTAGCGCATAAACTAGGGTTTAAGCTTCTGTCACTCTAGCAACCCATCATCTAATAACTACTCCACAATGCATTCCCTTAGGCCCAAGGATGGTGAAGTGTCATGTAGTCGACGTTCACATGACACCGCTAAGGGAATCACAACATACATAACATCATAATATCGAACACATATAAAATTCACATGATTACTTGCAACATAACTTCTCCCGTGACCTCAAGAACAAAGGTAACTACTCACAAATAATATTCATGCTCAAGATCAGAGGAGTATTGAATAGCATAATGGATCTGAACATATAATCTTCCACCAAATAAACCATATAGTAATCAACTACAAGATGTAATCAACACTACTAGTCACCCACAGGTACCAATCTGAGGTTCCGGTACAAAGATTGAACACAACAAATGAACTAGGGTTTGCGAGGAGATGGTGTTGTTGAAGATGTTGATGAAGATTGGCCTCCCAAAGATGAGAGGGGTGTTGGTGATGACGATGGATTCGATTCCCCCCTCCGGGAGGGAAGTTCCCCTGGTGGAATTGCTCCGCCAAAGGGCAAAAGTGCTCCTGCCCAAGTTCCGCCGCAAGACGGCAGCGTTCCGTCCCGAAAGTCCGCTCTTTATTTTTTCTAGGTCAAAAGACCTTATATACCAGAAGATTGGCACAGGAGGTGGGCCGAGGAGGGCACAACCCACCAGGGCGCGCCTGGGGGGCCTGGCGCGCCCTGGTGTCTTGTGCCCACCAGGGTGGCCCCCTCCGGTTGTTATTTGCTCTAGTAATTTCCATATATTCCAAAAATATTCTCCGTAAAGTTTCAGCTTCTTTGGAGATGTGCAGAATAGGTAACTCTGATGTGCTTTTTTCAGGTCCAGAATTCCAGCTGTCGGTATTCTCCCTCCTTGTGTAAACCTTGCATATTATGAGAGAAAAGGCATTAGAATCATTCCCTAAAGCATTATTATTCAACAAAACATAATTAATAACAGTAGGAAATCATGATGCAAAATGGATGTATCAGTTGCTTATAAGCTAGAGTTACCTTCCGAGTTATCCGATGTGCACAACGTTTTCCACGTGTCACAACTCCGGAAGTGCCTTCAAGTTCCCAACCGCCCCGACATCTACAAGGACATCGATCATCAAGTCATCGATCTTCAACCAGACCTTACTTATTGTAAGAGGCCAGTTCACATCTTGGATGAAGTTGAGCGTTGCACTCATTGCCGCACCATCAAGTACTTGAAGGTCCAGTCGAGCAACCACAATTAAGCAGAAGCGACCTGGGAGCATGATGACTACCTTAGATCTGAGTTTCCTTATCTCTTTAGCGTCTAGCTTAGGAATCTCAGGGATGACATTCTTGTAAGAGGGGTAGGTCTGTCACACCATGTGTTTTGTACCACATTGCTAGGTTTCTTAAGTTTAAAATTTTGGACCAATTAAAACTTTATGTGTGCTTATGATACTTGGTTGCTTTGCCGTTGCTTGTTTGCTTACTTATGCTTTAATTCAGAAAAATCCTCCAACTCTCAAAAATCATCTCCTTGATCCAAATCTTTGACCAATGGTCATGCCATGTGTATAGGACATAAAACTATTTTTTTATAAAATATTAATTTGGCCAAAAAGCATTTATTAAATTTAGGTTTTCAAAACCCCCTGAGTTGGGGTTTGAACAAGTCCTCAAATTAGGGTAGGTATTTTATATCAAAGATTTTATTTGGAATCTATTATCTATAAGACTTCCCAAAACCACAAAAATAGTATTTTAAATGTTACTTTTGTATTTTATTTAAATGCATTTTTCTGAGGCTAGAAATGGTCTTTTATGGGGAAAAATTATTTTTAAGTTTCAAAAAAACAATTGAGAAAATTTAGGGAAACTCAGTGGACATATATTTTCCATATATGTGAGTTTCAACACATAGTCATGTTCAAAATATTGGGAAAAACCCTCCAAAACCCTTTGTGGATATTTAAAGCATTTGAAATATTTCTATAAGAAATATTGTCAAATAAATCCAGGAAATTTCCAGCAAGTCACATATGCCTAATGTGATGATCTTGCCAAGTTTCATCCCAATCCAAATTTTTTTGGTTCACAAAGTTGCCCCAAAACCCTCTTTGTCCAGATTCAAATTTGATCAACTTTACATTGCCAACCGTCACCATTTGATCTCAAACTTTGTGGGCATGATCTAATCCCCTAATGATGCAACTACACCAAGTGGTGCATCAAGGAGGATAGATTAGCCTAGCTAGATCTAAGAAAACCCATTTCTGTTGATTTCTATGGTTTGCAAAAGTTGCATTGGCCACCTTGTCCAATTAAGATCATATTTTTTTATCAACATCATCTGTACCTACCGTTACTCCTGTTAAAGCTCATAGCAAGGAGAAGCATTTACCTTTCCCAAACCAGCAACAAACACCTTCTAGTGATTTTCAAAAGTTATTGGCTTCACCTCTTCCACTGTTATCCATGACCCCAAATTCTTACCACAGTCCCCCCTGGACCCCTTCTACCTCCAGTAAAATTCTCAAGTCCAGTGCTCAATTATTGGAGGGTGAAACCCAATTTCCTTACTGTTTTCACCATGGAAGAGCCCTCCCTCTCCGCCTCCTATTTGCCTTCACCTCTCCCTTACTCCCTAAGCTACTCAAAGCATCTCCAGGACCTCCAGGGACTAGTGGATAAAGGTGGGAACGCCTAGAGCATGTATAACGCGCCTGGCATGCAACGCACTTGGCGTGCAATTTCGAAGCTCTAGAGCGCGCTATAGTGTGCTCCCGCACTGTAGCGGCTCCCATACCATGCCCCCATCAGCCTATGGAGGCGGGGCCTTGTCCCTCGGCACCTCCTCGACGTCCGAAAGCAGCCAAGCTGCCGGGCCCCTCCTCCATCTCTCTTCGACGACCCATGTCACGCGTGCCCGATCACGCGGGGGACCCGCCCCTGACGCCCCTGGCTCCCCCTCTGACTTCTCTCACGCCTGGACCAACCCCACGGACGCTCCTGATCTGAACCATACCCTCCCCGAGGCAGCCATGGCCGACCCCGTGGGCACCCGTGAGCTCCGCTCATGAAGCACCGATGGCTAGCTGTATAAGCCCCGTCTGAACCTCCCTTTCCTCCCCTATCGCTCTCCCTAGCCCTTAATTACTTGACTCCATTGCCCAAACCACCCTGAGATCCCATGTGATCGGAATCAACCTTCGGCCCTCATTCTTCTTCCTCTCGCACCACCACTGCCCATAATATCTTTCCTCTCTCCTCCACATGATTGCAAGCCAGAGTGATCCAATCGAAGCCGACCCGAAGCTTCGCCGCACTGCTCCCTTGCCACAACCAAACTGCTCCGCCCTGGCAGCCCCTCCACCTCCAGCCAAAGTGCGGGTCAACCCCGAGCCCGTCCGTACCACCCGCACCTCGAACGGCTACCGGAAGCCTCGCCGGTGAGCTCCTCTGATCCCTTGGTCGCGAGGAAGGAGATAACAGGCGGGCCCCACCTGTCATGCTCACTCCCTCTCTGTCCCTCACCAAAAGGTGGTGCCCACATGTCAGGTTCAAACGCGCGTGCCTCTGGACGCCTGGGCTGGCTCGCTCCTGGGCCGGCTCAGCTGCGCCTGGCCTGGCCCACGTGCCCAATTATTTTCTTTTTCTTTTTTCTGTTTTCCCAGATAGTTTGCAAAATTCCACGGTCAAATATATTTACCCAAATGACATGATTCAAACTCCTATCACTACTGCGGGAATGCCTAGCAGTGGCGGGCACAAAAAGGCCACCAGTTGGGAGGAAGCCTCTTTGGGCCGACCGCCACTGACCTCCTGCCACTTCTAAGGGGGCATCAGTGGCCGGCGCCCGCCCGCCAGTGGTGTCCATCTCGTGGCAGTGGAGGGCAGCCATGCCTATGGCAGGCGAGCCTCCGTGCCCGGTAGTATCATGTGAAGTACGAGCGGCGGTCTTTTGTTATTGCCCGCCAGTGATTGATGCACCAGGACAGAACAAACATGCTGTCATGGCAGCATATATTATGCTGCCACAACAGCGTTAGCTGATGCAAATAGGGGACAATTATCAATTAAATGCGAGCAAATCGGGAATAAGACTAGTGGTATTCACTGAAAATAAAGAACGAGAAGTACATTAAGAATAAACTAGTTACATAAAATACATGGTCGTCAACTACATAGTGCATGATGCCAAATATGTTTAGTCATGGTTTCAGTTTTGCCCGCTGCAATGCGCTAGGTAAGGATCTTTTGTTGGTTGGACGAGTCTTCTTTGGAGTTATTATATAATAGGCCGGACGACAAGCGGACCTCCTTATTTATGATAGCCGCTAACTTGACTTGTAGTTCTTGGAGCTCTAAGCCAACTTCGGGCTGATTGTTTTGTACTTCTTGACCCCATTTGAGGATTTTATTATACTCATTTAACATTTTTGCGGACCGTAGGAATTCTTCCATGTGAATGCAAGTGTACAAGCCACAGGTCAGACTAGTCGGCGGTTGTTGCATACAAGATAGAGTGTTCCATTTGAAGGCAATCATTCTCTTTCCACTTCCTTTGTTGTTTTCCTCAAACGTGTGGCCTCATGTATTACTCCAATCAAAAAGACAATCATTGAGAAGGTCCTTCAAGAGGGACCAGTCATTTTCGGGGCTCTTTGTGGAATCCAACAAGTAACAATTGCACCTTTGCAGTCTTAGCACTAGGAGAACCCAGTGGTTGTTGCGCAAAACAGAATAAACATACCACGCGATCATGACAAAGTTACAAATTTTGAGACGTGACAACATATATATATTTTTATATATATATATATATATGAATGAAAGGTACAAAAGTGAAAGCGTAAAGCTAAAGAAGGACGTACATGGGTCGGTACCATACGAGGATAAGGTTTTTAAGCTTGTTCTGTTGCATGAAATCCAGAAGGTAACTCTTCATGCACCGCCTCCCTTCCTCATTTTTTAGGTTTTCCTCGTTCATGAGATAAGGGTCGGCTATGGCGACATCGGAAATTTTCTTTTTTCTTACCTCTGTTGCTTGAAAAAGCGCCCATAGCCTCAATAGATAAGTTTCAATACTATAGAATCTGAACAAATAGAAGACCTCTTTGAAATCTACATATATTTTATCCCCGCTAAATTTTTCAAGGAAAGTATATCCCTTTGGCACCTTCGCAGTGTAATGTGTTGGGTTAATGATGGATCCTTACTTATTATTGTCTAGCTCCGACTCCACAATTTTTTCAGGTAGAATCTTCATCTCAAGCCTCAGTTGCTCGTACGCTTTGTCTGGTAGCATTCTCTGGCCCGGGATATTGACAGGTGCTCTTGGGTTGTCAGCACATTGTTCATGCCAAGGACTTCTTCGGTGCCTTCTTTACCGGTGATCTACCATTTGCATGTGTCGTGGTAGAAGTTTTTCCCTTACTATTCATTTTCATATCCTTTAGTTGCATGTTTCTTTTTCTCACCGGTTGGACGGAAACGGGCGGGCAGGACATTGTTTCTTGGGCCACCAAGTTCTTCAGTGTTGTTGAAGTAAACTTTGGTTGTTTGCAAGTTTGCGTCTCGGGAAGGGTTGGCGATGTCTTCTCATCTGCAGTATAATTAGGATTTTGTGATTCTTCAAGCATGTGATCTTCCTGCACATCCTTAGCCGATATGGGGTAGCAAATACATAGAGGAGATCGCCTAGGTGGCAGTCCAACGCCATGGATGTTGGGAGATGGTGATGGTGCTGTAATGCCGGGGATGGTGGAAGATGATGCTCTATTTGGGGATGGCTTTTTCATTATGATATGCGTTGCAGGCCACTTGAGGTAACCATTAAAGCATTCCGAAAGGGGTTGCGGCTCATCACCCTCTTCTATAATGTTTTGTGGCAGAATCAAATTGTGATATTCCGGGAACACCCTAGGCAAAGAAACTTTCCACACGTTCTCATTTAATTTGTTGTTGTGCATGACATTTCCTATAAAGACTCTAGCTTTAACCTCCAATAAGTCGCCATTAGTACTCACTCTAGCTAGGAGAGTGCAAGGAATTTCTTCCTCCTATGATTGTGTTGACCCACCATGACCATGCATGACATCAATGACTGAGGGGCTTCTGATCTTTGTGGGAGCAAGGGTCGGCGGTGTATCCACCATTTCTGGCACATTTGTCGACCCTTTTGACTGAATATGCTTGTGAACCTCTATAAGAAAATCAAGTAAGACTTCCTTTAACCTTTCATTGACTAAATGATCTATTTTGTCTTTGTCCCATCTTTCTTTTTCCGACTTAGTCATCCTTTTCTTGGGGGGGGGGGATAGTAGGCATCCCAGAAAGTACAGCCGGTGCCGAGCTTATGGCCTCGTGTGGGATCTGGGATCTCTCTTCCTGTCGAGGGCGTACAGAATTGGGTCCGATGACCACCTTGGGTCATCCGACGACTCTTCAGAGCTTGGTGTGTTTTGGGTAAAATTTGCCTGCATGAACAAACCAATATCGTTTAGAAACTGCTCCTAAACACACACACACACACACACACACACACACACACACACACACACACACACACACATATATATATATATATATATATATATATATATATATATATATATATATGATGGAATGTGTGGTTGTATAGGCTAATTGCGTACCGCTCTTTCGGCAGCCTTCACCACCATAGGGTCTTTGAAGTAGTAGAGTCTGGTGTATTTATTAAGCACCGCTAGGGATCGAAAATATTTCTTGGCACATAGATCCAGGATATTACTGAAGGGTCTCAGTTGACCTTGTCAAGAAAACATAGCATCATGCTTATCCCAGATTGGCTTCTTCCCTTCATAACCACGGGTTCCTAGATTGTGGTTCCCTACCATTTGGCCTCGGAGTTTGGCAAACTTCTCCTTGTCCTTTTTGTATGCATCTGAGTCTCGGTAATCAAGGAACTCCTTCAATTCCTCATCGGTAGTGCTAGGATATAGATTTTTGATATACTCTAAATCATACCTGTCGTCAAGTAGCTTGTTTGCACTGTATCTATTACTATTCAAGGCCTTAGTGAACACGCGCATGGCATGGATTTCTGCAAGTGCAATGTCTCAGTCGTTGAACTTGAAAATATCTCTCATCTTTCCTAACAGGATGTTTGCCCATTCATTGTTTTTATGGCCCCTTAAGCATCTAACGCTAATGCCACAGTTTTTATGGGCGATGGCACCTAGGACGTTACCCCATTTCGTTGCGTTATTGATCGGACTAATGGGTCTCCCCTCTTTGTTAATTAATTTTATTATGTAAGTAGCTATATGCACCTTATTCCGTGACCTACGCTTTCGCGGGTGATTTTCTAAATCAGCTTTTGCACCAGTGAGGTCTCCTTCCTCTTGAGCACCATCCAACTCTTCTCCCACATGTTGGCCATCTTGTGCTTCCTCTTTAGCAACATCGTCGGAATATCCTTCCCCATCTGGCATATCCTCTCCAACATCATCTGAATCTTCTTCCCCGTCTACCCCTCCATCTGCAGAATGATTGGTCTCCCCGTGCAACTCGTAAGCATAACCTGGCTCATCCTATTGGGGAGGCAAAGCCTCACTCCAAGACCGTGTATGTCTCACCATCTTTTATCTACAGAATGAAGATTGCATCAATAATGAGTAAAAAGAATTGCATATTAGTAATAAAAATTTTGACAAGATGAGTGTTCAAAAAGAGACATATTAAGTGCCAGAAAATCAAAGAAATGGGAGTGAATCAACATTTCGGCAGAAACTTTGGCACTCATTTCAATTCCCTGTAAAAGAAGACAACAAAACCGCAATGAAATTCACCAACCGACCATCGCCACTTATACAAAAATAAAATTTGCATAACCGTTGCCAAATATTGGACATAGTGAATGCAAGAATTCGATGAAATGGAAGTGAATTAACATTTCATCAAAACTTTCGCATTCAATCATATTCCATGTAAAAGAAGACAACAAAACCGCATCATCCAATTCACCACTGGCCATTGCCATTTATAAAAAAAATGGTGTAACCTTTGCTAAAATTTGGACGTATAGAATGCCAAAAATTCGATGAAATGGAAGTGAATCAACATTTTGTCAAAACTTTGGCACTCTTTTCTTTCCATGTAAATCAAACCATGAGCATCGACATAAGTATGTGGATATGGACGACGCTGTCGTCTGTTGGTGTGGGCGGAGGCGCACCGGCGGAGGGGGTCGGTGGAGAGACCTGTCGAGAGGAGGAGCAGGCGGGCGGCCGATGGCACGCGGGGTGGGTGGAGGGGGGAAGAGGGATGCGTGCCGTGAGTGGCGGAGCGTGCGGGTGGACACGGTGGCGGTGCGCGTTCCCGGCGCTTGCGAGTGGTGGGTGGTAGGGCTTAAGTGGGATGCGGGCCGGGAGTGGCGGAGCATCATAACCCACAAGTATCGGGGATCACAACAGTCTTCACGGGTAGTATTTAACCCTAATTTATTGATTGCACACAAGGGGAGCCAAAGATTATTTATCGGCCTTAGCAGTTAAGTTGTCAATTCAACCACACCTGGGACATCTCTCTGCAGCAAGAATTTAGTAGCATGACAAGTAATAGTAGCAATAGTAACAATGATAGTGATAGCAGCAAATTTGTAGCACTTGTGACAGTAGCAGCATCAGTAGTAACTTAGTAAGATTCAGTATATGTAAAGCGTAGGCACGTGGATTGGTGATGGACAATGATTTATATGACATCAATCATGTAATAGTTACACACTAGGGCAACACAGAACTAGCTCCAATTCATCAAGGTAATGTAAGCATGTATTCCGTATATAGTCATACGTGCTTGCCATAAGCACTTGTATGGCATCTTTTGTCTACCCTCCCGTGGTAGTGGGATCCTAATGGAAACTCAGGGATATTAAGGCCTCCTTTTAATAGAGAAGCGGAACAAAGCATTAACACATGGTGAATACATGAACTCCTCAAACTACGGCAATCACCGGAAAGATTCCCAATTATTGTCACCTTGGGGTATGCGGATCATCACACGTAATAGGTGCATACAACTTGCAAGATCAGATCCAAATCACTCTTATATTCATGAAAACATAATAGGTTCAGATCTGAAATCATGTCACTCAGGCCCTAGTGACAAGCATTAAGCATAGCAAAGTCATAACAACATCAATCTCAGAACATAGTGGATACTAGGGATCAAGCCCTATCAACTTAACTCGATTACATGATCAATCTCATCCAATCCAATCACCCTCCAGCAAGCCTGCAAAGGAATTACTCACTCCCAATGGTGAGCATCATGGCAGTGTTTATGAAGAAGGGTTGGTGATGACGATGGTGATGCCGACGAATCCTCCTCTTCGGTGCCCCAAACGGACTCCAGATCTGCCCTCCCGAGGAAGAATGGGAGGTCGCGGCGGCTCTGTCTCGTAAAACGCGATGAAATCTTCTCTCCTATTTTTTCTCCGAAGATGTGAATTTATAGGAGTGGAATTAGGGTCGGGGGAGCCACGTGGGCCCCATAAGCTAACAGGGCGCGCCCAGGGGGGTGGGCGCGCCATGTTGCCTTGTGGCTCATAGGCAGCCCCCCTTCGGTGGATTTTTGCTCCATAATTCATTATTTATTCCAAAAATAATTCACAAAAAGCTTCGTCTAATTCCAGGAAATTTTATTTCTGCACAAAAATAACACCAAGGTAGTTCTGCTGAAAAGAGCGTCAGTCCGGGTAGTTCCATTCAAATCATGCAAATTAGAGTCCCAAAGCAGAGCAAGAGTGTTTGGAAAAGTAGATACATTTGAGACGTATCAACTTCCCCAAGCTTAACTCATTGCTTGTCCTCAAGGAAT
Organism: Elymus sibiricus; assembly: GCA_039707655.1. Classification (NCBI taxonomy): domain Eukaryota; kingdom Viridiplantae; phylum Streptophyta; class Magnoliopsida; order Poales; family Poaceae; genus Elymus; species Elymus sibiricus. The sequence continues at coordinate 231,696,340 of CM077671.1, read as the reverse complement.
TCATTTGATAAACTGAAAGTGATAAAGAAAACTTTTACAAACTCTTTCGTTCTCATTGTTATACACATGCTTAGCTAGTGTTTAAGTTTTCAGCATAAAATCACAAATAACTATGTCCATGATATCAATTAAACATCATATTCGCTCATGGCAATACATAAACAACTAGTGAGCAATAATAAGATATCGCACATGCCAACAATTTTTTCAAAACATTCATGATATAATATGATGACATGGTATTTCGCTAGCCCTTTCTGAAACCGCAAAACATAAATGCAGAGCACCTCTGAGGTTCAAGCAGTGACTAAACATTATAATTCAGGGTAGAAAAGATCCAGTCATGCTCAAATCCAACATTAACTAAACTCAATTCATAAGAAAATGACAATAGTGCTCTCCAGTCTGGTGCTTTTAGTAAGAGGGTGATGACTCAACTTAAAAGTAAATAAACAGGACCTTCGCAGAGGGAAGCATTGATTTGCAGTGGTGCGAGAGCTCAAGGTTTAAAACAGGATTGAAACTATAATTTTGGGTGGTGCGCTTTTCCTGTTAACGTCATGACAAAGGATATCATTTTCTTCCATGCTAAACACATTATTGGCGGTTCCCATGCGGAATTGTAAAGTTTACTCCCATCCACCATACATGCACAGGCTATGGCTGACCGAATCCACGGATGCACTCCAACATTTCAATTGTCCCGGGAGTTTTATTTAATTATTTTTCATTTTGCAGGACATGGCATCCTTTTTACCAACCTCTCTCGTGCAATGATGGGCGAATAAATGCCCATCTTGAGAATAACCCTCATAGCATGGAAGATACTGAACGCCCCGTCGCTCCATGAGCGGTACGAGCGCACAAAACAAATGTTTATTTGAATATTAGAGGTGGCACATGCAAATTTACTTGGAACGACAGAGTAATTCCACACATAGGTAGGTATGGTGGACTCATGTGGAATAACTTCGTTTAAGGATTTTGGATGCACAAGCAATATTCCCGCTTAGTACATGTGAAGGCTAGCAATATATTTAGAAGCGACCAGCTAGAGAGCGAAAACGGTCATGATCATGCATTGTGAATAATTGACATTGAACACAACATGAGTAGGATATGAACACTCTGAACCTAAACATCATGAAGGATGCATTGGTTTTGAATGAACTACATGTTTGCACATGGGCCAAGTGAAGCTGCTCGAATTACTCAGAGGGAAATACCATACTACCATATACCACTTCATAACAATTTTAACGCATGTTGACACATAAGATAAATCATTATCCACTCCTAGCTATTTAAGCATGGCATGAATAACTATAATCTCTAATTTTCATCATAAATATGTTCACTCATGATATACTGAATCGATCGATCGAGCTAAACATATTTACAAAAAACGGAAAACAAGAAGAGTTCATACAAGCTTCCTTTACCATGGTCACTTTATCAAATATCGTCATTATTGCCTTTCACTTGCATGATTGAATGATGTGATAATAATAATAGTGCAAGAGTGCCGTGGACTAAGCAAGAATCTGCAAGGCAGTTTTTTACAAAGGAGAAGGCGAGGTAATATTGGCTCTCTGTTAGATAAAAAATGATGCATATGAGAGCCACTCAACATTTTCATCGTGGTCTTCTCCTTTCAACGACTCAATAAAAAGAAAAGAAATTCAGTGAAACACACTGAAGTATTTTTGGAGTTTTTGTTTTTTTTCTCAAGGAAGCAAAATAAACAAAGGAAAAACAAGAACGAGAAAAATAATTTACACGGGAAAGCTCCCAACATGCAAAGGAAATCTTTTTGAATTTTCTTTTAATACTAAAACTAACTGAACAGGAAAGAAAAATAGAAAAGAAGCAAGAAATATTTTTGGATTTTCAAAGTTTTTCAAACACACAAGAAGAAGGCGGAAAAAATAAAGCTAACATGGATATACAATGAAAGAGGATGAACACCGACAATTTATATGAAGTGTGTGAACATGAATGTGACGTCGGTGAGAAATATGTACTCCCCCAAGCTTAGGCATTTGCCTAGCTTGGTGGTCACCATCCGCAGTAGCCATCTGGTCCCGAAGGAAAGTAGTTGGGCTGAGGTACCTGAGTGTCCCACCCCTGAGCTGCGGCCTGATACTCGTGATCTGCATTGGGTTTTCCGTGAAGAGGAACGGGTAATCGCAGCACAAAGTGGGTAAGTATTTCCCTCAGTTATGAAACCAAGGTTTATCGAACCAATAGGAATACCAATCCTCAACCGTCTTGAGCGACTGCACACAAAAGAACAAACAACTTGCACCCAACGCCGGCAAGAGGGTTGTCAATCCCCTTGATCTCATTATTTGCAAGCAAGTGAGTTGTGTAGATAATTGTAGATAATAGTAAAGTGCAAAATAAAACAAAAGGTAATAAATAACAGCAAGGAAACGATAGCGTTTGTGTATATATAAGTGAATAGACCCGAGGGCCGTAGGGTTCTCTAGTGGCATCTCTCATAAGCAAAGCATACGATGGGTAAACAAATTACTGTTGGGCAATTGATAGAAAAGCGAATAGTTCTCCGATTTTCACGGCAATGATCATGTGTATATATGAATCACGTCCATAAGCCAATAGGACAACTCTTGCCTGCACCTATTACTATTACTCCACCCATCGACCGCTATCCAGCATGCTAGAGTATTAAGTAAAACATAGTAATGCTTGAAGAACATTGACATGACGTAGACAAAGTAAACCCAATCAATATGAATAAACCCCATCATTTTATCCTTAGTAGCAGCAACACAAAGACGCAACTTGTCCCCTTCTGTCACTAGGATATAGAAACTCGCCAGGTTAAACCTACTACAACGCACCACTCTCACCGATGAAATATCAATCTACTTGGCCAGAGCACATCAATAGATTGGAGAGCATTACGAACCTATAATGATCATGCAATTAAGAGGCAATATATATCAGAGGCATATCAAATACTTTTCATGAATAATATGAACATAAACTTGCATTTCATCGGATCCCAACAAACACACCATACAAAGGAATTACATCGGATAGATTGTCGGCGTTCTCGGATCGGGGGTACCCAGATCTGCTTGCCTGCGGCCCAGCGCGTGGCCCACCTCGACGGCCCGGTATGGCCTAGTGGCAAGCCCCCCCAAGTCAAGACCCTCGCGAGAGCCCTGGCCTCGCGAGGCGAACAACGCCTAGGCCTTCAGAGAAGTGGCCTCCACAGGCTGCCTCCCGAGGAGCGGAGATTTCTATGCAGGTTCCTGGCCTCATGAGGCTGCGATGATGTGAGCCATGATGACCAAGGCCAGGCGGGCGCCAGCTGGCGCAAAGGGGACAGTTTCCTCTTCGGTGCTAAGGGAGCAAGGGTAGGCGCAGGTTCCCGAGGAAGGCCCCCAAAGCTTTCCATTCTGGTGCAACAAGACCAAGACCACGAGCTCGGCAGGACGGATGTCATCGCCAGGGCCACCTTTGTGTCATGCCCAGAAGCTTTGCAGGCGAAGACCGCTTTCCGTCAGGATAAGATGTATCTCTTGTCTCCTTTCAAAATTGGCCGTTGTGGGATCCCTTCCTGCCTATGCGATAAGGGAAGAGGACCAAGGCCACTATAAGTAGGGACTAGCCTCCTAGGTAGAATGCACCGATCGATCCTCACCTCACAGCCCTCGCGAGGTCGCTCAACCACTGTACTAGTTCATCCCCATCCTCCTCGTGAGGCCAATCCACCAAAAGCAGGAGTAGGGTCTTACACCGCAAGATGGCCCGAACCTAGGTAAATCTCTGTGTTCGTCTTCTTGCTCACTCGTGCGTATTCGACGAGGCTCGGTCGCGGGGTGGCGAGCTTGAGGCTAGAGCAGGTTGGGATCTTTGCACATGCCCCAGAGTTCGAACCTTCTTGGGTCCGCGGAGCACCGATTCCGACATTTGGCGCGCTAGGTAGGGGTGTGTCGGAATCCTCCCTCGAGTTTCGCTTCGTCTCCGCTTCGTCACTCCCATGGCCGACGCCTGCCAAGTCCGCGCCGAGCGTCGGGCTGCTCGTGTCGCCCAGACGGCGCACGTGGGCCGCGGCGTCCCGCGCCGCTCTGCCTCTCCTGCAGCTAACACTGCCACTGGCCCAGCCGCTCATGAGCAACAGGACTCGTCGCAGCCACCCACCGCACGGCGCGATGGCCGCACCAGTACTCCGTCCCTTGCTCCCGCACGGCGTCGTCCTCCCACGCTCGCCACGTGCCCGCGAGGGCGCAGGCTGCACCGCTCATGGTGCGCGAGCTGCTGCGTTACCTCCCCGCCAACGATCGCTACGATGACTGGCTTGGTCGCATCGCCGAGCTCGTCAACGCCGCCGGCGAGGCCCCGGTGCCCTCCCACTCTCTCCGTCCCCCGCCCTCCCAGGCGGGCAATGTGTCTCACGGCGCACCTCCTCCTCCTTCTCTGCACGGCGCTGACCTCAAGCCCAGATGTGAAGCGCGCCCGCGCAACCTGCCACATGGGGCGCCGGCGCAGGCACGGGAGGAATCAAGCTGCTAGGTGGTGCCGCGGCCACGAGGTGACGCGCGTGCGCTCCCTGCACCGCTGCGCCGGCATCAAGACCGTGTGGACGCCAAGACCGAGCTCCCCTCGCACGCGCTGCGCCTGTGAGTGCAGCAGGATACCGCGCCTTCACCCCGGAGCTGCGTCGTGTCACCTGGCCCAGCAAGTTCAAGCCGGACCTGCCTCCACGCTACAACGGCACCCCCGACCCCGCGGAGTTCCTCCAGCTCTACTCGCTGAGCATCGAGGCGGCAAGCGGTGACGACAAAGTCATGGCGAACTAGTTCCCCATGGCTCTCAAGGATGGCGCGCGCTCTTGGCTCCTTAACCTCCTGGAGGGGTCGATCTCCTCCTGGGACGAACTTCGCGAGTGCTTCATCGCCAACTTCCAGGGCACCCGTGACCGCGCCCTTGCGGTGAACGACCTGCGTCGTGTGAAATAGTAGCCGAGCGAGACCCTGCACAAGTACATATAGCACTTCACGAGTTGGAGTGTCGTGGTTTTGACAACCCGGCAGATGTCCTCGTAACAAGACTTAGGTGTGAGGCCATCGCCGCTTGGTGGCGACTCGAAGGGGTTGAACAAGAGAGAGAGTCGGGTTTACCCAGGTTTGGCCCCTCCTATGGAGGTAATAGCCTACGTCCTGCTTTGATTGTATTTGATGAGTAGATCTCGATTACAAGGGTGCAGAATCGTTAACCTAGCTATCAAGGGGTTGTAACTTGAGTCTTTCGGCCCTTAGGGCCTGCCTTTATATACAGGTCAAGCCCTAGGGTTTACAATAGAGTCCGGGTCATATCATGACCCGTGACCTACAACATCTCTAACTTTTCTTGTATCTTAAGGAAACCCGGCCGGCGTCTTCTGCTTCGTGGGCCTTGAGCCGCCGTCTTCAGGTGTTGGGCCGCCCGGCGTCTTTAATCATCCGCTGCCTTACTTATCCCGTATTCAGGACACGGCCCATTTAAACATAGTGCAAAGTTGTTGATATGTTAATCCGGCCCAGTATGGCGGGTTATACCGTGGAGTTATATCCCTGACATTAGGCCCCAGATTGATTTGAATCCATTCATGTCAATAGATCTTTCCTTCCTTTGGCGGCTCATCTTTGAACTGGCACTTTCCATGGATTTCAAAACGCCGGCTTGTCATGCTCCCACACTTGTCATTTTCTTCGGCTCATACTTGTCGTGACGTCATCCTTGCTGACTGTTGTTTCTTCAAAGTCATCATAACATACCCCTTCGAAAACTGCGCCAAATCCAGGTGGGTGCGAAAATCAAGGCGCGCTTGTAGCCACAAATTTACCATGGTCGCTTCATTTTTCTCGGCGCCGCTTCACTTTCTTCTCCTTATAAATAAGCCGACTGGGCTCCACTATGACTTTTCCTCATCGTCTTCCTCCTCCTGCTTCCTCCATCGACCGAACACCGCCAAAGCTCCCAAAGTGACCATGAGGTTCTCGGCTCCATTGCCGGTGTCATCAAGCCTTCCTGCAGCCGCCGAAGCGAACCCGATCATCTTCGTCTCTGTTTCGACGCCATCTGGTATGAATCTCCATCATTTGAGGGTTTCGGCATTTTCGGTGTTCTTACCGTTTTCATAGTGTTTATCCAAAACATCGTTGGTAGATCTACATATTACCCACTCATTGCGATGCATTCTTAGAACGGCCTCTGCTCCATTTTTCTTTAAAGTAGATCCAAAACGAGCCATCGGAGGTTATCTCCACTAGTTAGAACAAATATCTCGCTATTTTTCTTCGTTTAATTAGATCCGCCTGGAGAGAAATTTTCATATAAACCTGTTTGTGACCCAATGTTTCTGCTAAGTATTGGGGATATCTCTTCAGCCTCCTTAGATTTCACCGGCTCATGACAATACTTTTAGTATAGGCGGCTTATAATCTGCTCCGGCTTATTTTTCTTGTGACTATTGTAGCTGCTACATAATCCGTCATGGCTCCAAAAAACTCAAAAGTTTGCAACTGGGCAAATTCCAAAGAGTCCTAGCTCACCCTAGAGAATCTTGTCGACCAAGGCTTCATGCCGGCTCGAAAAGTTATAAAATGGCGGGCTCCTGAAGAGGAGTCATCCCCACAACTGCGGCTGGGAGAGGTTGTGGTTTTTACTGATCTTTTGCGTAGAGGCTTCCGCCCTCCCGGCTCAAAATTCTTTAGGGATCTCTTGCACTTCTTCAGGCTCAGGCCTCAAGACATTAGTCCGAATTCCATGACAAATATTTGTCAATTTCAAGTGTTGTGTGAAGTATACCTTCAGGTTGAGCCCTCTGTTTAGAGAGTTCTTTTATTTCAACCGTCAAATGGAAACAAATAATGGTGCTTCCTACGAGGTTGGTGGTGTTTTCGTCCAGAATAGGAAGAAAGCGCCTTCCCAGAATCTAAGCTGGCTAGTCTCCCCAAAGGGTGGAATAAAACCTGGCTCTACTGCAGAGATACTTCACCTGAAGGGGAAAATCCCCTGCCGGGTTTTAGATTGGAAAGACTTAGTGGCAAGGAGGAATTCCCGGGCTGGCCAACTGACGAAGAGAGGGCCCCTTTGGCACCTCTTCATGTAAAACTGAGGGCCCTGACCGCACATGGTCTAACCGGAATAGATCTGATTCGATGCTGGCTAAAATGGAGGATTCAACCTGTCAGCTTGAGGGGCGGCTTCATGTGTGACTACTCAGGCGCCTCAAATGATCCTCAGGGATTCTCTCGTGAAAACCTCACTGACAAAGTTCTTACCAAGGAAGCGAAGAAGTTTTTCTCTGATTCAAAAGAGCTATGCAGCGTCACCGGCTTAGGTCCCTTCTACCTTCTCAACCCGCCGCCTCAGGTACCAATCGTTTTCATTGTCCTTCGTCGGTGTTACTCTTGACTCGCCATTTACTTATTATATGCTTTATGTATCTATAGGCGGATTCTAGATTTTGGAAAGTTGTACCTCAAGCCTCCATTCCTGCTACGGGAAAATAGAATGCCCCAGTCTCCGTGTCATCTTCAGAGGAGGATTCTGAGGTAGAACTTGAATCTCTCACCCGCCTGTTTAATGAGCTTGCTGACGCACCTTCTTACCAGGGCAACTCAAAATTTAGTCAAGCCGGTGAAACTGAGGTAACTCCAATTTCCCCTAGTTCTTCGGAAACGTTTGTTCCTCGAAGACCAATACAAACCATTCGGAAGGTTAAGTTATCACACCCAGAAGCTCATTTGGCTCCTAATTTTCGTTTGAAGAACACACAGTTTGCCGGCTCATCGAAACGCAAGACTCGGGATGATGAAGATCCTAGTTTATCTCATGCGCCGCTGGCTCGTAAACCATGCCTTGAGGTCCCCCATAGTCCAACTGATTCTCTTCCTAGAGCCGGTTTGTTTAAACAATCTCTCAGTCCTTCAAATTCCCTTTATCAGGATTCTCCTTCATCATCGGGCGACTCGAGCGCGTCACAGCTTCCCCCTTTCAATGTCAATCGTGGGTAAGCGTCTGTCTTTGCAAAGTCCGTTTTGTATCTTTCATTATTTTGATCTCAACTTGTAATAATTCTTGTTGTACTGATAATTCAGAGCCAAAGCTGTTGTGTCCAAACGGGCAGGCAGGTCATCCTCTGGACCAACAAGCCAAGAAACGCCAATTCTTCTGAAGATGACTCCAATGGTTGACTCTTCTGTTGAAAAGGAACTTGATGCAAGGGTAGAGCCGGAGGCTGCTACCGAGATACCCGGAACGGATGAGCCGGTTTTTATGGATGCTCCTCCTGAAATGTAATCATCTGTCTATCCTTCCAAGTCAGCTTGTGTAGATTAACTTATGGCGCCATCTGACCACAACATTCCAGACGTTGTGTTTATTAAAGAACATTTGCATGCCCCCACTGCTTCCACTTCCTTAGCTAAAATCGTGAGCAAGGATGAATCAGTGACTTTGGATAAGGGAAAAGCCAAGATGGAATTCCTGGAATTATCCGTACTTGGTGTTGAAGATCTGTATCAAGAGTACTTCACTACTGGAATCTGGTAATTTGCCATCTGCTGCCTCTTTGTCGTCTGCCAGCTGACGGCAAAGCCTGGCTTTGCCACCAGCTTTGGGAAAGTAGACGTCAAAGAAAGGACTCATGGCATAATTCAACTATGCCGTTAGTCCTTCCTTTGTCGTCTGCTAGCTGACGACAATGAGGCCAACGGCCGACGACAAAGAGGATGGTGGGCCCCACTGGAGCACGGCGTTGGCTAGGTCATCTCTTTGCCATCTGCTGCCTCTTTGCCGTCTTCTAGTAGACAGCAAAGAAGGCCAAGGAAGACGGCAAAGAGGGGAGGGGGGGCACCTAACGGACGACCCTCTTTGCCGTCTGCTAGCAGACGGCAAAGTGGGCATCCTTAACGGTTGCCCCGCGGACCACCATTCGCTCATCTCTCTCTCCCACCCCCGCGCTCATCTCCCTCTCCCTCTCCCTCTCGCCGTCGCCCCCATCGCCGTCGCCGCCACCGCCCCGCGCCGTCTCCCCGCTCCCGCCCCAGCTGCCGCCCCGCTCCTCCGCTCCCCGCCCTAGCCGCCGCCCCGCTCCCCACCCCAGCCACCGCCCCACGACCCCGGCCTCTCTCTCTCCCTCTCGCCGCCGCCCCCGTCGATGTCGCCGCCGCCGCCCCACCGCCCCCGTCGCGCCCACCCCCCTGTCGCACCGCCACCGCATCACCACCAGCTACTTTGCAGGCGAAGACCACCTTTCGTCAGGATAAGATGTACCTCCTGTCCCCTTTCGAATTTGGCCGTTGTGGGATCCCTTCCCGCCATTGCGATAAGGGAAGAGGACCCAGGCCACTATAAATAGAGGCTAGGCTGCTCTGTAGAGAAGGAGGAAGAACGCCGCCCGATCATCCTCGCGGGGCGACTGACCACTGTACTAGTTCATCCACCAACCTTCTCGTGAGGCAATCCACCAAAAGGCAGGAGTAGGGTTTTACGCTTCGCAGCGGCCCGAACCTGGGAAAAATCCTCTTGTGCCAATCTTCTTCCTGGGAGTGTGCGAGCTTGTTTGGCTAGGCCGTCGAGCTGTGAGCTAGAGGGTGAAGCTGTTGGGGATCTTCGCACACGCCCCTGTGTTTGAACTTCTTAGGGTTTTGCGGAGCCAAAAATCCAACCTTTGTCATGCCAGGTAGGGGGCGTGTCGGAGTCTTCTGCAAGCTTTGCTTCTCCTTTGCTCCTCCGTGTCGATGGCCGATGCCCGACAAGCTTCCTTCGGCCCCGGCGGATCCGCCTTCGCCAAACTCGCCGCTACCACCCAAGACGCGCGCCCCGGCAGCTCGGTGCTGGGCGGTCGTTAACAGGCCACCAGCGTCGTCTCCACCGCCGTCGCCGCTCGTGCCAGCGAAGCGCGCGGCGGGCGGGCGGCACCCCCGGGACCAACGTCGCACTGTACCCACATGGGAGACCTCAACGCGCATGACGCGCTGCTGATGGCGAGTGAGATGCTTCGCCACCACCCGACGCACGGGGGCTTCGACGCCTCGGCCGACCACATCACCGAGTTGTTCACCGTCGCAAGGAGGGCCTGGGTTCCGCACCTCTCTTCTCGACCACCAACGCTGGGCGCCGGGGGCTCGCTCGCCGTGCCTCTCACCTCATTTGCGGATGGCGTGCCCGCCCCATGCCCGGGCGAGCCCGGGCAGGGCCCGCTGCGCGTCGTGCTCCTTCTCCTCCGGATCCCGGTGACCGGCTTCGGGGTGCCGTCCGGCCCCCCTAGTGGTGCCCTTGAAGAAGGTGATGGGGCGCTCCGCGCGCGCCTCAACGCGTGCACTCATGCCCCGATGGATCATCAACAGCCTGGGTCATCCCGGCGAGAGCACGCCAACCGGCGCAGGGATCAGGCGGCCCAAGCTTCCGGCCAGACAGGTAACCATAACGGAGGCGCGGTGGATAATCAAGGAGGCAACCCACGTCAAGACACGCGCGATCAACCCTGCGCCGTCGACAGAGGTAAGCAACTCCGGGCGGAGGCCCGCCGTAGGAGGGTTTGTGGGCCGAGCGCCCAGGGCGGCGCCGCCTTGCCACCCAGGGAGTCTTCCCATGGGGCGCGTGGAGACGGTTCAGGAGGAGACCAAGGCCTTTACACAGAGGCCTATGTCCCGAGCTATGTCATACCTGCGGATGGCGTGGCTGATCACGCGCCCCTCGCGGGAGCCAGCATCCTCCCGGAGTAGGGAGATGTCCCGGACAACCTCTCCAAGCCGGGTCTGGGGGCTTCCACTGGTAAAGCACCAGGCCAGGTTGGTGCAAGCGAGGGGACGTCCCGGGATGTGCGGGGGCGCGGCACAGCCACCGCCCTCGCGAGCAAGCAGCACGCAGCCGAGCCCTCTGGGCCGCAGGGACAACCGCCTAGGGGGACCGGCAGGATATGAGCAGTGCGGGCCACGCACGGCAACGGGGGCGCCGGTGCGGCCCTCAGGAGGCAGGGCCTCGCGAGGTCCCCGGGTCGTGGTCTAGCCGGTGCCCCGACACCTCACAAGGCGGCTTCACCGACACAACACCCCTATGGTTGAGCTGGGTGCATTGTGCTCATGTTTGGGCCGCGGGAGCGCAATCCGGCAGCTACGCGGGGCACGATGCACTCAGGTTTGGGCTGTAGGGGCGCGCAACCGCGCAGAAATGCGCGGGATGGCTCTTAACAGAGTTGGGAGCAGCTGGCCCATGCGCCTGGGGGCTTGCCCAACTATCTTCGGTCGTGACACTCTCACGTAATAATGAGTGTGCTGTATACGCCTGGAGCCCCCCGAGGACGCGGAGGGGTTCCATCCCACGCCCAAGTGGAAGCCCCATGCTCCGCGCTGGCGGACAATACTGTCCTCCAATGACTATGCCCACGCAACGTGGATGCCCTATGCTCCGCGCTGGGGGAAGACGAAGACGAAGACTAGCCTAGGTGCCAGACGCGGCTGTTGCTTGCTTCCTTTTTGTATTCGAATTGCCACTTTTTGAAGTGAAACTTGGAGATTTCGCAACTCTATTTAAAAAGGGGCGGGAATTTTTCTCTCTTCGCAGTTCCTTTTTTCTGGTCTTGCAGTCTCTTTTTCTGAATCAGCACCTTGCCAAGGCCCAGGCACCTTGGCCCACGCATGGCGCCTCTGGGCAGGCTGGCAAGGGCCTGTCGCCTCGGAAGCATACATCTTTTAATGGTCGGCCCCCGCTCGGGGGCTCCGGCTATGGCCCGGCACAACCACACGGAGCCTCGGGAGGCTCAGGTGCTTCCCGGGGCAGGAACCGACGGGAAGGAATGGTCGCCGCTTGAGCGTCAAAGGGGGGGGGCTCTAGAGCAACGCGCCTCAGGAGCCTCACTAATCTCGTAGCTTCTCGCCCCTTGGTCTCGTCCTGGTGATCCGGATGCCCCAACGGCGGTCGAGGCATGTGCGGGATTGGGCCCCGATGACGTAGAGTGCCGCTTGAGCGTCAAGGGGGACTCCTGAGCAGCGCGCCTCAGGAGCCTCACTGATCACGTAGCCCCTCGCCCCTTGGTCTCGTCCTGGCGATCCAGACACCCCAACGGCGGTCGAGGTATGCGCGGGGTTGGGCCCCACTGACGTGGAGTGATGAAAAGCCTCCCAAACCGTTTCGCTCACAAGAAGGAAGCCCTCCCTGGCGAGATCCTCGAGCTCCCTAAACGCCACAGCTGCACCATGCAGCGCACGAGCTCGCCACGGCCTATCAAGCTAAGTACCCCGACCGCGCTATGGTTTACCACGTGACCCCGTCAGGCCACTTGTTGCTCCAGGTACAGGGAAGGGCAGCGCCAAAGGAAGGAATCCGGCCACTCGCGGCGTCGTCGCTAAAACCCCGGTCTTGGGATGACACACTCCACCTCAGGAGGATCAGCCTCACGAGGCCCTAACGGGCCGTCATCACTGGGCATAGTGCGACGCCTCAGCGAACTTCACGGAGAGCGCCGGACGCGGAGCAACGGCACATCAGTACGGACGAAGGTGCGAGGGAGTGCGCGGTGCCACACCAACGATGACACAGAACTCCGCGTAGGAAACGAGGGCTCGTCCCACAAAACAAGCAACCAACGGCTTAAAGGAGAGGGAAGGAAACAAAGGTAAAACGCAAAAGTTTTAATGCCCCCAGGGGCCAAGAGCTTCTTGATGTGACAGGGACCGGAGGAAGAGAACGGGGAAGCCTAGGCGGAGGAGCCGCTGTCGCCGTCCAGACCCCTGCTTGCCCCGGCGCCGGAGTCGCCGCCCTCGTCGGAGAAAGGCTCTTGGACGAACCGCTCCACCAGGGCCTCCACGTGCGGGCGCACCTCATCTCCGAGGGGTCTCTGGAGCTCCTCAGGCACCGGCTCCATGACGCGGGGAGGTCAAGCTCCGGAACGTGGCGGCGCAGGTTGGAGAAGACGCGCGTCAACGCAATGTCCAGGAGGTCGCGCGCACTGGACGCGTTGTCTTCGTCCACTCGGGAGACGCCGGTCTCCAGCGCCTCCACCACCTTGCCAAAGAAGTTGAGGTAGCACCCGTCGCCGTGCACGCACGGCAGCGCAGGGGCTTCCCCGACAAACCGGTTCACCACACCAACCGTGCAGTGGGCGATGTCCAGGTACTGCTTGGCGCGCTGCGCCTCCAGCATCTTCGCGTGCGCCGCCTCGTCCTGGGCGGCCTGCACGGCATCAGCTGCCCCCTTGATTTGGGCCTGGAGGGACGCCAGCTCCGCTTGGGCCTCCACCTCGCCCCTGAGCGTGGCCTGGAGGGCGGCCTTAGCGTTCGCCAGCTGGGCCTTCAACGCATCCGCCTCCTCCTGGAGCTCGTCGAGCCTGCGCCTCTTGGGCGCAGGCGCCCTGGGGGAGGAAATGATCAGGTCCAGCGTGCCGGGCATGATTGCAAGAGAAGGCTGGGGGTGACGGAACACTTACTCGTCGATGATGGCCCAGCGCCGGCGAGCTTGGGCCGGCCTCGAGGGCCCCCCGCTGCCGCTTCCAGAAGTCGACGGTGGAACCGAGGGCCCCGTGCGCTTCCCCGCACCCGCTGCGCTCCCTCCAGACGCCATGAAGGAAAAGAGAAGAGAGGATGATGAGAAAAGTATCTTTGGACGGATGGGAAGCGAGAGGGCGCGTCAGGATGGCAAGACCCCCCCCGGGCGGGGCGGGTTTATAGGCGCAACCGCTACCCACGGGGAGTCGTGGGGAGTGGAGGAGCCGTGCGCCCCTCGGGCGACGAGTGCCAGATTTGGCTGGCGAGTTGCCCTGCTTCACATCGCTTCATCTGCCCTCGTCGGGTCACATCCGCGTGGCCCGAGGAGGGGAAGGACGCAATGAGACAGCAGCATTCAAGGAAGGGCAATGATGGCCGGCGCGGCGCGTAGGCCTCGCGTCAGCTTGACTCAGGGCGGTTCCCGACGTCTTCGGAGAGCGGAGGCGTCCGCGTCTCGTTATGCGCCACGCGCCGGGTTGGGCCTGCAGGCGATTGAGGCCCGCGGCGCTCGGGTCGGTTTCTTCGGCTTCGCCCCGAAGCCAACCCAAGCGCGCCTTGGGCCCGGGGGATACTGTCAGCGTCCTGGGAATGGGGGTACCCAGACTTGCCTGCCTGTGGCCCAGGGCGTGGCCCGCTTCGACGATCCGTATGGCCCAACGCGGCAGACTCAAGACAAGGCCCTCGTGGGAGCCCCCGGCTCGCGAGGGAGACGGCGCCAAGGGACTCGGAGGGGAGAGACCTCCCCAGGCCCCCTCCAGAGTGGCGGAGATCTCTATGCAATGCTCGGCCTCGGGAGGTCAAGGATGACGCATACGGGCCAGGCGGGCACCAGCGCGCCAGAGGAGACGGTTTCCTCTTTGGTGCAAAGGAGGCAGGGGCGAGCGCAGGTTCCCAAGGCATCCCGCCAAAGGTTTCCATTCCGGTGCAATGCGACCAGGCCAGTGGGCACGGCAGGACGGATGTCACCAGCGAGCCCACCACCGCGTCACCACCAGCTACTTTGCAGGCGAAGACCACCTTTCGTCAGGATAAGATGTACCTCATGTCCCCTTTCGAATTTGGCCGTTGTGCGATCCCTTCCAGCCATTGCGATAAGGGAAGAGGACCCAGGCCACTATAAATAGAGGCTAGGCTGCTCTGTAGAGAAGGAGGAAGAATGCCGCCCGAGCATCCTCGTGAGGCGACTGACCACTGTACTAGTTCATCCACCAACCTCCTCGTGAGGCAATCCACCAAAAGGCAGGAGTAGGGTTTTACGCTTCGCAGCGGCCCGAACCTGGGTAAATCCTCGTGTGCCAATCTTCTTCCTGGGAGTGTGCGAGCTTGTTTGGCTAGGTCGTCGAGCTATGAGCTAGAGGGTGAAGCTATTGGGGATCTTCGCACACGCCCCTGTGTTCGAATTTCTTAGGGTTTTGCGGAGCCCGAAATCCGACACCGGCGCCTCGCCGCCCCGGCACCCCGCCGCCCCCAACGCCCCGCGGCCCTGCCGCCCCGTCGTCCCCGCCACCCGCCGCCCCGGCGCCCCGCCGCCCACGCCTCCCCCGCCGGTGAGTACCACCCGCCGGCCGCCCCTTTTTTGTTTTGTTTTTTCTGTTTTTATTTCTGTTAAATTAGTTAGGTTAATTAGGTTAGTTAGTTAGGTTAGTTTATTAGGTTAGGTAGTTAGGTTAGAAGAAAAAAAAGAAGGAAAAAATGACAAAGGAAAAGAAGAAAAGAAGAAGAAGAAGAAGAAGAAGGAAAAGAAGAAGAATGAAAAGAAGGAAAAGAAGAAGGAGAAGGAAAGGAAGAAGGAGGAGAAGAAGAAGAAGAAGAAGAAGAAGAAGAAGAAGAAGAAGAAGAAGAAGAGGAGGAGGAGAAGAAAGAAGAAGAAGAAGAAGAAGAAGAAGAAAAAGAAGAAGAAGAAGAAGAAGAAGAAGAAGAAGAAGAGGAGGAGAGGAGGAGAAAAAGAAGAGGAAAAGGGAAAAGAAGAAGAAGAAGAAGAAGAAGAAGAAGAAGAAGAAGAAGAAGAAGAGAAGAGAAGAGAAGAAGAAGAAGAAGAAGAAGAAGAAGAAGAAGAAGAAGAAGAAGAAGAAGAGAAGGAAGAAAAGGAAGAAGAGGAAGAAGAGGGAAAAAAGAAGAAGAGGAAGAAGAAGCCACCGACCCCCGACCCCCGACGCCACTGACCCCCGACCCCGTCGCCTTTGCCGCCGCCGCCCCGCGCCGTCTCCCCGGTCCCCGCCCTAGCCGCCGCCCCGCTCCCCACCCCAGCCAGTGCCCCGCGCCCCGGCCTCTCTTCCTCTACCTCTCGCCGCCGCCCCCTTCAACGTCGCCGCCGCCGCCCCGCCGCCCCCGTCGCGCCCACCCCCCTGTCGCGCCACCGCCCCACCGTGCCCGTTGTCCCCGGGGCCCCAGCGCCCCGCCGCCCCGTCGTCCCCGCCACCCGCCGCCCCGGCGCTCCGCCGCCCACGCCGGTGAGTACCCCCCGTCGGTCGGCCACTTTTTTTGTTTTGTTTTTTCTGTTTTTTATTTCTGTTAAATTAGTTATGTTAATTAGGTTAGTTAGTTAGGTTAGTTTATTAGGTTAGGTAGTTAGATTATAAGAAAAAAAGAAGGAAAAAATGAAAAAGGAAAAAGGAAAAGAAGAAAAGAATAAGAAGAAGGAAAAGAAGAAGGAGAAGGAAAAGAAGAAGGAAAAGAAGAAGGAGAAGGAAAAGAAGAAGGAGAGGAAGAAGAAGAAGAAGAAGAAGAAGAAGAATAAGAAGAGGAGGAGGAGAAGAAAGAAGAAGAAGAAGAAGAAGACAAAAAGGAGAGGAGGAGAAGAAGAAGAGGAAAAAGGAAAAGAAGAAGAAGAATAAGAATAAGAAGAAGAAGAAGAATAAGAAGAAGAAGAAGAAGAAGAAGAAGAAGAAGAAGAAGAAGAAGAAGAAGAAGAAAAGGAAGAAGAGGAAGAAGAGGAAGACGAAGAAAAGGAAGAAGAGGAAAACAAAAAGAAGAGGAAGAGGAAGCCACTGACACCCGACCCCCGACGCCACTGACCCCCGACCCACGCCGCCACTGACCCCCGACCCCCGACGCCACTGACCCCCGACGCCACTGACTCCCGACGCCACTGACCCGCGACCCCCGACACCTCTTCCAGAGGCCGACGGGGTCATAGTTTTGTAAATTATGAGTTAGGTCACATATTATCCGATTTTGTTATAAAAAACATCATATTTGTGTTGATTGGGTGGATTTCAATGTGCAGTTGTTCGACGACCTCCCCGTGCATTGGACAAGCGCCGCCCCAGCGTTCGTGGGTGAGCACAAATGACTTCTCCTCCTCCCCTCTTAATTTGCTCTGTTCCGGTCTTCGTGCCGATGAAACTTGCTAGCTATAGGTGTCCTCAATCATCAGTATGCGTGACCAGTATACGTCTCTTGTTTGAAAGGGCGGCATCTATAAATATGCATGTCTTTGCATATTTATAACCGCCATCCTTTCAAATTGTCCAACGTTATCCATGGACAGCCCGAGTATGTGTAGATTGGGTTCGTTTTCCCATATGCTCTGCTCTGGATCCGATGCATAATTTCATCAGTTCCTCCCTGTTGTTCTCCGGGTACACATCCTCTCTGTTTATTGCCGAGACTTGTATCAGGAGAACAGCGGGGAGGTGCTGCTGAAATTCTGCATCAGATCCGGAGCAGAGCATGGGAAAACGAACCCAATCTATACATACTCGGGTGGGATTAGGACCTATCTTTACCTATTAGCGTGTAGGTTGCATGGATGTAATAAAACTGACAAACTTGATTAACTGATGAATATATATGCTGAATGATATATATATTTCTTGTGTGTCTAGTAGCTAGGCAAGATGAGTGATCGTGCGTGGATGTACATCGGTCACACTAGTCAGAAAGACATGACCAATGAATGGTTTACAAAAACCAAGGGGTTTGTGAGAGACGCATTTCCAAATGGCCAGGAAAGAACCGGGTGCCCCTGTGTCCGGTGCGACAACTTTGAAAAGAGGACAGAGGGTGTAATTGGTAATCACTTGCAGAAGTGGGGCTTTACGCCTGATTTCATGGTGAGTCTGCCCAACGTGCCAGAGCTGAGGTGGTTCGTCGTCGCACCGACGAGCATGGTATCGGGATCGAAGACATGGTGCAAGACTTTGATGATGCTCGGGATTCGTACGATGAGATGGAGGAATCTGCAAAGGCCTTTTATGAAATGTTGAAGTCTTCAAAACGTCCTGTCCACGAGCACACTGAGCTTTGTCGGACAAAATCCTCCGTGTACTTAAGATGCTCTATGAGAAGATAGATGCATGTGAGAATGGATGTGCCTTATTTAGGCTTGAGTATGCGGACTTGAACTATTGTCCCATTTGCAAGTCTTCCATGTATATTGTGGTAGACAACGGTATGGGTGAGAAGATTCAGACCAAAATCCCCGTTAATGTTCTTCGGTATATGCCAATCGTACCAAGACTTCAATTCCTTTTCATGGTCAAAGAGACGGCCAGACAGATGACATGGCACAAATTGGGCAAAAGAACTGAACTAGATGCAGATGGGAATCAGATGTTGGTACACACTTCAGACGCTTTTGCGTAGAAGCACTTCGATGCATTACATAAGGATAAAGCGGCAGATCCAAGGCATCCTCGAGTTGCCATCAGCACAGATGGGTTCAATGTGTTTGGTATTACGGCAACCCAATACAGTTGTTGGCCTGTATTTGTCATTCCACTCAATCTCCCCCCCCGGACAGATTATGCAAAGGAAGAACATTTTCCTGACGTTGATAATTCCAGGGCCCAACTATTCGGGGAAGAATATGAATGTGTACATAGAACTGCTTAAGGATGAATTGCAAGAAGCTTGGGATAATGGGATCAAGACATACGACGCCACTACAAAACAAAACTTCATGATGCATGTGTGGTACATGTACTCGATGCATGACTCGCCGGCATATGCGCTATTCGTTGGATGGTGTGTGCATGCAAGGTTCCCGTGCCCCACATGCAAGGCAGCTCTTAAGTTCCGTTGGCTGCAGGCGGGTCGCAAGTTTTCTTGCTTCGATTTGCATAGACAGTTCTTGGATCCTCGCCATAAGTTCAGAAAAGACAAGAAGAATTTCATCAAAGGTAGAGTTATCAAAAACTCTGCACCACCTGCGTTAACAGGCCAACAGACCCTGGATCAGTTAAACGCTCTCAAGCCTGATCCAGAGCGTCCAGGGTATTTCAAAGGGTATAATTCGGAACACGCCTGGACTCACAAGACATGCTTATGGGATCTG
Organism: Elymus sibiricus; assembly: GCA_039707655.1. Lineage (NCBI taxonomy): Eukaryota > Viridiplantae > Streptophyta > Magnoliopsida > Poales > Poaceae > Elymus > Elymus sibiricus. The sequence goes on along the minus strand of CM077671.1, from coordinate 231,677,554 downwards.
TCTTACTTCAAAGACCTCCTTTGCCCACACAACATCGACGTGATGCACACTGAAAAGAATATCACCGAGGCCCTTTTTGGTACATTGTTCGGCATAGAGGGGAAGTCAAAGGATAATCCTAAGGCTAGAGTTGATCAGGAGGCTCTATGTGATAGACCATAGCAAAACATGCGACAACCGAAAGGAAAGCAGAATTGGACGAAGCCAAACGCATGGTTCAATCTTGGAAGGCCAGCTATGAGCGAAATGATCTTGTGGGTGAAAATGCAGTTGATGTTCCCCGTGGGTATGCAGCGAATCTAAAGAGGGGAGCGAGTCTTGACAAATTGAAAATATTTGGTCTCAAGAGTCATGATTGGCACATATGGCTTGAGCGGGTAATGCCGGTGATGTTGCGTGGCTTTATCCCTAAGGATGAATGGCTAGTAGTGGCAGAGCTGAGCTATTTCTTCCGTTCTCTTTGTGCAAAAGAACTATCGCCTGGCGTGCTAGATGAAATGGAAGAGTTGACGCCGGAGTTGATCTGCAAGTTAGAGAAGATCTTTCCATCGGGCTTCTTTAATCCCATGCAGCATTTAATTTTGCATCTCCCGACCGAGGCAAGATTGGGGGGGCCCGTGCAAAATCGTTGGTGCTATGCAACTGAGAGGATGCAGAAGACGCTTCGAGCAAAATGTAAAAATAAACGTAGAATTGAAGCATCGATGGCCGAGGCATTCATTACTGAGGAGGTGGCAAACTTCATGATAGCACATTACGAAGCCAAAAATCATCATTTGCATAATCCGAAGCCTCGGTACAATGCTGGCGACCCTAAAAAAGGTCGATCCAACCTCAGCCTATTCAAAGGGGAGCTCGCACCAGCCGGTGCTTCGAAAGCAATAGCATTGGATGTCAAAGAATGGCAGACCATTTCATTGTATATCTTTAACAACCTAACAGAAGTGCGGTCGTACATCGAGTAAGTTCTCGGTACATTGTTTCACAAGTTCTAATTCCTTTGAACTGCTCTTATTCCCGGATATTTGATACAGTTGATACGTCGCCAAATTCTCGGATGGAGCGGTGATCCAAAAGGATTCCATCGAAGAGTATGAGCTTCTGGCAAAGCATGGAGGCGGCTATCCCGGTTTCATCTCTTGGTTCAAACAAACGGTAATTTCCATTAGACCATTTCATTTCTTCGTCTAATTTGCGGCTAATGCAACAATCCTTTCGTATGAAACTTGTAGGCTAATTCAGAGTCTATGGACGCCGAATTGAGACAAGTCGCTAATGGTTTTGACTATAAGGTCCGTTCATTTGACAAATACGACATCAACGGGTATTGCTTTCGTACCTTTGGCAAAGAGCTATCTATGGCCGACCGAAAGTCTACAAATTGTTGTGTCTCTACTATTGGCGAAGGAGGTACCGAGTATTATGGAAGAGTTGAAGTAATTTATGAACTTCTATTCTATGGTGAAAACCCACCGAACATCGTAGTCTTGAAATGTTATTGGTTCCAGCCGAAGGAGACAAGAAGGACTCATGAACATATAGGGCTAGTCAAAATCAAACAAAGCACCCATTTAGATGTTCCCGATGTCTATATTATGGCTCAACAGGTGACCCAAGTTATTGTACTAATTAGTGTTGTCTCGTTTGATTGCAGACCTTCTACAGGTGTGAGGAGGGACACGAGGAGGCCGCGGCAAAGGTTATCGATGGCGAGTGCAGGCGCCTACTACAGAACTTACGACACGAGGCTCGGCTGTAGGCTGTTCGAGACTACTACGCCTCACGTGGTGTTAAGAAGGACAAGTCGTCGTGCCGCGGAAAGTTTCTACAGAAGGAGCAGTACATGAAGGTAATTACCTATTCTTAAGGCCTTGTACTTAGTTTCGTTGATTTGATTTGTAGGCGTAGCGCTCAAATTTCTCTTTACTAACTTAGGTGCCCCCGAGATGGTGTGCGGATAAGATGGATTGTTGGGAGGCGTTGGTGGATGAGTGGTGCTCAGACGAATGGCGAGCCATCCACAACAATGCCCAGGACCGGCGTGCCAAAATGGTTGGTGTGCCACACCATCAAGGCAGCGCCAACTTATATCAGTTCGGGCGGAACTGGGTATGTGGTTTGCTTCATGATTCATGCAATCCATTCTTGATGCTAGCTTGAGCCCTTTACTAATACTTTGTTCCTCTCTCTCTTTTAGGTGCACTACAATAACACGGAGGTGCCAGGGGTGTACGACCTCTATGCCATGGCCCATACTGCCTCGTACAAGAAGGCCAAGGAATTCTCGGACTCTGACCTTGATCATCCCAAGAACTTCACCAACATCTCCTCCCACCACAAGCTCGTGAGGTATAGAGATGAGGGGAAGGCAAGGAAAGGGGAGGACTTTAACCCGAGCCAGCATCGTATTGATCCAGAGCTGGTGATGATAGCTGGCGGCGGGAGGCCCCATGGCTTGATAGCCATTGGAGATGGACTTATACGGTCTTATCACACTCTCCGGGAGATCAAGGCACGCCAAACGAGCTCCTGTCCTGAGATAAGGCTTCGTCCATGGCCAGTCGAGCTCGCCATCGAGGTTAGTCATACGGACTCAGATAGCTTTCGTCCATTACATTGTGTGTGCGAACAAAGATGATTACAATGCTAACAAGGAGTTGTTTTGCAGGCTGCTCTTCAAAAAGAGAGAGAGGCATACCAGGCGCTTCTGGAGGATAGGGACCGGCAGGCGGCCGAGAAGGAGAGGGAGTTCGAGGAGAGGATGGCTAGGTTGTTGGAGGAGGAGAGGGCACGGAACGAGGCGTCTCACCGGGCCATGTACCTTCGTGGTAAGTTTCTTCTTCATATTAGCCAAATCATGCATGTAATGTTCGTTTCATTAATAACTAATATGATTGACTTGTCAAAACCAAATGAGCAGTCTATGTGCGAGAAGTCTGGCCAGACCCCTCTGCCGATGCCAGTCAGTACCACAGCGGGAATGGTGAGTTTCATTTGAATGGTCATTAGTTACTAGTCTTAACATTTCAGTGTCATCATGCTAACGAGACATTGCAAATGATCTTTGGTGCAGCATAACTCCCGAGCCGCATCACACGATCCTTCTTGACCAGGTGATAATGCCGTAGCTGGCCCAGTGCGCCCTTGGGTATGCCGTAGCGGACAGTGATGTCTTTGATGAACCGGACGACCGTCGGGCCGTCCAGCTTTTTGATGGCTCGGGCCTCGATCCATTTTGTGAACTTGTCGACCGCCACCAAGAGGTATGTCATGCCTCCTCGCGCTGTTTTGAATGGCCCCACCATATCCAGCCCCCAAACGGCGAAGGACCACGAGATGGGGATGGTTAGGAGGGCCGTAGCCGGCAGATGGCTCTGCGCGCTGAAGCGCTGACACCCCTCGCACTTGTCAACCAGATATTTGGATTCTTCTAGTGCTGTCGGCTAGTAGAATCCGTGGCGGAACGCCTTGGCCACCAAGGTTCTCGAGGCAGCGTGGTGGCCACATTCGCCCTGGGGGATGTCTCGAAGGATCTCATGTCCCTTCTCCGACTTGACGCAGCGCTGAAAAACGCAGGTTGCGCTGCGTTGGACCAACTCGTGGTTGATGTTGGCGTAACCAGGGGATCAGTGTTGACTCTGGTGGGCCTCCGCCTCATCAGGGGGAAGCTCGCCGCGTGTGAGGAATGCGAGGATGGCCTGGGCCCATGCCGGGGCCGAGACTGGAGCTGGCACGGGTTCTGGCTGGGGCCCAACAGTTGCGGGCGCCGGGGTGTTAGCCCCCGGGACCGAGCCGGCAGTCCCCGGGATGAGGGCTGCGGAGGGCGCGTCCTCCACCATCGAGATGGCGGTGGGTTCGGGGCTGGCGGCTTGCGGAGGAGCCGGTGAGGTGCTTTGGCCCGAGGAGGAGCCGGAGGGATCCGCGGCCACGAAGATGGACTCTGACTCGGGGGAAGGCTTGATCGATGGCTTGAGCAGCCGCTCGAGGGAGACGCCAGCTGGGATAGCCTACCGGGTCGAGCTTTGCCAATGTGTCGGCTGCCTCGTTGTCCGCCCGGGGGACATGGTGGAATTCACAGCCCTCGAAAGAGCCGGTGAGCTGCTGGAGGAGGAAGCGGTAGCTCGCCATGTTGGCGTCCCTGGCATCCCACTCGCCAGAGACCTGCTGCACCACGAGGTCCGAGTCACCGAAGCATATGATGTGTCAGATGCCGACCTCCTTCGCGAGCTGGAGGCCGTGGACGAGAGGTTCGTACTCGGCCACGTTGCTGGAGGCCGCGAAGTGGATTTGGAGTACATACTTGAGCTAGTCCCTCTTTGGGGACGATAAGACGACGTCGGCTCCCAAGCCGGTCTGCATCTTTGAGCCGTCGAAATGCATGCGCCAGTGCGTGGATTCGGGAGGCGGCGGTACGAACTGGGTCTCAGCCCAGTTGACGAGGAAATCGGCCATCGCTTGAGACTTGATGGCCATTCGTGGTTCATACTAGATGTCGTGGTTGACCATGGCGATGGCCCATTTGGCGGTCCGGCAAGTGGCATCCCGGCTTCCCATGATCTCGGAGAGGGGTGTTGTGCTCACCACGGTGATAGTATGCTCTTGGAAGTACTGCTTCAGCTTCTTCACGGCGAAGGATATGCCGTAACACATCTTCTGGTAGTGGGCGTAGTTTTGCTTGCGCAGAGGACCTCGCTCAAGTAGTAGACGGGACACTGGACCGGCAGTGCCCTGCCCTCCTCGGGCCGTTCCATGACCAGGACGACGCTGACCACGCGCGTGGTCGCTGCGATGTACTCCAGCATAGGTTCCTTCTCAGCCGGCGCGACCAAGATGGGCACGGTGGAGAGTGCCCGCTTGAGGTTGCGAAAGGCCTCGTCCGCCTGGTCGGTCCACTCAAACGTGGTGGTCTTCTTCATGAGTTGGTAGAGGGGCAGCGCCTTCTCGCCCAGTCGGCTGACGAACCGGCTGAGCGAGGCGAGGCATGATACGTCTCCAATGTATCTATAATTTTTGCTTGTTCCATGCTGTTGTATTATCATTCTTGGATGTTTTACAATCACTTTATAGCAACTTTATATCATTTTTTGGGACTAACCTATTGACATAGTGCCAAAGTGCCAGTTGCTGTTTTTGCTTGTTTTTTACTTCGCAGAATATCAGTACCAAACGGAGTCCAATTGCGACGAAATTTTTTGGAGATTTGTTTTCGACCAGAAGACACCCAGTGGGCCAAAGAAGTGCCAGAGAGGTGGGCCGTGGAGACCACAACCCACCAGGGCGCGCTAGAGGCCACAGACGCGCCCTGATGAGTTCTGCCCTCCTCGGGCCCCCTCTCCACTGCCTCTGATGCCTATAAATTCCCAATTATTCCAGAAACCCTTAAGGAGTCGACGAAAAACACATCCAGCTGCCGGAAGTTCCAGAACCTCGAGATCCAATCTAACACCATCACGGAGGGGTTCATCATCCTCATTGGTGCCTCTTCGATGATGCGTGAGTAGTCCACCATAGACCTACGGGTCCGTAGACAATATCTAGATGGCTTCCTCTCTCTCTCTCTCTCTCTCTCTTTTGATTCTCAATACAATGGTCTCTTGGAGATCTATTTGATGTAAACTTTTGCGGTGTGTTTGTTGGGATCCGATGAATTTTGAGTTCAAGATCAGTTTCTATCCATGAATATTATTTGAGTCTTCTTTGATCTCTTATATGCATGATTACTTATAGCCTCGTATTTCTTCTTCAAATCTTTGGTTTAGTTAGGCCAACTAGATCGATTTTTCTTGCCATGGGAAGAGGTGCTTTGTGATGGGTTCGATCTTGCGGTGTCCACTCCCAGTGACAGAAGGGGTAGCGAGGCAGGCATGTATCGTTGCTATCATTGTTGAGTAAATCGTTCACTGGTAACTGCTCGGTTGGTTAGCGAGTAGGGGATCAATAGTCTAATCGGCAAGTTAATCGGCCATTTAATCAATTAATCGGGTGATTTATCAGTTAATCGGCTATTCGGTGACCCTACGAGTAGGGATTAATCGGCAAGTTAACTGGTTAATCGGACGAATTCTTGAACGGGGGTTGCTATTAAGGATAACAAGATGGGGTCAATTCCTGTATGAATAGATCTTGTCTACATCATGTCATCGTTCTTATTGCATTACTCCGTTTTTCCATGAACTTAATACAATAGATGCATGCTGGATAGTGGTCGATGTGTGGAGTAATAGTGGTAGATACAGGCAGGAGTCGGTCTACTTATCTTGGACGTGATGCCTATATAATGATCATCGCATTGGATATCATCATGATTATTTGATCTTCTATCAATTGCCCAACAGTAATTTGTTCACCCACCGTGTGCTATACTCATGACAGAAGCCACTAGTGAAACCTACGCCCCCCGGGTCTATTTTTCCAACATATTGCTTTCCAATCTATATTTTTGTCCCTTTTGTTTTCAGATCTATTATTCCAAAAACCCAAAAATATATTGTTACACTTTTTATTTGCTATTTTTATCTTGTGTTCTTGAGAGATCTATCTCTCCAATCTATCACTACCTAATCTATCTTTTTACCGTATAGAGATTGACAACCTCTCTTTCGCGTCGGTTGCAAGTATTTGTTCTTTGTGTGCAGGTTTTGTTTATTAGGTGGTGGTGATCCTCCTACTGGTTCGATACCTTGTCGGCATTCTGGGATCGGGGGTACCCAGACCTGCCTGCCTGCGGCCCAGCGCGTGGCCCACCTCGACGGCCCGGTACGGTTTAGCGGCAAGACCCCCAAGACAAGGCCCTCGCGATTGCCCCAGCCTCGCGAGGCGAACAACGCCAAGACCTCCTGAGGAGTGGCCTCACCAGGCTGCCTCCCGAGGAGCGGAGATTTCTATGCAAGTACCCAGCCTCAGGAGGCTGCGATGACGTGAGCCATGACGACCAAGGCCAGGCGGGCGCCGAGGGGACAGTTTCCTCTTTTGTGCTAAGGAGGCAAGGATGTACGCGGGTTCCAAAGGAATCCCCCAAAGTTTTCCGTTCCGGTGCAACAAGACTAAGACCACGAGCTTGGCGGGACGGATGTCATCGCCGAACCCACCTCTGCGTCACGCCCAGAAGCTTTGCAGGCGAAGACCACTTTCCGTCAGGATAAGATGTACCTCTTGTCCCCTTTCAAAATTGGCCGTTGTGGGATCCCTTCCCGCCTGTGCGATAAGGGAAGAGGACCAAGGCCACTATAAATAGGGACTAGCCTCCACCGTAGAAGGGGGAGACCGATCTTCACTTCTGAGCTCTCGCGAGGTCATTCAACCACTGTACTAGTTCATCCCCAAACCTCCACGCAAGGCCAATCCACCAAAAGTAGGAGTAGGGTTTTACATTGCAAGGTGGCTCGAACCTGGGTAAATCTCTATGTCCATCTTCTTGTTCCCTCGCACGTATTCGACGAGGCTTGGCTGCGGGTTGGCGAGCTTGAGGCTAGAGCTGGTTGAACTCATCACACATGCAACAGAGTTTGAACCTTCTTGGGTCTGCGGAGCCCTGATTCCGACATTTGGCGCGCCAGGTAGAGGCGTGTCGGAATCCTTCCTCCAGTTTCGCTTCGTCTCCGCTTCGTCGCTCCCATGGTCGATGCCCGCCGAGTCGGCGCCGAGCGCCGGGCTGCCCGCGTCGCCCAGACGGCGCACGTGGGCCGCGGCGTTCCGTGCCGCTCCGCCTCTCCTGTTGCTAATGCTGCGAGTGACCCAGCCGCTCATGAACAGCAGGACTCATCGCAGCCACCCACCGAGCGACGCGATGGCCGCACCGCTACTCCGTCTCTTGCTCCCTCCACGGCGTCGTCCTCCCACGCTTGCCACGGGCCAGTGAACGCACAGGCTGTGCTACTCATGGCGCGTGAGCTACTGCGTTATCTCCCCGCCAACGATCGCTACGATGACTGGCTTGGTCGCATCGCCGAGCTCGTCAACGCCGCCGGCGAGGTCCCGGCGCCCTCCCACTCGCTCCGTCCCCCGCCCTCCCAGGCGGGCGACGTGGCGCACGGCGCACCTCCTCCTCCTTCTCTGCATGGTGCCGACCCCGAGCCCAGACGCGAAGCACACCCGCGCGACCCGCTGCGTGGGGCGCCGGCGCAGGCGCGGGACGAAGCAAGTTGCCAGGTGGTACAGCAGCCACAAGGTGACGCGCGTGCGCTCCCCGCACCGCCGCGCCAGCATCAATACCGTTTGCCACCAGAGGCCGCGGCGCACGGATGCCAAGACCGAGATCCCCTCGCACGCGCTGCACCTGTGAGCGCAGCGGGCTTCCGCACCTTCACCCCGGAGCTGCGCCGTGTCATCTGGCCCATCAAGTTGAAGCCATACCTGCCTCCACGCTACGATGGCACCCCCGACCCCGCGGATTTCCTCCAGCTCTATGCGCTAAGCATCGAGGCGGCAAGCTATTGGGGAACGTTCCATGGGAAACAAAATTTTTCATAAGCACACGCAAGATCTATCCATGGTGATGAGCATCTATGAGAGGGAGAGTGGATCTACGTACCCTTGTAGATCGCTAAGCGGGAAGCATTAAGAAACATGGTTGATGTAGTCGAACAGCTTCGAGATCCAAATCGCTAGCCGTCCCGCGATCCGATCATGATCCGTCCCGCGATCCAATCACGAACCGTTCCGCGATCCAATCATGGTCCTTCAGATCTAGCACCGAACGGACGGCACCTCCGCGTTCAGCACACGTACAGCTCGATGATGATCTCCGCCTTCTTGATCCAGCAAGAGGGAGCGGAGAGGTAGATGAGTTCTCCGGCGGCGCGACGGCGCGGCGGCGGTGGTGGTGGAATTATTCCAGCAGGGCTTCGCCTAAACACTGCTGAAAAACTAGAGGAACTGATCTATCGGGAGAGAGGGCTGCACCGTGATCTTTTTGGGTTGAAGTGCTATGGCCCTCTCTCCCTCTACTATATATAGGAGGGAGGGGAGGGGCTGGCGCCCAAGGGATCCTCCCCTAGGGTCGGCCGAAGTGGGGAGGAGAGGGAGTTGGACTCCAATCCTACTCCTAGTACGACTCCTCCCCCACTTGGAAACCCTTCCCCCTTTGGGTTTTTGCCTTTTCCTCTCACCCCAGCCGCATGGGCCCCTAGGGGCTGGCTTGACCATCCCACTAAGGGCTGGTGTGCCACCCCTAAGGCCCATGTGGCCTCCAGGCGTGAGTGGCCCCTCCCGATGGCCCTCCGAGATCCTCCCGGCACTCCCGGTACACTACCGGAAACACCCGAAACTTTTCCGGTGGCCAAAACGGGACTTCCTATATATCAATCTTTACCTTCGGACCATTCCGGAGCTCCTCGTGACGTCCGGGATCTCATCCGGGACTCCGAACAACCTTCGGTCACCACCATACATAACTCTACCATACCGAAACATCACCTAACCTTAAGTGTGCAGACCCTGCGGGTTCGAGAACTATGTAGACATGACCAAGACACCTCTACGGTCAATAACCAATAGCGGGACCTGGATGCCCATATTGGTTCCTACATATTCTACGAAGATCTTTATCGGTTGAACCTCTATGTCAAGGATTCAGTTAATCCCGTACGCTGTTCCCTTTGTTCTTCGGTATGTTACTTGCCCGAGATTCGATCGTCGGTATCTCCATACCTAGTTTAATCTCGTTACCGGCAAGTCTCTTTACTCGTTCTGTAATACAAGATCACGTGGCTAACACTTTAGTCACATTGCTTGAAAGGCTTATTGTAATGTTGTATTACCGAGTGGGCCCTGAGATACCTCTCCGTCACACGGAGTAACAAATCCTAGTCTTGATCCATGCTAGCTCAACGGACACCTTTGGAGATACCTGTAGATCATCTTTATAGTCACATAGTTACGTTGCGATGTTTGATACACACAAGGTACTCCTCCGGTGTCAGTGAGCTGCATGATCTCATGGTCATAGGAACAGATACTTGACATGCACAAAACTATAGCAATAAACTGACACGATCATATGCTATGTTTATAGTTTGGGTCTTGTCCATCACATCATTCTCCTAATGACGTGATCCCGTTATCAAATGACATCTCATGTCTATGGCCAGGAAACCTTGACCATCTTTGATCAACGAGCTAGTTTACTAGAGGCATACTAGAGACACAGTGTTGTCTATGTACCCACACATGTATTTGAGTTTCCAATCAATACAATTATAGCATGGATAATAAACGATTATTATGAACAAGGAAATATAATAATAACCAATTTATTATTGCCTCTAGGGCATATTTCCAACAGTCTCCCACATGCACTAGAGTCAATAATCAAGTTCACATCACCATGTGATTTACATTGTTATGAATCTATCACCCAATGAGTTCTGGGGTTCGATCATGCTTTGCATGTGAGAGAGGTCTTTAGTCAACGGTCTGCAACATTCAGATACGTGTGTTCTTTGCAAATCTATATGGCATACTGCAGATGCTACCACGCTCCACTTGGAACTATTCCAAATGGCTGCTCCACTATACGTATCCGGATTGCTACTCAGTGTCATCCGGATTGGTGTCAAAGCTTGCATCGACGTAACTCTTTACGACGAACTCTTTATCACCTCCATAATCGAGAAACATTTCCTTAGTCCTCTAGTTACTAAGGATAATCTTGACCGCTGTCCAGCGATCCACTCCTGGATCACTCTTGTACCCCTTGACAGACTCATGGCAAGGCACACACAGGTGCGGTACACAGCATGGCATACTATACAGAGCCTATGGATAAGGCATAGGGGATGACCTTCGTCCTTTCTCTTTCTTCTGCCGTGGTCGAGATTTGAGTCTCACGCAACTCCACACCTTACAAATCAGGCAAGAACTCTTTCTTTGACTGATCCATTTTGAACTCTTTCAAAATCTTGTCAAGGTATGTACTCATTGAAAGTTTTATCAGACGTCTTGATCTTTCTCTATAGATCAAGATGCCCAATATTCAAGTAGCTTCATTCCAGGTTTTCCTTTGAAAAACTCCTTTCAAACAACCCTTTATGCTTTCCAGAAATTCTACAGCATTTCCGATCCACAATATGTCATCCACATATATTTATCAGAAATTCTATAGTGCTCCCACTCACTTTATTGTAAATACAAGTTTCTCATAAACTTTGTATAGACCCAAAAACTTTGATCACCTCATCAAAGCATATATTCCAACTCCGAGATGCTTGCTCCAGTCCATAGAAGGATCACTTGAGCTTGCATACATTTTAGCATCCTCAGGACTAACAAAACCTTCTGGTTGTATCACATACAATCTTTCCTCATGGAAACCATTAAGGAAACTCTGTTTTGACATCCATCTGCCAGATTTCATAATCAAAAAATGCAGCAAGTGCTAACATAATTCCAACAGACTTTAGCATCACTACGGGTGAGAAAGTCTCATGGTAGTCAACTCCTTGAACTTGTGAAAAACCCTTTGCCACAAGTCAAGCTTTATAGACGATGACATTACCGTCCGTGTCCGTCTTCCTTTTAAAGATCCATTTGTTCTGAATGGCCTTTCGCCATTTAGGTAATACTTCCAAAGCCCATACATTGTTTTCATACATGGATCCCATCTCTGATTTCATGGCCTCTAACCATTTCTCGGAATCCGGGCCCATCATCGCTTCTCCATAGCTCATAGATTCATCGTTGTCCAACAACATGACCTCTAAGACAGGGTTGCCGTACCACTCAGGAGCAGTACACGTCCTTGTCGACCTACGAGGTTCGATAGTAACTTGATCCGAAGCTTCATGATCATCATCATTAACTTCCTCTTCAACTAACGTAGGCTCCACAGAAACAACTTTCTGTGCCGCGCTACTCTCTGGTTGAAATAAAGGTTCAATAACCTCATCAAGTTCTACCTTCCTCCCACTCAATTTTTTCGAGAGAAACTCTTTCTCGAGAAAGGACCCGTTTTAGCAACAAACACTTTGCCCTTGGATCTGAGAAAGAAGGTATACCCAATTGTTTCCTTAGGGTATCCTATGAAGATGGACTTTTCCGCTTTGGGTTCGAGCTTATCAGACACAAGCGTCGCATTCCCAAACTCTGAGAAATGACAGCTTAGGTTTCTGCCAAACCAAAATTCATACGGTGTCATCTCAACGGACTCGGATGGTGCCCTAATTTAAATTGAATGTAGTTGTCTCTAATGCATAACCCCAAAACGATAGTGGCAAATCGATAAGAGACATCATAGTACGCACCATATCCTAATAGAGCACGACTACGACGTTCTGACACACCATCACACTATGGTGTTCCAGGTGGCATGAGTTGTTAAACAACTTCCACATTATGTTAAGTTGTATACCAAACTCGTAACTCAGATAGTTACCTCCATGATCATATCGTAGACATTTTATCTCCTTGTCACGATGATCTCAAGCTTCACTCTGAATTTGTTTGAACTTTTCAAACGTTTCAGACTTGTGTTTCATTAAGTAATTATCCCCATATCTACTCGAATCATCAGTGAAGGTAAGAAAATAACGATATCCACCACACGCTTCAACATTCATTGGACTGCATACATCAACATGTATCATTTCCAATAAGTTGTTCGCCCGCTCCTTCATTACGAAAACGGGGTCTTAGTCATCTTGCCCACGAGGCATGGTCCGCATGTCTCAAGTGATTCAAAATCGCGTGAGTCCAAAAGATCCATCAGCATGGAGTTTCTTCATGCGCTTTACACCAATATGACCTTGGCGGCAGTACCACAAGTAAGTGGTAGTATCATTATTAACTTTGCATCCTTTGCCATCAATATTATGAACATGTGTATTACTACGATCGAGATTCAATGAACTATTCACATTGGGTGCATGACCATTGAAGGTATTATTCATGTAAACAGAATAACCATTATTCTCTAATTTAAATGAATAACCGTATTGCAATAGACATGATCTAATCTTGTTTATGCCCAACGCAAACACCAAATAACATTTATTTAGGTTCATCACTAATCCCGAAGGTAGAGAGAGCATGCGATGGAGATCACATCAACCTTGGAAACACTTCCAAAACACATCGTCACCTCGCCCTTAGCTAGTCTCCGTTTATTCCGTAGCTTTTATTTCGAGTTACCAACATTTAGCAACTGAACCGGTATCTAATACCTAGGTGCTACTAGGAGTACTAGCAAGGTACACATGAATAAAATGTATATCAAATATACTTCTGTTGACGTTGCCAGCCTTCTTATCTGCCATATATCTGGGGCAGTTCCGCTTCAGTGACTGTTCTCCTCATAATAGAAGCACTCAATCTCGGGTTTGGGTTCAACCTTGGGTTTCTTTACTGGAGCAGCAACTGGCTTGCAATCCATGAAGTATCCCTCCTTGCCCTTGCCCTTCTCGAAACTAGTGGTTTTACTAACCATCAACACTTGATGCTCCTTCTTGATTTCTACCTTCGCGGTGTCAAACATCGCGAATAGCTCGGGGATCATTATTTCCATCCCTGGCATTTTATAGTTCATCACGAAGCTTCTAGTAGCTTAGTGGCAGTGACTTGGAGAACTATATCAATCACTATCTTATCTGGAAGATAAACTCCAACTCGATTCAAGCGATTGTAGCACCCAGACAATCTGAGCACATGCTCACCGATTGAGCTATTCTCCTTCATCTTGCAGGCAAAGAATCTTGTTGGAGGTCTCATACCTCTCAACACGGGCACGAGCCTGAGATCCCAATTTCAGCTCTTAGAACATTTGATATGTTCCATGACGTTCAAAACGTTTTGGAGCCTCAATTCTAAGCCGTAATGCATGACGCACTAAACTATCAAGCAGTCATCAGAACGTGCATGTTAGATGTTCACAACATCTATAGACGACGCTTGACGGGGGTGGTGCACCGAACGGTGCATTAAGGACATAAGCCTTCTGTGCAGCAATGAGGACAATCCTCAGATCACGCACCCAGTCCGCATTATTGCCACCATCATCTTTCAACTCTATTTCTCTAGGAACATATAAAAATTCAAGGGAGCTACAGCGCGAGCTAGTAATCTACAACATAATCTGCAAAGACATTTTGACTATGTTCATGATAATGAGTTTAGTTAATCATATTACTTAAAAACTCCCACTCAAATTGACACCCCTCTGGTCATTTGAGTGTCACATGATCCAAATTCACCAACCTGTGAGTGCATCTAGTGCCCCTTAGTGATTTTGGTGTATTGAAGACTTATAGGTTAAGGGACTAATATGTTTGTGAGTGTACACATGCTCTATAAGTCGATGAGGAGTTTGGTATATTCAAAGAATATCGACCCCTAAAAATGAATGTCTTCAACTGAAGACTTTGGTGAAGACTTTGCTGAAGACTTTGGTATTCCTTGAAGACTTTGAAGATGAAGAAAATGGTGTGACCTTGAAGATATGAACGAGGACAATGAAGCGTGAAGACTCTGTTTTTACTGTTTCATTTCCTTTCTTTGAGTCATAGGAAACACCATACTGTTAAAGGGGGTCGAGGTAATACTAAGGAAAAATTTCCATCTGATGCTCAACTCAAAAGCCTCAACATAACCCAATCCTTCGAGTGAAGCCTTTGGAAACCTCTTACAGCTCAGTCAAGTTCTTCAGTGACAGAGACATTGTTCTTCTGGTCTCTGAGGAAATTGGTCTGACTAAGGAGTTAGGATTTCGCCAGTGCGAATTGCCTACAAGTGAGGAATATGATAAGCCCTGAGGAATTTGAGAGTTCAAATTCCAACCGTTGATGTGCTTTGCGCCAGCTGTCCAGATATTATATCCACCAAACGGTCATACCATTGGGGGGCATTTATGTCTTATCATGTCAGGATGCACCCTGGCTATAAATAGCCGCCCCCCATAACCACTAGCTGGTTGCATGCTCCGAGAGAGAACTTGACACTTGTCATTTGAGAGCATCCCATTCCTCGAGGACTTTGAGCGAAAATCATCAGTGAGGAAAAACCCAAAAACCCCGAACAACCAAAACCCATAGTGATTGAGCATCACTGAAGAAATTGTTCCTGTGTGGAACCGACGCTTTTTACCTTTGAAGCATGTGTATCTTCCAGACGGTTAGGCGTCATGGTCTAGTACATCCTGCAGTCAATTGGGGATCGTCGGGTGACCGTGGTCTTGAGCATCCAGCAGTAAATTGTGGATTGTCGGGTGACCAGTTTGTGAGGGTTTTGGAAGTCTACCCTGAAGACTTACCACGAGTGTTGGGCGAGGACTGTGTGACCTTAGCTCAAGGAGAATACGGTAAGGACTGTGTATCCTGGGACTGTGTGTCCTCTGGTTTAAATACCAGGCCGCTCCAAACCAGACGTATGACTGTCACAACAGTTGGAACTGGGTCATCAAACCATTATCTTCATCGAGCTACCTGGTTCCATTTCCTCAACCCTTTCATTTCCTCATATTCCTGTTGATGAAATTGATCGTTACTGTTTGAAGAATTTGACTAAAGACTTTCTCAATTTCCTCACCTCAAATTCTTCAGTCACTTTATCTTTTGCCTGCTGATCCTGTTCACGCTACTCATGCTCTTTGTATGTTTCATTTCATCATGATGACTATGCTACTGCTATGTTTCGCATGCACTTGAGTACTTATTCCGCTGCGAGTAGTTCGTCACTTAGCAAATTCCTCAACTAGTATTTCCTCAAGTGACGAATTTGTAAAAATCGCCTATTCACCCCCCCTCTAGTCGATATAACGCACTTTCAATTGGTATCAGAGCAAGGTACTCCCTTGTTCCGTGTGATTTTGGTTTAACAACCTGGAGTTTTAGTTATGTCGACTGCAGGCATGATCAAGGTCTCAGCTAGGTGTCCTACCTTCGATGGGACGGACTACCCCTACTGGAAGAACAAGATGCGCATGCATCTCAAGGCAATTGACAACGATCTCTGGTATGTTGTGGAAAATGGTGTTCCATTTGTCAGTCCCACTATCAACGCTGCTGATGTGAAGAGATTCAAGCAAGTCGACTCTCAAGCGAAGAATATCATAGGTGGCCATCTGAGCAAGGGTCAGTATGGCAGAGTGAGTGCTTTGGAGACTGCCAAGCTTATCTGGGATAGGCTGTCCAAAGTCAATGAAGGCATTTCAACTCAACGTGACTCTCGAGTTGATGTTCTTCGCAATCTCTTCAACCGCTTCAAAAGACTCGACAACGAAAATGTTCAGCAAACTTTCGATCGCCTCACTGATATCTCCAATGAGCTTCACGCTCTTGGTGCCACGGACATCACCGACCATGAGGTGGTGAAGAAACTGCTGAGATCTCTTGATTCCTCATTTGATACACTTGCTATGATGATCCAAGAACATGGAGACTACAAGTCACTAGATCCTGCTGATATTCTTGAGAGACTCAATACTCATGAATTCCAACAAGATGAGAAGAGAGACCTCTACGGGCCAAGTTATGGAAGATCTCGTGCTTTGAAGGTCAAGGCAATTTCCTCATCTGAAGACGAAGAATCTGATAGTAGCCTTGGTGATCCTGAAGAACTGAGTCAGGAGCTAGCAATGCTCGTGAGGAAATTCCAGAAGTTCTCAAGGAGAGGTCGGTTTGGAAAATCATCAAAAAGTGGCATGAAGAAATCAGATTCTTCATCAAGCGACTACAAGAAGAGAACTTGTCACAAATGCAAGAAATCTGGTCACTTTATCTTTGACTGTCCTCTCTGGGAAAAAGAGTCAAGAAAGAAGAAATACAAGGATGACAGTTCTGATGACTCGAAGAAAAAGAAGAAATCTTCAAAGTCCTCATCTGCAAAGTCCTCATCCTCAAAGTCCTCATCGCACAAGAAGAACAACTTAAGGAAGGCTCGGGCACTTATTGGCAAGGAAATGGATTCTGAAGAAGAATCTGAACAATATGAGGAAGAGGAGGAATCTGAGGAGGAGTCAGACTCTCGTGTGGCGAGCCTAGCTCTCGCTACTGCTTTCATCAGCATGTCCATCTTCAATGATGTGGAAAATGACAACTCCAACGACTCTGACATCAGCAATGACGACTATGCTCCCACCTATTGCTTCATGGCAAAAGGTGCCAAGGTACTCAAACACCATTCCTCCTCTGAATCAAGTGATGGTGAATCTGAGGATTACATGAAACCTAGCTATTCCAAACTTGCTAATATTGCTACTAAACAACAGAGTGTCATTGAAAAGCTTCAAAAACAGCTAGACAAAAGCGATGATCTGTTGAATGAGGAAGTGGATCATACTCAAACTTTGACTAAGGACCTTCAAAGTCTTCAGTACAAGTATGATAACCTTCAAAGTCGTCATGAGGCCTTCTTAGTCGATCATGAGAAGCTTTCTTATGAATTTCTTCAAAGAAAGCAAGATCTTGAGAAACTTAGGGTGTCTCATGAAGACCTTCAAAGGGATAATGACTCCATGCTTGCTCAACAGATCAGTACTGCTCAGGAAGATTTTGTTCCACCTTGTTTGAAATGCATCGAACGTGAAACTGCTCATTCTTCACCTGAAAGTTCAAATGCTTCTATCACTGCAAATTCTTCAACTATTTCTGTGGTCACAAATTCCTCATCTGAGGATACCACAAGTATCACTGACGACAATGCAGGGTTGAAGGAATTGTACGTGACAGGCATATACAAAAGTCTCAAAGGGCATCAAACCCTTTGCGATGTGCGTAAAAAGCAGATTCTGAACAGGAACCCTAGGAAAGAGGGTATTGCATTTGAAAGAAAACTCAAGGCTAATGGATCTTACTGGAAACCTGAGCAGTATCCCAAAACCTGATGGGTTGCTGCAAAAGAACCTCCTGTAGATCCATCCACTTTATCTGGTTTTACTTGTGAATCTTCATATTCCTCTGATGAGTCAATTGACTCCAACTATAAACTATTCAAAAATCAGAATGGTGAAGTATTTGCTAGATATGTTGGAACTAACTACAGGAATGGTCCCCCTATGAAGAAAATCTAGGTTCCCAAGAGCTGCTTGGAAAGTCTTCAGGTGAATGTCCTCATGACACCACAAATGAAGAACAGGAACCCCAGATCAAATTCCTCATAAGGACCAAATTCCTCATATGGTCAAAAATCATATCATTCTCGTGCTAATGCTTCCATTTCGCAGGGAAAATCTAAGGGTCATGCATATGCTCATTATTCTTCAAATCATTATGTTCATAGGTCCTCGAAGAATTTCTCTTCTTATTCATATGAGTACTCTAATGTCACACCCTGTGTTTTGCCTCTTCTGTCTAAGTTAACATAGCTAAAAGATTAGGGCCAATTAAAACTTTTTGAGTGCCTATGAATGCTTGACTTATGTGCAAATTGCTTGTTTGTTTGATTGCTTGTTGGTGCTCTATATTCATACAACTCCCTCCTACTCTCAAAACTCTTTTCCTTCATCTAAACTCTTGTCCAATGATCATACCATGTCTATAGTACCTAAAACCATTTTTATCAAATATTATTTTGGCCAAAAAGCATTTATTCAATTTAGGTTTCAAAACCCCCTGAATTGAGGTTTGTACTACAAGTCCTCAAATTGGGTGGATTGTTTTGCCCCAAAGGATTTATTTGGAACCTACTATATATATGACTTCCCAAAACCACAAAATATTATTTTTAAAAATTATTTTACTATTTTATTTAAAGGCTTTTTCTTAAGGCCAAAAATGGTCTTTTATAGGAAAAAAATATTTTTATGCTTTCAAAATATTTGAGAAAATTTAGGAAAACTCAGTGGACATATATTGTCCATATATAAGAGTTTCAACACATGGTCATGTTCAAAATATTGGACAAAACCCTCCAAAACCATTTCTACTTAAATCAAGCATTTGAAATATTTCTATAAGAAATATTCTCAATAAAATCCAGGAAAATTCCAACAAGTCACACATGCTATATGTGATGATCTTGCAAAGTTTCATCTCAATCCCAATTGTTTTGCTTCACCAAAATATTCCAAAACCCTCTTTGTCTAGAATCAAATTTGAGCAACTTTACATTGTGAAGTTTCACCTATTGCCCTCAAACTTTGTGGACATGTTCTAATCCCCAAATAATGCTGCTACACCAAGTGGTGCATTTAGGAGATTAGTTTAGCATGCCTAGATCTACCGAAATCTGATTCTGTTAATTTATAGGGTTTGCCAAGTTTGTGTTATCAACTTTCTTCATTTGGGCTCAAAACTTGTGATCAGGACCAAATGTACTTATCATTTACCACTGGTGAATCTCAAGGCCATGGGATTCATCTACCTAGCCCAACCACAGCACAAACACCTTCTGCCATGAACTAGTGGACAAGCAAAGTTGACCCAAAAAGATTCTCCTTGGCCCCAACTTTTCACCACAGCATATTCTCACCCCCTTCTACACCCAGTAACCTTGCCATGACCTCTTCTCAATTATTTGGAGGGCAACTCCCTCATTTCCCCCCCTCTTTTTACCATGGCAGCACCTCTCCTTCCTCTATCCTATTATTCTGTTCATGAAAATGCCCCCAAGTTTCTCCACAGCACCTCTAGTATGCTAATGCATCTTTCATACCCAAAAATGTCATGGTCCTGTGGAAAATACGAGCAAAGCATCCAAACCTTGTTTATGGCAGCAAATATAGCCTTGTACTACAAGTACCCTATTCACTTACCTCCATGAGCTGAAACTTGGTGTACATGCAGTCCTTCCATGCCTAAGACCTGTGGACAAGGTTTAACCCCAAGTGTCCAACAGTAACAACACTTTGGATGAACCCCAAGTTTTTTGCTGAAACCTTACCCACAGTAACAACCATCCCCACACAGCTCCATTTACCTTGCCACTTCACTAGTGCTCTCCTGCAGGCGTGCCTCACACCCCAGACAGCTTTGGCCGACCAAAAAGGCGCCCGGGATACGCCTTAGCGTGGTGACCACGCAAAAGACATGGAGAAACGGTGCTCTTCCGACAAGAGTTGTCCTGTAGCTCGCATCCGTCTGCGGTTGAACACCATAGCACGCCAGGAACCTCCCCTCGACCTCCCACGCCCCTCCCCGACGGCCAGAAAGCTCCAAGGCGGCTCTGCGATGCATGCTGGCCGCGCCCAAGGGCATCTGAGGCGCGCCCGAGCACCCCCCCTCTGTCGTCCTCATGCTTTAGCCTCCCCCCGGGCTCCTTCTCGTGCACTATGCCATCCTCCTCGCCCCCAAGAGGCCCTCTTATCCAGCCGTTGGAGCTCTCGAGCTCCACCTGCTCCTCCATGGCCGCCATGTTGCCGTTTGGGCCTCGACGGAATTGACAACGTCCCGGCCTCCTCCTATCCGTTTGAACCACACCCGAACCCCCAACACTGCCACACTACTCCCCCTGCACTCCCTTTTCTTCCCCAGTGGCCGGAGCATCACCGTCGCGGTCGCCCTTTGCCGGTCTCCGCTTCTGCCAAGCCATGCCTTCTCCAGCGCCCCACGGTGAGCGTGAGCTAGCTAGGCGGGAGAGCCTCGCCCTATTGATCCCGCCCGTCACCAGAGCGTTGCCGGGGACGGCCCATGGCTCCGGTAATCGCCGCCGCGAGCTGCTCCTCCCCCTCAATCAAGCGCGGGCCGAAGGAAGAAGATGGCCCCATCAGCCGGCGGGCCCCGCCTGTCGGCCGGCTAGTGGGGCTGACGGGTGGGCCGTGCCCGAATAGTGGAGGCGGGATCCACTGGAGACTGCCTTCTCCAAGGCGGGACCACTTGTTAAATCTCTAGAATATTCCTACCAACTCCAAATCCAGTGAAAGCACTTCCCACATGTTTCTAAAATTGTGCCCTATTTGTTGGGTGCGTCCACTCATTTTTACCGGAATATTTTCTGTAGTCCTCTAATAGGATCATCATTTCATTCATTTCCCCCATTCAAAAATTTCCCTTGATCCAGGTCCAATAAAACCTCCTTGGTTATTTTTCTTGTGACCAGAGGTGTCCAAGAAAAATAAAACTCCTATTTATAGAGCACATTTATTTCTCTGCTTGTTGTGTTGCTTATTGCGGTTGTTTCCGGCGATAGTTGACGAAGTAGACGAAGTGCTTGGAGTTGGACGAGAAGCATGTGAAGACCTCGAAGACTTTGATAAGCCAGGCAAGCAGCCCCTTGACCATGTTAAGAAACTTTTGATGCATGTCATATAGCACTTTATGTTCCGATGATGATCATGGTGATGTGGTATCCCCTTTAGTGGGATGCCTCCGATACCTTCTTGTTGATACTTGCATCGTGCATGACCCTACCTCCTTATGAGGGTTGTGCGGGTAGGAGTAGATAGGATGCTTAGTAGATGCTACACAAGTGGGATCGGGATATGCATGGGGTCGGAAAAGAAATGATTTCAAAGACTTTTCGAAAACCCCGTCGGGTGCCACTAATGCCCGAGGGAGATGATGTCGAGTTGGGTAACCACTTGAGAAAGAAGTGGTGTACCGGAGCAAGTGAGTGTGTGTGTGATTTCGAAAATGGATTAGATTTAAGATTTGTCGACCGTCCCAACCTTACATGCACAACCACGATACCCCTTATGGGATGGGGCTTTGTTGATTACTTTGATGGGTACTAGCAGGGAGCCCGCATTACTAGTGGCGGGAGAGTGTGAGTTATTCTCTCGATACGGGGTCGTGCCTGGTAGGGCGACGATGCGCTGTCTTTACAGGCACTGGGCACACCGTTGGTCCCTTCATGGATGGTACGATCTGGAGCAAGGCTTGTATGATGTACATCATGAGGGCTGTGTACCAATCGAGTGGACTCTTTGTTTAGTATCGTCAGGGGAAAGGCATTGTTCGGGTGCTTACCTCGGGTATGTAATATACCGCGAGTCGTCGATGACACGGAAGTTCCCCGAGTCTTATGGGTAAAGTGTGCAACCTCTACAGAGTGTTAAACTATTCGAATAGCCGTGTCCACGGTCAAGGACAGTTGGGTGGTGCTGCTTAAACTATGTCCTAGGTTTTCATAAACTCGGTGTGAGTGTGTGGTTAACAAAGGTGGAATACTCGAGACAAGTCGGATGACTTGACATGATGATTGAACATGAGATGTTCAGACCTTGATTATATTGATATCGATAACCTGTTTGTGCGGATACTTGTATCCTCATGATGCATGCTAATACTAGCTATCTCGATCATGTCATTGCACTCAAAATTAGCTTTCAGCAAAACTTACCTACTTATTGCTATATCATGCATTGTTGTACCTTGTCCCAAAACTTAGGTTGCTTGCGAGTACATTCAAAGTACTCATTGGCTTGCCACTGGTTATTTTATTGGCCAGGCATGAAAGACCAGGTTATGATGAAGATTATCTTGGTGACGGACATGCGAGCTAGGACGCTTCCCAGTCAGAATGCCTGTAGGGTTAAGGCAGATGGCATGGGTTCACGCTATCGTTGAAGATTTCCGCTGCAAGTTTATGAAGACTAGGCCTTAAGGGCCAAATTCGAGTAAAACGGTATGTAATGGATGTAAGACTCTTGTTATTCAGTTTCTGTGTGTTCAGTGAGCATTGATCTCTAGGATCACTGTGCACGTACATACGGTGATCACGACTTATGAATCGGGGTCCCCACAGAGCTGGTATCAGAGCCATCCTGACTGTAGGAAGCCTTAGTTAGCATGGACGTTAGTTAGGACAAAACTACTTTTCCAGACCCTTCAGAAACACCTACAAAACCTCTATATTTCTCACCTCTCCTAAATTTTCAAAGGAAGAGAAGGTTTTTGCCTTAGTACTTCCACCCCTATTCTCTTGACTCTCCTCGTCTGCTTTTTCAAAAGTTTGCAACGGTCGATAGTATCCTTATGTCCCTGACCACTGGATTCCATTGAAATCCTCGTGAATAACCTGGAAGAAAACCACCTTGCCAGACACTTGCCCACATATCTTGGACACAAGTTGGCGACACAAGACAAGAAGATACCAACAGAGGATACCTTCTCGAAGGATGAGGATATCAAGACTCAGAAGTTGGTGACACCCTCAACACTGCCCCAGGATGGTACAACCTTGGCCTACGACGACCAGGGCACAAGACATGCAATGTCCTGATATGCATCGCTAATAGAGCAACCCTGACCTTTTCGTTGTTGTGTCGGCAACCACCGGTGGATGAGAACCTTGCCATTTGGTCCCCCTCACCATAGTGAGCAGGAAAACGGTTCTCTTCATCCCCCGCTCTAGGTGTCGATATTATCAACGTGACCGACAAGTTGGAGCTCTATCATGCCTTGTTGATGTCATTGCATAAAGGATTGCCCAGTTGGAACCCTCGATGCCTTGGAGGACAAGCAGGTATTGGCACGATTACGAAGACAACAGAAGACCCGTCAACGACAACCATGGGGAACCACCTTCGTCATCAACTCACCAGATGCGAAGTTGTCAAGGACTTTTCAGGCACAACCCGGATCATTTTTACGAACAACAACCAGAGACATAGTGACACCTGAAGAAGACCCAGAAGACTGAGCGAACTCCTCTCCGAGACACGAAGCAAGCATGACTACTAAGTCCGAGAACCCCTAGGGTAGGATGAGTCGTGTCTCCCCCATGCGAAGTCGAGTCCGTATGATGGTTCCGATAGAACCATGATTGTGTGTTGCTTGTTTTTGTTTGTTTGTTCATTGGTGTAAGTCGCACTTTTGCCCCAGGCAACAAGTCCGCGACTAAGCACCCACCTTATCTTATTAAGTGTGTTTTGCCTTTTCGGCACTTGTTTGATTGCACTTGCACTATACCACCCCCTTAGGCACTCTCCTCTATGCTACCTTCCCTCTTTCCCCTCTCGTCAACTAAAGACCAGCAAGACAAGATGCACCCAGGATCCACCTCGACGGACAGCTAGCGTTGAATACTATGATTACAACGTACTCAACCAGACGCAACCCCGTAGAACTATACTTTTCCCTCAAGATTGGAAACCCCTCCCTATTCCAACCTAGACCTCACAAGATCCCACAGCTCAAACCTCTGATCACATGTTTAATACACGGATTTGCCAGATCACCTGATGAGCATCAATAACCCCTGCTTACCACTGGGTTCATTACGGGACTAGTGATCATAGTGAACAGACACATTACATCCCTAAGCCAACACTTGAACTAATGATGCCATAGGGAAGATTGTGCTGAGGATATATAACTAGTAGGCTAATGATTTGACGAGGTTGTAATAGATATCTTGAGGAAGTAGTTGAGAGCCTTTGGTGGGTTACGAGTCTTAATAGTGGTAGATGAATATGGTGGATCAAGATTGATAGAGTAGCATAACTTACTTCCCCCTTGAGCAAATTGGATTTAGTAGGACAATTTTGATCACCAGCTAAGATTCTTGGAGGGACAAGTAGGGAATTCTTACTAGATGTAAACCTTGGATTTAAATAGGTGATTCTAATAGGTGCTCAGGATTAATCAAACTACATGGTGCAGAGTAATTTGGATTTAGTCCGATGATCTTGATCTTGATACCATGTTTCTCGGTGGAAGACAAACCAGGAATATTGGATGGTTGTCAGGATTGATTCAAGGATCCATATGCACCTAACATCGGAGTTTAGTAGATCATCATGATGGGAATTGCTGGTTGTACTGAGAAGAGATAGATCTTTCTAGGATTTGGGGATCTTAGGAACTCTAGGGGATACATGGAACAGTCACTAGTATTGGATCTGTAGCAGTAATGGATCATGTGATGTTAGATGGTATTCGTGGATCGATTAAATTGGATTCGTAGGAAGGAAACACGATCTTGGATTGGTATATTACGAGTTTCCTTAGCATAGTAATGCAGTACCTTAGACCTTGGATAGGTCAGTAGGACACTCGGATTTGTAGTGTCGTGATCAAGCTTAGCGGCTTGTCTGCTATCCCGAGGATTTTTATATTGGGATATATGTGAGTCAGCTGGAGTATGCATCAGAGATCTTGGCTTAGTCCTTCTCTCAACCTTGGCGTTGTAGAGCATGAGTGATATTGGAGTTGACTTATAAGAGATGATACCCTCAGTGATATAGGATGGTTTTGTCTGGAGTAGCAGGTAGGACTACTGGCCTCTAAGAACTGTGCTCAAGGATAAGATGATAGACGTTCACTCACATCCTAAGCTCCTTGAAACCCTGAAGCTTTACCGAGCCATAATGTGATCGGATTATGACCATAGGTCTTGACTCTAAATCAAAAGACTATAGCGAGTACTCCACCTTGACCACCACCCACCCCTTTGCATAAGGAAGGTGGACACGAAGAACTAGGTTAACGATGGACCACAAGCCCCGGGACAAATGACCATCCGGAGCAAATGCCCGCTCCTCTCACATATCCCATGAGCAATGCGTTTATGTGATACTTGAAGAAATATTTGTTGTCCTCCAGGATGACACACTTATTTACCCAACAAGGGAAGGAACACCTTAGCCCTATTTGGATAAGCCCCAGGAGCACCAACTGCCTTGCCTCTCAAAGTGTAAGGTTTTACCTTAAAGAAGTTGGACTCCTCGAAGCACCCTCCCGTCAGAAGAAGACATTCTTGCCCAAGCAAGACGAAGAACCACTACGGTTAGGAAGCCACGACGATGAAGAAGAAGAAGCAAGGGAAGTCAAGCACCACTCCTCAGCCGACTACATCAACTAGACTATACCAAGAAGCACCGACATCCAAGCACGACGAAGCCCTTGCACATCAAGAGGATTATAGAGCCCCTTGTCTTAACAATCACCTAACACTTCCTGACTAGGAAGGAACCGAGAAGTTGATAGCACCCCTCACCGCTTTGATGGTGTACGATGAGCATGTCATCCCTTCTTCCTTCAGATGCCTGGAATGGAGTGGACGACTGTCATGACTTCGTTACCATCCCCTCTTCAGACAATCTAGGGCGTGTACCCTCACTCGATCATGGTAAACCACCTGTCAAAGGTAGTTCACCTCGCATGCCAAGCCCCAAACCATGTGGAATAAATGACTATTCTATGCTTTTGAGTAGTCAGTCTACTTATAGAACCACGCTGAAACCTTCCCAGATAATAGAACCCGCTTTTAACACCAAGTCACTAAGCCTAGTCTTAGGGACGACACCCAACCCAAACCTCCCCACAAATAGCTACAGAGAAACAGAAGGCCAAGCACTCAAAGACTCGCCAGAAACGTGCGTTCGTGGCGACAAAGACTAACGGTCGAAGACGAATGAAGAACGTACCGGGGCAACTCACTCAAGCAGAAGACCTCGACGAGAAGCCTACGCCGACAAACCTCGACGTCCTTATTTTTCTTGAAGACCACGAGCACCGGAAGATCAACTGCTCCAACGAAGTCGACGATTCCCCGTCACCAGGAAGCTACGCCAAGACCTTGACCCTTGGAGACTAGAGAGAGACATCTAGATGTCACTAACCAGAATGGGTAAGCCACATGACCAGCATGCAGACACACTACCTTGCCACGTATTCTGACTTTGGAATACACACGCAAGCCAGACCTTTGCTCGGACCTCGTTCACCAAACCGTTGACATTAGGAAAGCCTAGCATATTGCGAGAAACCCGTTCACCCTCAGACGAAGGCAACAATGAACTCAAAGCCGTATCGTCAAGCACATCAAGGACCAATGGAGTAACCACACCAAAGCAAGAACAACATGGAACGTGAAGACTACCTCACCTCTGAATTTCCCCGCATCTTTTCTACGCCTAGCCTAGGAATCTCAGGGACGAGATTCTTGTAAGGGGGGTAGGTCGGTCACACCCTGTGTTTTGCCTCTTCTGTCTAAGTTAACATAGCTCAAAAATTAGGGCCAATTAAAACTTTTTGAGTGCCTATGAATGCTTGACTTATGTGCAAATTGCTTGTTTGTTTGATTGCTTGTTGGTGCTCTATATTCATAAAACTCCCTCCTACTCTCAAAACTCTTTTCCTTGATCTAAACTCTTGTCCAATGATCATACCATGTCTATAGTACCTAAAACCATTCTTATCAACTATTATTTTGGCCAAAAAGCATTTATTCAATTTAGGTTTTCAAAACACCCTGAATTGAGGTTTGTACTACAAGTCCTCAAATTGGGTGGATGCTTTTGCCCCAAAGGATTTATTTGGAACCTACTATATATATGACTTCCCAAAACCACAAAATATTATTTTTAAAGATTATTTTACTATTTTATTTAAAGGCTTTTTCTTAAGGTTAGAAATGGTCTTTTATAGGAAAAAAATATTTTTATGCTTTCAAAATATTTGAGAAAATTTAGGAAAACTCAGTGGACATATATTGTCCATATATAAGAGTTTCAACACATGGTCATGTTCAAAATATTGGACAAAACCCTCCAAAACCATTTCTGCTTAAATCAAGCATTTGAAATATTTATATAAGAAATATTCTCAATAAAATCCAGGAAAATTCCAACAAGTCACACATGCTATATGTGATGATCTTGCAAAGTTTCATATCAATCCCAATTGTTTTGCTTCACCAAAATATTCCAAAACCCTCTCTGTCCAGAATCAAATTTGAGCAACTTTACATTGTGAAGTTTCTCCTATTGCCCTCAAACTTTGTGGACATGTTCTAATCTCCAAATAATGCTGCTACACCAAGTGGTGCATTTAGGAGATTAGTTTAGCATGCCTAGATCTACAGAAATCTGATTCTGTTAATTTATAGGGTTTACCAAGTTTGTGTTATCAACTTTCTTTATTTGGGCTCAAAACTTGTGATCAGGACCAAATGTACTTATCATTTACCCCTGGTGAATCTCAAGGCCATAGGATTCATCTACCTAGCCCAACCACAGCACAAACACCTTCTACCATGAACTAGTGGACAAGCAAAGTTGACCCAAAAAGATTCTCCTTGTCCCCAACTTTTCACCACAACATATTCTAACCCCATTCTACACCCTGTAACCTTGCCATGACCTCTTCTCAATTATTTGGAGGGCAACTCCCTCATTCCCCCCCTCTTTTTACCATGGCAGCACCTCTCCTTCCTCTCTCCCATTATTCTGTTCATGAAAATGCCCCCAAGTTTCTCCACAGTACCTCTAGTATGCTAATGCATCTTTCCACACCCAAAAATGTCATGCTCCTATGGAAAATATGAGCAAAGCATCCAAACCTAGTTTATGACAGCAAATACAGACTTGTACTACAAGTACCCTATTCACTTACCTCCATGAGCTGAAAGTTGGTGTACATGCAGTCCTTCCATGCCTAAGACCTGTGGACAAGGTTTAACCCCAAGTGTCCAACAGTAACAACACTTTGGATGAACCCCAAGTTTGCTGCAGAAACCTTACCCACAGTAACAACCATCCCCACACAGCTCCATTTACCTTGTCACTTCACTAGTGCTCTCCTGCATGCGTGCCTCACACCCCAGACAGCTTTGGCCGACCAAAAAGGCGCTCGGGACACGCCTTAGCGTGGTGACCACGCGAAAGACATGCAGAAACGGTGCTCTCCCGACAAGAGTTGTCCTGTAGCTCGCATCCGTTTGCGGTTGAGCACCCCAGCACGCCAGGAACCTCCCCTCGACCTCCCACGCCCCTCCCCGACGGCCAGAAAGCTCCAAGGTGTCTTTGGGACATGTGTTGGCCACGCCCAAGGGCATCTGAGGTGCGCCCGAGCCCCCCCCCCCTCTGTCGCCCTCATGCTTTAGCCTCCCCCCGGGCTCCTTCTCGCGCACTATGCCATCCTCCTCGCCCCCAAGAGGCCCCCTTATCCAGCCGTTGGAGCTCTCGAGCTCCACCTGCTCCTCCATGGCCGCCATGTCGCCGTTCGGGCCTCGACGGAATTGACGACGTCCCGGCCTCCTCCTTTCTGTTTGAACCACACCCGATCCCCCAACACCGCCACACTACTCCCCCCTGCACTCCCTTTTCTTCCCTGGTGGCCAGAACATCACCGTCGCAGTCGCCCTTTGTCGGTCTCCGCTTCCGCCAAGCCATGCCTTCTCCAGCGCCCCTCGGTTGGCGTGAGCTAGCCAGGCGGGAGAGCCTCGCCCTCCTGATCCCGCCCGTGACCAGAGCATTGCCGGGGACGGCCCATGGCTCCAGCAATCGCCGCCGGGAGCTGCTCCTCCCCCTCTGTCGAGCGCGGGCCAAAAGAAGAAGACGGCCCCGTCCGCCGGCGGGCCCCGCCTGTCGGCCGGCTAGTGGGGCCGACGGGTGGGCCGTGCCCGTTAAGTGGAGGCGGGATCCACTGGAGGCCGCCTTCTCCCAGGTTAGACGTATTTCCGTGGGGCGCCTTCGACGTGGCCCTCCTTCCCGCCCGGCTGAGCCACTGGACCGGCCTAGTGGCAATCCTACGCCCAGTGCGGGGATTAGCCCTTAGGTAATTTCTTTACCTTTAATTATTTTTCTCAGAGAGCAAAAATTCATAGACCATTCTTTTGACCTCCAAAATTGATGATTCAAAATTCTACATCCTCCTAAAAATGCCACCTATTTACTGGTGCCACTTCCATATTTTCTACCACAAGATTTTGTGATGTTCAAATTTAAATTCAAATTTGAACTATTAGAGGCCACCTTGTAAAATCTTTAGGGCATTCATCATAGCTCCAAATGGAGTGATTCAAATTCCTAGGTGTGTCTGAATTCATGCTCTAATTGATGAGCATTTTTCCTTGAAATCCCTCTGCAATATAGATTATTGAGATAATTCCTCATATAGGGACCACTTGTTAAATCTCTAGAATATTCCTACCAACTCCAAATCCAGTGAAACCACTTCCCACATGTTTCTAAAATTGTGCCCTATTTGTTGGGTGCATCCACTCATTTTTACCGAAACATTTTCTGTAGACTTCTAATAGGATCATCATTCCATTCATTTCCCTCATTCAAAAATCTCCCATGATCCAGGTCCAATAAAACCTCCTTGGTTATTATTCTTGTGACCAGAGGTGTCCAAGAAAAATAAAACTCCTATTTATAGAGCACATTTATTTCTCTGCTTGTTGTGTTGCTTATTGCGGTTGTTTCCGGCGATAGTTGACGAAGTAGACGAAGTGCTTGGAGTTGGAGGAGAAGCATGTGAAGACATCGAAGAATTTGATAAGCCAGGCAAGCAGCCCTTTTACCATGTTAAGAAACTTTTCATGCATGTCATATAGCACTTTATGTTCCGATGATGATCATGGTGATGTGGTATCCCCTTCGGTGGGATGCCTCCGATACCTTCTTGTTGATACTTGCATCGTGCATGACCCTACCTCCTTATGAGGGTTGTGCGGGTGGGAGTAGATAGGATGCTTAGTAGATGCTACGCAAGTGGGATCGGGATATGCATGGGGTCGGAAAAGAAATGTTTTCAAAGACTTTTCGAAAACCCCGTCGGGTGCCACTAATGCCCGAGGGAGATGATGTCAAGTTGGGTAACCACTTGAGAAAGAAGTGGTGTACCGGAGCAAGTGTGTGTGTGTGATTTCGAAAACGGATTAGATTTAAGATTTGTGGACCGTCCCAACCTTACATGCACAACCACGATACCCCTTATGGGATGGGGCTTTGTTGATTACTCTGATGGGTACTAGCTGGGAGCCCGCATTACAAGTGGCGGGAGAGTGTGAGTTACTCTCTCGATACGGGGTCGTGTCAGGTAGGGCGACCATGCGCTGTCTTTACAGGCACCGGGCACACCGTTGGTCCCTTCATGGATGGTACGATCTGGAGCGAGGCTCGTATGATGTACATCATGAGGGCTGTGTACCAATCGAGTGGACTCTTTGTTTAGTATCGTCAGGGGAAAGGCATTGTTCGGGTGCTTACCTCGGGTATGTAATATACTGCGAGTCGTGGATGACACAGAAGTTCCCCGAGTCTTTTGGGTAAAGTGTGCAACCTCTGCCGAGTGTAAAACTTTTCGAATAGCTGTGTCCACGGTCAAGGACAGTTGGGTGCTGCTGCTTAAACTATGTCCTGGGTTTTCATAAACTCGGTGTGAGTGTGTGGTTAACAAAGGTGGAATACTCGAGACAAGTCGGATGACTTGACATGATGATTGAACATGAGATGTTCAGACCTTCATTATATTGATATCGGTAACCTGTTTGTGCGGATACTTGTATCCTCATGATGCATGCTATTACTAGCTATCTCGATCATGTCATTGCACTCAAAATTAGCTTTCCGCAAAACTTACCTACTTAGTGCTATATCATGCATTGTTGTACCTTGTTCCAAAACTTGGGTTGCTTGCGAGTACATTCAAAGTACTCATTGGCTTGCCACTGGTTATTTTATTGGCCAGGCATGAAAGACCAGGTTATGATGAAGATTATCTTGGTGATGGACATGTGAGCTAGGACGCTTCCCTATCAGAATGCCTGTAGGGTTAAGGCAGATGACATGGGTTCACGCTATCGTTGAAGATTTCCGCTGCAAGTTTATGAAGACTAGGCCTTAAGGGCCAAATTTGAGTAAAACGGTATGTAATGGATGTAAGACTCTTGTTATTCAATTTCTGTGTGTTCTGTGAGCATTGATCTCTGGGATCACTGTGCACGTACATACGGTGATCACGACTTATGAGTCGGGGTCCCCACATCTAACCCCCGTCCTGTGAAACGAAGTGCGCTTGCTTCTATGACACCCTTCTCATATGGAGCTCGTAGAATGATGAACTCTTTGCCACCCCTCCGGATGTGGGTGGTGAAGAAATTGAACTAATCTCTTATGCAGGGTCAGGTCTCTAGACGAACTTGAATGTTTGATGAATTTGCTGGAGACCCGAGGAAATGCTTGAAAGGACGCAAGCTATTCATGAAGAAATGAATCATTCATTTCACACGTCCTCATATTACTTTGCTTACTATACTATGTGATGAAATTCAATCTGAGGAATTTGAAGTCATATTCTTCACTCTGAAGCATATGCGGTCGTAAGCTGTACTAATTCATCTGCAGGATGAAACTCCCAAAGCAACTGAGTGGGTCCTCGACAGTGGATGCACCAACCACATGACTGGTGACAAGAACCTATTGATGAACATTCCACTGGCTCCCTCTCATATGAAGCATATCACCTACGCTAACAAAGGAAAAAGCAAGGTATTGGATCAAGGTAAGGTTGCAATCTCGAAGGATCGACACATGGATAAGGTGATGCTTGTCGAGTCCCTTGGATTCAACCTCACGTCTGTCTCAATGCTTTGTGATCTTGATATGGTTGTCATCTTTAGCAAATATCGTTGTGTTGTCATCATGGAATCTGACAGATCCCAAGTCTTTGAAGGCTTTAGGAGAGGAGACTTGTATATTGTTGATTTCTCTACAGGTCCACAGCCGGCCACATGTCTACTTGCAGAAGCTTCAGAAGGCTGGCTATGGCATCGACGACTTGGACATGCTGGCATGAGGAACTTGCACACACTCACGAAGAAAAAGCACGTCATTGGCATCGAGCGTGTCAAATTCCTCAAGTATCACTTGTGTGGGGCTTGTGAGTCTGGAAAGATGACCAGATCTAAGCACTCATCCAAGACTATCATGACTACCATTCGTCCTTTTGAATTGCTTCATATGGATCTCTTTGGTCCTACTCACTATGCCACACTAACAAATACTCCATGCTTATATGGCTTTGTTATTGTTGATGATTTCTCTCGCTATACTTGGGTGCACATTATCCTATACAAATCTGAAGTGCGGAATGTCTTCAGACGATTTTCTTCAAGGGTTTCGACGAACTTCGGCGTCAAGATCAAGCATATCAGTAGTGATAATGGCACTGAGTTCAAGAACACTGGTCTTGATGATTATCTTGATGAACTTGGTATTACTCATGAGCTATCTGCCCCTTATACTCCTCAGCAGAATGGCGTTGTGGAGCGCAAGAACAGGACTCTTGTTGAGATGGCTCGCACCATGCTTGATGAATACAAGACCCCTCGTCGCTTCTGGCCAGAGGCAATCAATACTGCTTGCCACATCATCAACAGGGTATATCTTCACAAATTCCTCAAGAAGACTTCATATGAACTCCTCACTGACAAGAAACCCAATGTGAGTTATTTCAAAGTCTTCGGTGCTAAATGCTGGATTAGAGATCCTCACCACAGTTCTAAATTTGCACCGAAAGCACATGAAGGTTTCATGCTTGGCTACGGAAAGGACTGACACACCTATAGAGTCTTCAACACCTATCACAACAAGGTTGTTGAAACTGTAGATGTGCGGTTCGATGAAACTAACGTCTCGCAAAGAGAGCACCTGCCTCTTGTGCTAGATGAAATGCCTCCTGAGGAATCCATTAAGTTCAAGGCCACTGAAGATGTGATCCCTATGGAAGAACAACTACTCTCTGAAGAAGTTGTACCCAACGCTGAAGACTTTCATGCTGACACACCTGAAGAAAATGGTGCTGAAGAAAATGCTCAGCCTCAACAAAGTCTTCAACCTGCTCATCCACAACTTGCAAATGAAGTGCAGATCGAGAAAATCCTCAACGACATCAATGCACCAGGTCCCCTCACACGCTCAAAAGCTTCACATTTGTCTAACTTTTGTGGGCACTTTGCTTTTGTCTCTATCACAGAGCCCACCAAAGTTGATGAAGCATTCTTGGAGCCTGAGTGGATACAAGCCATGCAAGAGGAATTGCATCAATTCAAGCTCAACAATGTGTGGGAACTCGTCAAACGCCCAGATCCTCGCAAGCACAATGTCATAGGTACCAAGTGGATCTACCGCAACAAACAAGATGAACTTGGTCTGGTAGTGAGGAATAAGGCTTGACTTGTGGCACAGGGCTACACACAGGTTGAGAGAATTGACTTTGATGAAACTTTTGCACCTGTTGCTAGACTTGAACCTATTTGCATATTGCTTGCTTATGCTAACCATCACAATATCATCTTATATCAAATGGATGTGAAAAGTGCATTCCTCAATGGTTAGCTTGAGGAAGAAGTATATGTTGCTCAACCCCCAGGTTTTGAAGATCCTAAGTATCCTGACAAAGTCTTCAGACTCAACAAGGCCCTCTATGGCCTCAAGCAAGCCCCTCGGGCGTGGTATGACACACTGAAGGAATTCCTCATGAAGAAAGGCTTCAAACCCGGTTCACTTGACCCAACTCTTTTCACAAAATCATATGATGATGAATTATTTGTGTGCCAAATATATGCGGACGATATTGTCTTTGGATGTACTGACAAACGTTACAGCGACGAATTTGCCTATATGATGGGTGAAGAATATCAAATGTCTATGATGGGAGAGCTCAAATTCCTCTTAGGGATTCAAATTCGTCAACAACGCAATGGCATCTTCATATCTCAAGAGAAATACCTCAAGGATGTCCTGAAGAAATTCGGCATGCAGGATTGCAAAGGCGTCAAGATTCCTATGCCCACATCGGCTCAACTCTGCACTGACGAAAGTGGTAAAGATTTCGATCAGAAGGTATACCGCTCCATGATTGGTTCTTTATTGTATCTATGTGCATCTAGGCTAGATATTATGCTTAGTGTTTGCATGTGTGCCCGATTTCAAGCAAAACCGAAGGAACCACACCACAAGGCTGTGAAACATATTCTTTGATATCTAGCTCACACTCCAACACTAGGATTATGGTACCCCAAGGGCTCAGATCTTGACCACATTGGATATTCTGATTCTGATTATGCTGGTGATCGTGTGGACCGCAAGTTAACGTCAGGCACTTGTCATTTCCTCGAACGATCCTTAGTCTGTTGGTCCTTGAAGAAGCAGAACTGCGTGTCTCTATCTACTGCTGAAGCTGAGTATATTGCTGCCGGTTCTTGCTGTGCTCAATTGCTATGGATGAAGCAAACCCTCAAGGACTACGGCATCAACGTGAAGAATGTTCCTCTCTACTGCGACAACGAGAGTGCCATCAAGATTGCTCACAACCCAGTTCAGCACTCAAAGACCAAGCACATCCAGATTCGTCATCATTTTCTTCGTGACCATGTGATGAAGGGCGATATCTTCCTCGACCACGTGAAGACTAAAGAACAACTGGCAGATATCTTCACAAAGCCCTTGGATGAGAAGAGATTTTGCAAGTTGCGGTGTGAGCTAAATATCTTAGAATCTTCGAATGTTCTTTGAAAGGACACACATCCTAACACTTATGCAAAATTGATGACTTTGATGTGCAACACACGAAGTAACGTTTTTCTTCAAACAATGAAGACTAACACTCTAAGTCTGAAGAAATTAATGAAGAATTTGATTCTCAGAACCCTACGACAATTGTACGCGGTGTCTGAAATCATCATTCTTATACGGTTGGTAATGCCACCAACAACAGTTGAAATTCTTCAAGTTTGAGTTTTTCATCATTTTGCAAATTCTTCAAAATTGTCAAATTCTTCAAGTTTGCAAATTCCTCAAAATTTCAAAATTTTCAACTAATATTCCTCACATGAGTTTTTCTTCATTGACTATATATATATATATATATATATAAAAATATTGAGTTTTTCAATGTCCTCAACAGCATTCACTTATAGCTATTTCTTCAAGTTGATTTTCTTCTAAGTGAATGTGATCGGACCCATTCTCCCTCTATGCTAAGCTCAACCTAGTCTGTTCACAAATTCTTCATATGCGTTCTACTTTGAAACCCGTTCAAAGTCTTCACTGTGTCCTTGTCAGCTGAAGAATTTGCGAACGGAAACTTTAAAATATTCAATCTCAATTTTTTGGCGATTGCCGCTCAAACCGTACCGATTCCCACGACTGGATAACCCACGATCCCCCACTATCTCCACTACACAGTACGTGGGTGACACATGTCGCGTGGATGGCAAGGGTCAGGGGCATTCTGGTCCAAAATCTTCAGGCCAGTTGGTTTTTACTGCCGCTATAAATACCCCCTCCCTTCCACTTGCTCGGGGTTACTCCTCACTCCCATCTCTCCCGAGCTCCAGACCTAGCACCGCCGCTAACTTCATCGTCGTCGGAGAGGAAGAGCTTCACTGCCTCAACCTCGCCGTCGTCGTACTTGCATCGGCCACGGAAGTCCTCACCCCGCCGCCGCTGTAGCTGTCTCCCTCTGCCAAGCTAGGGCGTGGGAGATCTGAACTGACGAACTCCTTCACTTCACTTCACTGTTCGTCGTGTTCATCACTTATGGTAAATAAAATCTAGTTTTATTGCCATTTTTGATTCCGATGATTTTCACAAAATCCTCAAAAGGTGTTTATTCTTCAAGAAATCCATCTCTTAAGCACCAAACAATCTCCTTCTCTTGATCTATTTTGCTAAGTTATGATTTTCTTCAAGATTCCTCAATTGTGTGGATCTCAAATCTGCACAACTCTAGAACCTAAGTCAAGAACACTTAGTGAAATTCTTCAAGGCATCTATGGTCAAATTCCTCAAACTTGTTACTTTTGCAAAAAATTCTGAGAACGCATATGACCTCTTCAAATTCTTCGCGCCTATACTCTACTCACAGGTATAAATGTCAGCTGATGAATCTCTAGGTTCTCATCAACTTAACTCATTTGCAGCGTTCCTCGAAGAAAAGTTGCACACTTCCTCAGAAACTTCAGCAGCTCATAATCCTCACTTGAAGAAAATGGCAAATGGGAATAGACCTCAGAAAGGAGGAAAGAAACTTGAATCCAATATTGCATTTGAGATTCCTGATGATATCTATCCTGAGTATTGCACCCCTGATGAAGAAATCTACGGGAAAGAGACCAAAGAAAAGCGAAAAATTCGCATCCAAAAGATTGAGAGGAGATGGATGAAGGAATGGAGAGAATATCGATATGTCACTCCTAAGTACATGAAGAAATTTGCACTAAAACCACCCTGCCGAAGACCTCCATTGGGAAATAACCAGGAAGCTGATCCCACTAGCCTCATGAGAGGTGAGGATTTTCCTGAAGAATGGGGGAAGCATCAGAAAAAGCTTCAAAAGATCTCTACAGAAGCTGTGAGGCAATTCAATGTGGACTCTGCTGCTGCTGCAACTGCTTCTGCTAGTGCGCCTGCTTCGAAGAAATCAGTGGTGAAGAAATCCACTCCAAAATCCTCAGCACTAAAGTCCTCAGCCCCAAGTTCCTCACAACAAATGCCTCAGGCAAAATCTTCAAGGGCTCCTGTAATGCCCTCAGTGGCTGCAAAATCTTCAATGGCTGCTGCCAAGTCATCAACACCAATGCATCTGGCATCTTGTCAGAGGACTGTCAGTTTTTCAATTGCTTCAGGGGCCTCTGCAACTTCATCTGCCCAAGCACATTCCTCAAGCAGTCCCACTTTGCTGAAAGTAAAGGCAATAGCTGGACGAGGCAGGAGGCCAAGTCCTCACAAGAAGCAAGTGGTATTCAACATTCCCTCAGCATCTGAGGAAGATGAAGCAAGTGATGGAGAACTTGCTGCTATTGTCAGAAATAAAAAAGAGCGAGTGGCTCAAGCCAAGGGCACTTCAATTCCTCTCATGCTGGATCCAAGGACTGTGCTTGACTTCATTGACATATGGCATAACGATCCAAACACTCCAATTGATGACTTCAAGCTACCTCCCGGTCCTAGCCATGTCCTCACCGCGTTCATCGGTGAAGAAAAGTGGAAGTTCGAGAAGGCCAGAAAGGCAAAGAAGGCTCAGTTCAGGAAAGAGCGCTTCATGAAGAACAATGTTCTCAATCTGACGCCTGACCAACTCGTCTCTGTCCAAAAGGACATCAAAGGCCTCAGCGATGAATTCAACAAGTACTATGCTGACTGGAAGGGTGCCAAGGTTCGATTCGTCAACGTTGCTGACAAAGTCATCAAAGATCACAACTCAAGGGTTGCAGCACAATCGCAACCGCAAATTCCTCAGGCTGAATCTTCTGCTCAGCCTACTGATGTAACTGCAAGTGCAGCTGAAGAAATTCATGCTGCTGAAGAAATTCCCAGGGCAACTTCCAATGTTGCGCCTGAAGAAATTGAGAGGCCAGCTGGAGAAACTGTTGCGCCTGATGAAACTGCCAGGGCGACTACATTAGTCGTGCCTGAAGAAACTGCTCCGACTTCACCCCAGGCTCCCCCAGCAAAATCATCAAAGGTGAAGACTGTCACACTTCCTTCTGCATCAGAAGCGAAGAAGACCAAGGCTGCAGAAAAGGCCGCTGCTCTGAAGAGGAAAGCATCACCATCTGCAGATTCCTCAGCTGCGAAGAAATTGAAGACTTTGCCAAGTTCTTCAAATGAACCAATTGATGTTGTTCCTATTTCATTAGTTCCAGCCTATGAAATAGTCCCATTTGGTGAAGACTATGTCATCCCAAGTGAGGACGATGATGAAGAAACTCAATCTGCTGCTTCCTCAGAACAGATTGATGAAGAAATTGAGGTGGATGCAAATGCTTCAACCCCTCTTGTGTCATCACCCCAGCCTCAGTTCACTGCTGAAGAGGCCGGTGTTAAAGAAATAGATGAGGATGTAGACATTGGATCTACCACTCCAGTCATCCATGATGAATTTTGGGATGCAGCACACCCAAATTCACCAATGGCCACTCCTCTCACTCAGATTCCTCAGTCTCCAGCCCCAACTGAAGAAATTCCAACAGAGACTGCTGATATTCATGTCCAGGATGTTCCTGATGAAACTGCTGCGCAAGTTCCTCAGGTTGAAGAAACTGCTATTGTTCCAAGTGAGACTGGACGGCGCTTCAAACCCAATCTTCAGCCAAAGCAAAAGCTTCCCTTCATAGGCACGAAGCGTTCCAAATTCATCAAGGAAAATTTCTTCGATGAGCACATATTCTTCACAGGACCAACTCCTTATGACTCAGCTAGGGTTGGTCGCTCAAGGTTCTGGACTCCTACTCAAATGAATTTTTATGCTGCTGTGCTGTTTGACAAGGACAAAGTCTTCCAGCATCATCAAATTCCTCATGTGGATATGGAATCCATCCTATGTTTTACTCCTGTGCTCCCAGTTCTTCATGATGTTGGACTTCTTCCATTCTGTGCGGATGTCTGCGATTGGAATGAAGAATTGATTCTTCAATTCTATGCAACTCTGCATATCTCTGGGGAAGCTTCTGATATCAACACTTGGATTCTGGATTGGATGACTGGCAACACACACTACACTGCTTCTGCAAATGAATTGCTTCAAAGTGTTCCCATCCCAATTCCTTCAGAAGGAGCAAGATGCATCTATGATGAACCTGAGCTGCAGAATCACATGATGCAAGTCCTGATGAAGCCTTTTTCACAAGGGAAACCTCCAAGGACCACCTTCTTAGTGAAGGATTTGCTGTATGTGCCAAGAACAATCTATAGAATATTGACCAAAACCCTCAGTCCTATGAAAGGCCGCAACTCTGAAGAAGAAGAAGTTGTTGGCATCATGAAGAATTTGCTGTTCAACATCATTCATGGGATCCCCATTAACTATCACGATTTCTTCATGAGGACTTTGGCCAATATTGTAGTGTCACCGTTCGAATTGAAGCCTTATACTCCCTGGAGCATGAAATTCATCAGATCAAAGTCTTCAATTCCATTCAAGGCTGATTTTCAGAATCACTTTAGTTTCTTGCCTCCGATTGAAGTCCTCAAGAAGACATTTTCTTTAGTTGAAGGAAAAGGCAAGGCTGTCATTGATGAAGGCACTCGTCCATTGGATGGTCAGTTTCGCAAAGCTGGATCTTATTCCACCAATGATGACTCGGCTATGCAAGATTCTGCTACAAAAGCCTCAGCTCCAAAACCTCAAGCTTCTGCCCCTCGTGTGATGACTGATCGTGAGCTTCTTCTAAGTCTTCATCAGAAGGTCGATCATAATCACAAGTGGGTAAAGCGTCAGTTTGCTTCACTTCTTCGCGACATGACTGTGACGGATAACTCTATGAGGAAAAATCATTACTATGTGCATGAAATCTTCAATCGCACTTGGGCCATTCTGTCACACCTCAAGACTCCTGAAGAACTCAAGGAGATGGACTTTCAGATGAACTTTGACCGGTCGATTCCTCCGAAGAAGAAGTGGAAGAAAGTTCAAGTTCCTCAGCTGGTGACAAGCTCATTTTCTTCATCACATGATACGGATGAAGCTGAGGACATTGACGACACTGCTGCAGGCCCTGCTCCACCAACCGACCCCGACAACGCTGGCGCTCCTCCACCACCTTCAAGATGAAATTCTTCAGGGGCGTTAGTCCTCAATTTTGTCCCTTTTGGTCACTTGATGACAAAGGGGGAGAAATTTGAGTTAGTCTTCAAGCGGGTCTCTATATATATGGGCTGTTTTTTTTGTTTAAGTCACAACTCTCGTTCTTCATGCATTGAGGACTTGAGGAAATTGAGCATGCGTGCATTAAGATACTTGACGAAATAAGCATGCAGAAAGCAATTCAAAAGTATCAAACCACCATCGGACTTAAGTTTATATTAAATGCGTGTATGGATTACTTTTGAACTGCTTTCTGCATGCTTATTTCCTCAAGTATCTTAATGCACGCATGTTGAATTTCCTCAGACCCCATTTTCCATCATGCATTTCAATTTCCTCATCATATATATTAAATGCGTGTATGGATTAAAAGATATAGGGGGAGATCTCCAAGATTTTATCCTGCCATGTGCATTTGCAGTCCAAAGCAAATTCCTCAAATATGCACATCTTCAGGGGGAGTTCCTCTATATCTTGCAATCAAATTCCTCAAACTCAGTACTTACACTTCATATGGTTATCCCCGTTGAAAACTTAACCTATTTGTCATCAATCACCAAAAAGGGGGAGATTGTAAGTGCATCTAGTGCCCCTTAGTGATTTTGGTGTATTGAAGGCTTATAGGTTAAGGGACTAATATGTTTGTGAGTGTACACAGGCTCTATAAGTCGATTAGGAGTTTGGTATATTCGAAGAATATCGACCCCTAAAAATGAATGTCTTCAACTGAAGACTTTGGTGAAGACTTTGCTAAAGACTTTGGTATTCCCTGAAGACTTTGAAGATGAAGAAAATGGTGTGACCTTGAAGATATGAACGAGGACAATGAAGCGTGAAGACTTTGTTTTTACTGTTTCATTTCCTTTCTTTGAGTCATAGGAAACACCGTACTGTTAAAGGGGGTCGAGGTAATACTAAGGAAAAATTTCCATCTGATGCTCAACTCAAAAGCCTCAACATAACCCAATCCTTCGAGTGAAGCCTTTGGAAACCTCTTACAGCTCAGTCAAGTTCTTCAGTGACAGAGACAATGTTCTTTTGGTCTCTGAGGAAATTGGTCTGACTGAGAAGTTAGGATTTTGCCAGTGCGAATTGCCTACAAGTGAGGAATATGATAAGCCCTGAGGAATTTGAGAGTTCAAATTCTGACCATTGCTTTGCTTTGCGCCAGCTGTCCAGATATTCTATCCACCTAACGGTCATATCATTGGGGGGCATTTATGTCTTATCATGTCGGGATGCACGCTGGCTATAAATAGCCGCCCCCCACAACCACTAGCTGGTTGGCTGCTCCGAGAGAGAACTTGACACTTGTCATTTGAGAGCATCCCATTCCTCGAGGACTTTGAGCGAAAATCATCAGTGAGGAAAAACCCAAAAACCCCAAATAACCAAAACCCATAGTGATTGAGCATCACTGAAGAAATTGTTCGTGTGTGGAACCGACGCTTTTTACCTTTCAAGACTGTGTATCTTCCAGACAGTTAGGCGTCATGGTCTAGTGCATCCTGCAGTCAATTGGGGATCGCCGGTTGACCGTGGTCTAGAGCATCCAGCAGTAAATTGTGGATTGCCGGGTGACCAGCTTGTGAGGGTTTTGGAAGTCTACCCTGAAGACTTACCACGAGTGTTGGGCGAGGACTGTGTGACCTCAGCTCAAGGAGAATATGGTAAGGACTATGTGTCCTGGGACTGTGTGTCCTCTGGTTTAAATACGAGGCCGCTCCAAACCAGATGTACGACTATCACAGCAGTTGGAACTGGGTCATCAAACCATTGTCTTCATCGAGCTACCTGGTTCCATTTCCTCAACCCTTTCATTTCCTCGTATTCCTGTTGATGAAATTGATCGTTACTGTTTGAAGAATTTGACTGAAGACTTTCTCAATTTCCTCACCTCAAATTCTTCAGTCTTTTTATCTTCTGCCTGCTTATCCTGTTCACGCTACTCATGCTCTGTGTATGTTTCATTTCATCATGATGACTATGCTACTGCTATGTTTCGCATGCACTTGAGTACTTATTCCGCTGCGAGTAGTTCGTCACTTAGCAAATTCCTCAACTAGTATTTCCTCAAGTGATGAATTTGTAAAAATCACCTATTCACCCCCCTCTAGTCGATATAACGCACTTTCACAACCCAAGTCCGATCATCACGTGAGATGAGGTGGTTTCAATGGTGAACATATTCATGTTGATCATATCTACTATATGACTCATGTTCGACCTTTCGGTCTCTTGTGTTCCGAGGCCATGTCTGTACATGCTAGGCTCGTCAAGTTTAACCCGAGTGTTCCGCATGTGCAACACTGGCTTGCACCCGTTCTATGTGAACGTAGAGTCTATCACACCCGATCATCACGTGGTGTCTCGAAACGACGAACTTTCACAACGGTGCACACTCGGGGAGAACACAATTTTATCTTGAAATTTTAGTGAGGGATCACCTTATAATGCTACCATCGTCCGAAGCAAAATAAGATGCATAAAAGGATTAACATCACATGCAAATCATAAGTGACATGATGTGGCCATGAACTTGTACTTTTGATCTCCATCTCCAAAGCACCGGCATGATCTCCATCGTCACCGGCATGACACCATGATCTCAATCATCTTGATCTCCATCAACGTGTCGCCATGAGGTTGTCACGCCAACTGTTGCTACTACGACTATTGCTAACTCATAGCGATAAAGTAAAGCAAAACGGCAAAAATAAATTAAAGACAACCCTATGGCTCCTGCCGGTTGCCGTACTCATCGACATGCAAGTCTTGACATTCTATACAATACATTATCATCTCATACATCACATATATCTCATCATGTAATTGGCCATATCACATCACAACATACCCTGCAAAAACAAGTTAGACGTCCTCTAATTGTTGTTGCATGTTTTACGTGGATGCTATGGGTATCTAGCAAGAACGATTCTGACCTACGCAAAAACCACAACGGTGATACACAAATTGCTATTCAACCTTCTCAAGGACCGCCTTTGTCGAATCCGATCCAACTAAAGTAGGAGAGACAGACACCCGCCAGCCATCTTTATGCAACGAAGTTACATGTCAGTTGATGGAACCGGTCTCTCATAAGCGTACGAGTAAGGTTGGTCCGGGCCACTTCATCCCACAATACCGCTGAATCAAGAAAAGACCAAGGGAGGAAGCAATCTGAGCATCAACACCCACAAACTCCTTTGTGTTCTACTCGTGATCTCATCTACGCATAGACCTAGCTCATGATGCCAGTGTTGGAGAACATTGCATGGGAAACAAAAAAATTCCTACGCACACGCAAGATCTATCCATGGTGATGAGCATCTACGAGAGGGAGAGTGGATCTACATACCCTTGTAGATCGCTAAGAGGGAAGCATTAAGAAATGCGGTTGATGTAGTCGAACGTCTTCACGATCCAAATCGCTAGCCGTCCCGCGATCTGATCACGATCCGTCCCGCGATCCAATCATGAACCGTTCCGCGATCCAATCACGGTCCTTCCAATCTAGCGCCGAACGGACGGCACCTCCGCGTTCAGCACACGTACAGCTCGATGACGATCTCTGCCTTCTTGATCCAGCAAGAGGGAGCGGAGAGGTAGATGAGTTCTCCAGCAACGCGACGGCGCGGCGGCGGTGGTGGTGGAATTATTCCAGCAGGGCTTCGCCTAAACACTGCTGAAAAACTAGAGGAACTGATCTATCGGGAGAGAGGGCTGCACCGTGGTCTTTTTGGGTTGCAGTGCTATGGCCCTCTCTCCCTCTAGTATATATATTAGGAAGGGAGGGGCCGGCGCCTTAGGGATCCTCCCCTAGGGTCGGCCGAAGTGAGGAGGAGAGGGAGTTGGACTCCAATCCTACTCCTAGTAGGACTCCTCCCCCACTTGGAAACCCTTCCCCCTTTGGGCTTTTGCCTTTTCCTCTCACCCCAGCCGCATGGGCCCCTAGGGGCTGGCTTTCCCAGCCCACTAAGGGCTGGTGCGCCACCCCTAAGGCCCATGTGGCCTCCCGGCGTGAGTGGCCCCTCCCGATGGCCCTCCGGGACCCTCCCGGCACTCCCAGTACACTACCGGAAACACCCGAAACTTTTCCGATGGCCAAAACGGGACTTCCTATATATCAATATTTACCTCCGGACCATTCCGGAGCTCCTCGTGACATCCGAGATCTCATCCGGAACTCCGAACAACCTTCGGTCACCACCATACATAACTCTACCATACCTAAACGTCACCTAACCTTAAGTGTGCAGACCCTGCGGGTTCGAGAACTATGTAGACATGACCGAGACACCTCTACGGTCAATAACCAATAGCCGGACCTGGATTCCCATATTGGTTCCTACATATTCTACGAAGATCTTTATCGGTTGAACCTCTATGTCAAGGATTCAGTTAATCCCGTACACTGTTCCCTTTGTTCTTCGGTATGTTACTTGCCCGAGATTCGATCGTCGGTATCTCCATACCTAGT
The DNA here is from genome assembly GCA_039707655.1 of Elymus sibiricus. Classification (NCBI taxonomy): domain Eukaryota; kingdom Viridiplantae; phylum Streptophyta; class Magnoliopsida; order Poales; family Poaceae; genus Elymus; species Elymus sibiricus. The sequence goes on along the minus strand of CM077671.1, from coordinate 231,632,887 downwards.
TCAATCTCGTTACCGGCAACTCTCTTTACTCGTTCAGTAATACAAGATCCCATGGCTAACACTTTAGTCACATTGCTTGCAAGGCTTATTGTGATGTTGTATTACCGAGTGGGTCCTGAGATACCTCTCCATCACACGGAGTAACAAATCCCAGTCTTGATCCATGCTAGCTCAACAGACACCTTCGGAGATACCTGTAGAGCATCTTTATAGTCACCCAGTTACGTTGCGACGTTTGATACACACAAGGTAATCCTCCGGTGTCAATGAGTTGCATGATCTCATGGTCATAGGAACAGATACTTGACATGTAGAAAACTATAGCAATAAACTGACACGATCATATGCTATGTTTATAGTTTGGATCTTGTCCATCCCATCATTCTCCTAATGACGTGATCCCGTTATCAAATGACATCTCATGTCTATGGCTAGGAAACCTTGACCATCTTTGATCAACAAGCTAGTTTACTAGAGGCATACTAGGGACACAGTGTTGTCTATGTACCCACACATGTATTTGAGTTTCCAATCAATAAAATTATAGCATGGATAATAAACGATTATTATGAACAAGGAAATATAATACTAACCAATTTATTATTGCCTCGAGGGCATATTTCCAACACAAGCGGTGACGACAGAATCACGGCGAATTGGTTCCCCATGGCTCTCAAGAATGGCGCGCTCTCTTAGCTCCTTAACCTCCCGGAGGGATCGATCTTCTCCTGGTACGAACTCTGCGAGCGCTTCATCGCCAACTTCCAGGGCACCCGCGACCGCGCCCTTGCAGTGAACGACATGCGGCGCATGAAGCAGCAGTCGGGCGAGATCCTGCACAAGTACATATTGCGCTTCATGAACGTTCGCCTCAAAATCCCGAAGGCGTCGGACGAGGCCATCATCTCGGCGTTTACCGATGGCGTCAGGGACGTCAAGATGAAAGAGGAGCTCCCCATCCATGACGAACTATGCTCGGCCCTGGAGATGTTCAACCAGGCGAACAAATGCGCAAGGGCTGAAGAGGGCCGCCTCTCCCTCCTCGAGCTTCCTGAGGCAGACCGTGAAGGCAAGAAGGCCATGGCTGTGCTGGCAGCAGAGGCCGAGATGAAGCGCGGTCGTGACCATGATGAGCCCCCCAAGGGCAACTGCCCGTTCTGCATCTTCCACTACACTCACAACCACAACACCAACGACTGCCAGGAGCTCAGGGTGCTCCGTGACGAGCGCCTCGGCCGCCGCCCCGAGCGCGGCGACTGTGGCTATGGCCGTGGAGGGGGCCGCGGCGGAGGCCGCTGGGACAACCATGACCCACGTCAGGACTGGCGCGACCAGCCTCATGAGGACCGCTGGCGTGACGAGCCTCGTGACGGACCTCGGCGCGATCAGCCTCACGAGGCCCGTCCTCAGGGCAATGCTAGCCTCCCTCCGCTGCTGCCGCCACTAAGGAGAAATGACAATAACCGGCAGGATGATGGGGCTGGGGGCTTCCAGGAACCCCGTGCGATCGCCTGCATCCTGGGCGGTGCTCAGGCCCCTGCCTCGAACCGCATCTTGAAGCAGTTCTGTCGTGAGGTGAACGCAGAACTCCCGAAGCTCGAGGCCGCGCGTCCCCTCAGGTGGTCGCAGTACGCCATTACTTTCGACTCCAAGGATCACCTCAAGTGCTCGGCCGCCGCAGGCACGCTCCCCATGCTTTGCACGCCCACCATCAGCAATGTCCTCGTCACCAAGACCCTCATCGACGGTGGCGCCGGGCTCAATGTCCTCTCTGTCGAGACATTTGAGATGCTTCAGGTGCCCTATGATCAGCTCCTGCCGACCAAGAACTTCTCACGAGTGACCGATGGCTCCACCATTCCCCTGGGGCAGGTGCGCCTCCCAGTCACCTTTCGCAAGCACGATAACTACCACACCGAGCTCATCGACTTCGACGTCGCCCACATCCACCTCCCGTACAAGGACATCCTTGGGTACCCTGCCCTCGCCAAGTTCATGGTAGCAACTCACCATGGCTACAACGTCCTCAAGATGCCAGGGTGCAGCGGCATCATCATGGTTACCAGCGATGAGAAGGATGTAGTCTGCTCCCTCGAACGTGCCTACCAGGCCGCGGCGGCTGAAAACTCTGACGACGAGGGCGGCATCCTGCCTCCTGAGGAAACCCTCAAGAAGAAGAAGCAGCTCCTCCCCAAGAGTCGTCAGGGGACAGAGATCCCCAAGAACGGTGCCTCAGGCCCCGTTTCCATTGCTAGGGTGCCTCTCCCTCCCACATAGGAAGGCGCACCCGGCGCCTCCCTCAGGGCAGGCTCGGGGGCTTCCACCTGGAGAGCTTCCGACCTGACCGGTGCGACGAGGGAGGTGCTCGGGCACCACTTGGAGGCATGCTTCGACGCGAAGGAGCACGGCGTGAGGCGCCAGGCTCACAGGAGTTCATCACCAACATGATTGAGGAGCTTCTGGAGGCGCATGCCACGTGTGGCGAGCGTCGCCTCGCACCACCCAGTGCAGCTGCCGCCCCTGACGTGAGCGGCGGGCTGCGCGTCTGCGTCGACATCCCGGGCCTCAATAGGGCCGCATCACAGAGCCTCTTCTGGCCATCGCGTGTCGGCCGCAGTGGAGGCTACCTCTGCAGCTACGTTCGCATGCCCTTTGGCCTCGTGAACGTGGGCGCTATGTACCAGCACCTCGCGTAGGCCATGCACGCGTCTCATGAGGCCCGGCGCCGCGCGGTCCTTCAAGAGGCCCCGGACCCTCGCGAGCCTCCTGGGCCTTGCAGGCCCCTCGAGCCTCCGGAGCCCTCAGGCCCATGAGGATCAAGCTTCAACAACTACCCCAACTCTTCAGCAGCATCATTAGCAGGTGACATTTTGGTTTGTTCAATTGAGGGCGCCCATCGGGCTCCATCATCCTCCAGCTGTTAGGGCCCGCCTATGTAGCTGCATCGTTTTACGCATGTATCAGAACTGGTTCTGCATTTGATGAATTTTCTAAGTATTCCATCCTGCATGCCTAGTGCTTCATCACCATGAATGTCACTGCGCCCTAACAACCCCACTCTCGACCGCCTCATGATTAAGGGCTGGCACGGCGTCTGTGCTCGGGTCCGTCCCTGCAGCGTTGATAAATCCAAGCGACCGAGCTCTGTCTCGCGGGCCAGTCCCGTGCATGTCACCTCCCGGGGTCCTTGGTGCTTTGTCCTCGCATGAGCTAATCAAGAGTGGGTGAGTCAGGGCATGCGGCCCGGTTCGTATAACCACAGTTCGGCGCTTCGCCGTCGCGGGAGCCGCGCGTCGGTTTTTTTTCCTCAGGTTTGTCGCATGAGAAGACTGGGCACGGCGTCTGTGCTTGGGTCCGTCCCTGCAGCGTCGATAAACCCAACGACTGAGCTCTGTCTGGCGAGCCGGCCCCGTTCACGTCACCTCCTGGGGTCCTTGGTGTTTGTCCTTCTCATGCGATGGCCTTAGGAGATTCATTCGGCGTAGGTTACCCCCATCACACAGGTTTTGTAAGCGCGCCCCACGCCAGAAAATTCAGGCGCAACCCACCTTGAGGTAGGGCCTCGTGAGTCCCGCGCTGGCTCACATGTGCCTAGATACACCTCCTCGAGTTATGTCGTGCCAGTCACGCATACGAACGAAATTGGGTTGTACACGCCCGGAGACTCTAACACAGAGCTCCCTTCCCATGCCCAAGTGGAAGCCCCATGCTCCGCGCTGGCAGACGGCACGGTCGCTCAGCGGCTATGCCCACGCCCAAGTGGAAGCCCCATGCTCTGTGCTGGTGCATAAACAACTGAGGGCACCCTAGTGGCTGCACCAACTTCAGGATGGCCTCTCGAATCTTCACATAACCCCGTCACGCAGTGTTCCCCAGGGATGCACACGCGAGGGGGCTGGACGGGGGCTACGCTCAGGCCAGGCCTGGCGCACGCCACCTCACTAGGTCCCTGGTACCTGGTCTTCTCGCGTCCCTCCCAGGCAAAAGCTGACGAGGAAAGGTATGGGAGCCGCTTGCACGTCAAGGGGCACCCCTGAGCATCGCGACTCAAGGGCCTCACTAGTCACGTAGCCCCTCGCCCCTTGGTCTCGTCCTGGCGATCCAGACGCCCCAACGGCGGTCGGGGTATGCGCGGGATTGGGCCCTACCGACGCAGAGCACAAAGGCGCTCCAAATCAACCTCGTCGTCACCATGTTTCCTCCATGAGGGCTGTTCGCACGTCAAGGGGGACCCCTGAGCATCGCGACTCAAGGGCCTCACTAGTCACGTAGCCCCTCGCCCCTTGGTCTCGTCCTGGCGATTCGGACGCCCCAACGGCAATCGAGGTATGCGCTGGATTGGGCCCTGCCGTCGCAGAGCACTAAGGCAAGCAGGAAGGAAACAAAGCATGCGAGGAAACCACAGAGTTCAAACAGTTATTACAAGCACAGAATATTTTGCGAACTCAAACAAGTTTGATGCCTCCACGAGGCACGATAAATGTCGCGGGCTGAAATCTAGGAGGAGGAGCCGTCATCGCCATGGCCGCAGCCGCCGCTTGTCCCAGTCCCGGCCAGCTCGTCATCAACATCGCTACCGCCCCCGTCGTCGCCACCGCTCGCCTCCACCGCAGGGGTCCCGGCGTCAGGGACGCAGGCAAACTTCGTCACCGGTGCATCCACGGAATCCTTAACGGCCACCGCCGCAGCGACGCGAGACTCAAGGCTAACCGGGACGATCACCGCGTCGAAATCAAAGCTGGGCTCGCGGAGGTAGAGGTGGCTGAAGACACGCGTCGCGGCCATGGAGAAAAGGTCGCGGCACTCGCCCTCCAGGATGGCGTCCACCTTGGCGGCAGCACCTTCGAGCACCTCGGCGAGCTTGGAGGAGAGCCCTGCGTAGCCGCCCTCAGGAGTTGCCAGTGGCTCCTTGAATCCTCCCTTGCAGATGGAGTGCAGCACCTAGCGAAGCCTGAGCTCGATTGAGGAGAATACATCGCGCTCCGCGGCCGCCTTCTTCTCAGCAGCGGCAAGGGTCTTCTCCCTGGCATCCAGCTGGGCCGTTGCATCGGAGACTTGTTGGGCATGGGATGTCTGGGCTTCTACTACCTCCTCCTTCAGCTTGGCCAGACGCTCGCGCTCCGCGGCTTGGTCAACAGTCACCTGGGAAAGCATGGAGTCGCGATCGGCGAGCTTTGCGTCGCGGGCCTTGAGGTCCTCCTCCCGCTGGTGGAGCCATTGTTCGTGCACGGCTTGCTCCTCATGAAGGGCCTTCAGGTTGGCCTCTGCCTCGTAGCAGCGATCCGTGGCAGACGCTGCTTCGGCCAGTGCCGCGTCGCGAGCCGCCTTGGCTTCGGTGGCCTCCTTCCTACTCTTCGCGGTGGCAGCCTCAGCCCGACCCCAGGCCGTCTTGGTGGCTGCGTCAGCCTGGAGCCACCCACGGAGCGCATGTCGGTGTCTTGGAGGTCGGCCCGAATCCGGCCGAGCGCGGTATAGGCCTCATCCAAGACGTCGGGCCTGATCAGAGGGCCGCAGTTCGTGAGCGCAAGGGCCTGACCAGGAGGCAGAACCAGCACGTCGGCGGGTGCTCTGTCCAAGGGGGCAATGGTGTGGCAGACTTGGGGCGTGGACGACTTCAAAGCCTGCTGGCCCACAGGGGCTTGCTCCTCCTGAAGCTGCGTCGCTGCGTCCTCAGGGGCAGATTCCGCCAGAAGGGGGCGGGAAATTGCCCCCTCCACTGGCGCTGGGGTCGCCACAGCCACGGCAAGAAGTGTCGCCTCGTGAGCCTCCACACTCCCGGCGCCCGGCCTCCCAAGCGGCGCCGGCAAGGCGCCAGGAGTAGGCGTCACACTCGTGTGCCCGGGTGCGGTGTTGCCGGGGCGCCCAAGGGTTGTGCTTGGTTGGCGTCATGCGCTCCCGCCCCTGCTGCGCCGGCAGCCAGAGGCTGACGGTGCCCTCTGGACAGGAGGCTCCTTCGGTTCGATGCTCGCCTTCATCTTCTTCGACACGTCGTCGCCCCTGGCCATCGAGAGGAGAAGGGGCCGTGAGTACGCGCACAATCTATAATCGACCAAAGGCGAGGCAGGTTACTTACTCCTCGGGCGCAATCCACTTCCTCTTCCTCTCCACCTCGGCGATGGTCGGACGCTCCCGCCCTTCTTCGGCGTGGCGTTGCCGCCCGGAGATGTGGCGAGATCGCCCTGAGGGGCCACGGCCGGAGAGGCCACGTCTGCCCCAGCCACGGCCACCCCACCATTCGCCTGCGGCTCGGACGGGGACGAGACCGGCGTCTCAATCGCCTTACTGGAGCGTGGGGAGTCCTCCGCAGGAGGCGCAACCGCGCGTTTCCTTGAGGTCGCCCGGCCAGATGCCCGCGTGGACTGGGGGTAGGCCCTGACCTCCTGAGGACCCTAGCGAAGTGCGGGGAGTCCGCGGCCGGGGGCTCGTCGGTATCGTCATCGTCTTCGAGGTCGCAGAGGAGCTTGCTCTGCAACGAGGGGGACACCTCTTCCAGGTCATCGTCCTCAGTCTCCTCCGAGTCTTCCTCGCCGCTGGTGTCGCCGGAGGACACCGGCACGTGGGGATTGGGGTGCTCGGATGGCGTGAGCCCTAGGTCGTCGAAGGCGGGCATCGCGGCGACCAGCTCCCCCCTGTCGTCACGGCGGTATAGCGGGATATAGGCCTCGGGGAGGCCCCCCGGATCGCTGAGGAGCAGGCTAGCCAAGGCCCTGTCCAGCTCCTTGCCTGTCAGGCTGGCGGACTAGAGCCTGATGTTGTCCTCCGCGCCCTGGTACTCCCACATGGGCTTTGAGTGCGACTGGAGTGGCGCCAGGCGCTGTGTCAGGAACTCCTTCACTATCATCACCCCGGTCAGCTTCTTGGCCTCAATATCCAAGGAGATTCTGTCGGGACCCCAATCCTAAGCCATAAGAATCTAGCATGTAACACTTCACATTACTTTGCGGCCTCACGCAGGGTTATCACCACGGCTGCCACCTTACCTAGGCTGGGATCGTTTGCGCCTTTTGGCTCACGAATGTGAATATGTCGCTAGCATTCAAATGTCAAAGAACTCGGGTCGATATGACTAGTCATAGAACCCGAGTAGCACATCCGTACAGGGACAGGCATACGTAACCCAGCAATGCAGGTGTCGGCCTCAGCGTGTGTAGACGAGTCATAGCAAGCTACAAGGACTCCATTACGCCGTGGGACATAAATGTCATCACTGCACGTAGACGAGTCGTAGCAGCCTACAGGGACTCCATTACACTGTGAGACATTGCCCCGAAGGGACAGACATAGCAGCAAAGAAGGATACATGCCGGTCAATCAATGTGTCCGGAGCAGTAGCAAGCTACCAAGGCTCGGTGGAAGCACAAAGAGGCATTTCCCCATAAAGAGTACTACTAGAGGCACACAACTAGGTGTCGAATCCCATACATACCGTTACATGTCACACGTACGCACGACATGTCCTATATGCATAGATATAACTATGGCATCACAACACAACCATACAACAACACAACATTTATTTAGAAGGCTCAGAAGAGCCTTACATAATATGTTCATACAAGTAGGGGTCACATGACCCGACACTCAAGTCATACAAACATGTTCATACAAACCAAGCGGAAGATTAAAGCTGTCTGAGTACAGACAGTTGAAAGGTAAGAAAGCATTAAGCCTGACTATCTACAACCCATCACAGGGCATCAGATCGTAGCTAGGATACCAGCTACTCGGCGTCGTCGACGTCTAGATAGAACCCACCAGATGGGTCCATATTCTCATCTGCAACAGTTATTAAGCAAACATGAGTACAATCGTACTCAGCAAGTCTTTAAAGAAGACCTAGGCTATTCATGCTCATGTTTCAACAAGGGGAGTAGTGTGGTTTATGCAGCAAGCCAGCTTTGACTCTTGGCTAGCCTATACTACGACTACCAGTTCTTTGAACAAGTTTTGAGATGGCGCACACGAGTCCACTAACACCACATCAATACACCACCATGGATCCACTCCCGTCACCCACGAGAGTGCCATCCACGGTACTCACACTTGTCTTGAGTCTTTTATGAGTAACCATCAAGTTATCTATGAACATCATAAGTTCTCCAAGTAGTCCATATCCGAGGACGCGGCTATTCGAACAGATTCATTACCCTGCAGGGGTGCACTTCTTCACACACGCTCTTGCCACTTATCGTTGTGTGCTTATAAAACCAGGCACCTTGGCAACCTTCAAGCGGAAGCCCAGCGAGGGAGTCGGCCATGACCGTCAATCTCACAAGACCCTAGTCCAGGCTATCACCTATTTGAGACTAAACCCGCACAGAAGTCTGGCCGAAGTTTCCGCTACGGCCTCAAACGATGTGCGCAGGGGTCCCAAGCCCACCGTTCGGGTGCCACTTGGTACACCGTGCCACTGCCTACCGCGTCGTAGCCCACCCCTAAGGTCAGCGCTACGCACGGCCTCCAGCATGGCTACAAACACCATAAACTACTTGCAACTCCTGGACAAAGGACTAGGCGGTTGACAAGTCGAGCGGGGTCATATTTCAGGGCCCAGCATGTGGTAGTAACTATTCTTGGATCACAAACACGGAACTCAGTTCCTAAGAACGGTCCCAATGAGACAATCCGCTATGTACTCCTACATAGCCTCTCATCGCTACCTTTACCAAATCGAGTTCATCTTATAGCTCATCACATCAGAACAACACTGTTCACTCTGCTTCATCACCCAGATGAATCAGACCTGGCACAACTCTAAGCATAGCAGGCATAGCAAGCAAACCAGGTAAGCACATCAAGGCTCAAGCATCTACCAGGTATGCTAGGTTGCATGGTTTAGCTATTTACTGTGACAATGACAGGTCATGCAAAGGAATGGGTTCAACTACCGCAATAGATAGACAGTAGAAGCGTTTGTCCTAATGCAATAAACAAGAGCAGGAGCGAGAGAGGGGGATGTTATCGGTATGATCAATGGGGTTGCTTGCCTTGCAGGTTGGCCGGGAGGTACTCTCCTTCAGGGGATACTCGAGGGTATCTGATGGAGCAGAACCTACCGCGCCATAGACGGGGTAACAATCAATACACAGCAAGTGCAACAATATGATGCATGATCATGACATGGCAACATGCTGTAGATGTACTAATGCATCTATCATTAGAGTTAAATGGAGAAAGATTGAATATAGGTTCAAAATTGTTCTCCATATAATATTCCACATATTGCATTATTGCAAAATGTCATTGTTCATCTATCTAGGTTGCTCTAACATGCATGGTAATAGCACCAATGGATTCCTTAGATTTTTCTGATACTTTTTCATATATAAATTATTTCAATCTGAGCTACAGATTATTTTCTATGATTTTCTAAATTTTCAGCATTTTCTGGAATTAATTTAAATCAGAAAGTCATTTATTGCGTCAGCATTGCGTCAGCAGTCAACTGACCATTGCCAGGTCAAACCTGACAGCCAGGGCCTACCAGTCAGTGACACAGGGCTAATCCCCGGTCAAACCCGACGCTAATTGGGCTTTGACCCCCTGTGGGGCCCTCTGTCAGCGTCTATGTGTTTTAATCCCGGGAGGTTAGTCCTTAATGACGTCCACGTCGGACATCGCCGGAGTTTTGCCGGCGGTGACCAAAGTGACGGCGGCGCGTCGCCGGAATCGCGCTACAGGGCGACTCAGGGCACGCGGATACTACTGGGATGATGCCCGCACTGGGCCGCATCCATTTACGGCGTTAGTTGGCCGCGGGTGCACCAGAATGTTCCCCGTCGGCGACCTTGGTGGACACCGGAGCTCGGGTGAGCTTGGGGTCGTCGATCTAGTGCGCGACAGGACCGGGCGATGGCTCCTACGGCATCTACGCAGCTCCACGAGCTCGATGGTGGCCTCAGAGAGACCACCCGATCACCGGAGAGTCGCCGGTGTCGAGCTCGTGCGGCGGGGCTCCTCGGGTCTCGAGGAATCAGCAGCTACGGCATGCAATCGAGCAAGGGAGGAGGAGGAAAGGATCCAGCAGCTCACGGCGATTGCGACGACGTCGGAAACGGGCTCGGGGAGGCTCTGGAGACGGCGAATCGACGGCGGCGATCTCCGGGTCTGGAGGTTGAAGACGAGCTCGAGGGCGTCGAACGGAGGCCTCTGGCGGCGATTCCTTCGGCGGAGAGGGTTAGCGCGTCGAGGCAGAGCACAGGAGCTAGTCGGAGGCGAGGGGGAGCGGCTGGAGCGACGGCGCTACGGCGGCAGGGCTTTGGCGGCCATGGTGGATGGAGGGAGAGGAGAGGCAGAGGGGGCGAATGGTGAGGGAGAGCGGTCAGGGCGATCCAGACGCCTCTCGGGGCTTATCCCCATCGCGCTGGCGAGGAGGAGGCAGGCAGGGAGCTGCGTGGCAGCTCTGGCGCGAGCGCGCGGCGACCACGCGCTCGGCCTCCTGGACACCAGGAGGATGACGGTGGTGCTGGGCCAGATGGGCCGGCCTGGAGCTGGGCCTCAGGTGAGTTTCTCTCACTCGCTGCATTTCATTTCTTCTTTTAATATTTCTGTCCTTCGTGTTTTATTTTGTTTGGGCACAATCCCTAATTCAAAAATTGTTGAAATAATTCACAGATTTTTGTTTGAATATTTCAAACCTCCACAAGTATTTCCAGCAATTTTGAATAACTAAAATATTTATAATGCTTTATTTATCAATTTCATTAGCATTTGAATTAGTTTTAGAATTACTAACACTATTGTGAAAAATGAAATGTCCCCTGATATGTTGTTGCCAACATTTATCAGAAATAGTGGGCATTTTTTATGGGCATTTTGGATTCATTGAAAATTCAAACCATTTGAATTGGTTTAATTCAGGTGAGGTGTTGGGGTTTCTGTTGATCCCCATTTCATGTTGATGCAAAATTGAAACATGATGCACATACAGGCCAGCACAAAGCAAGGCTAACTAGGGATGTGGCAACTCACCCCCACTCAAAAGAATCTTGTCCCAAGATTTGGAAGTCGTCGGGAAGAGCACGGGGTACTCTAGTCGAAGACGGTCCTCCCTTTCCCATGTGGCTTCCTTCTCCGAATGGTGTGACCACTGAACCTTGAGAAACTTCATGTTTCGACGTCGAGTGGTACGCTTAGTTTGATCGAGGATATGAACAGGGTATTCTCGATATGTAAGGTTATCTTGGAGATCAAGCGTTTCGTGGTCCACTTCGCGGACAGGGTCCGAGAAGCAACGCCTGAGTTGCGAGACGTGGAAAACATCATGAACCTTGGAAAGATGCGGTGTAAGTTCCAATTGGTAGGCAACTTCTCCTCGTTTAGCAAGAATGCGAAAAGGACCAATGTAACGAGGAGCCAACTTGCCCTTGATACCAAATCATTGGGTACCCTTCAAAGGTGTAACCCGAAGGTAAGCCTTCTCGTCAACTTCAAAGGTCACAGCCTTATGATGACGATCATATTGGCTCTTTTGACGAGATTGGGCTGTTTTCAACTTTTCACGAATAATGTGAACTTGCTCTTCTGCATCCTGGATCATATCCGGGCCAAAGAGTTGCCTCTCTCCGGTTTCTGACCAGTTAAGAGGTGTTCGACACCTTCGTCCATAGAGAACTTCAAAAGGGGCTTTGCCTAAGCTTGACTGATAACTATTGTTATAAACAAATTCGGCGAACGGAAGACATTTCTCCCAATTCATTCCGAAAGAGATAACACAAGCTCTAAGCATGTCTTCCAGGATTTGATTGACTCGCTCTACTTGACCACTTGACTGCGGATGGAAAGCAGTGCTAAAGGAGAGATGAGTCCCCATAGCATTTTGGAAACTTTCCCAGAATCGGGAAGTAAAGATACTCCCACGGTCTAAGTTGATCTCCAAAGGAACACCATGAAGAGACACTAATCGAGAGATATATAGATCCGCTAGCTGACTAGCAGTTATACTCTCGCGAACAGGAAGGAAATGAGCCACTTTGGAAAGACGGTCAATGACCACAAAGATAGCATTATTCCCTCTCTTGGTCCTGGAAAAACCGGTGATGAAATCCATACCGACCTTGTCCCATTTCCATTCAGGAATAGCTAAGGGTTGAAGGGTGCCAACAGGCCTTTGATGTTCTGCCTTAACACGACGACAGACGTCGCAGTTAGCAACGAACTGAGCAATTTCTCTCTTCATTCTGGTCCACCAGAACCTCTGGCGTAGGTCCTGATACATTTTGGTACTACCAGGATGAATCGTGAGAGGGGAGTCATGAGCCTCCTTAAGGATCAGCTGCCGGAGATGTTGGTTTTTGGGAACCACCAAGCGGTTCTGGAATAACACAACACCTTGATCATCGATGGAGAAATCCTTAGCGTTTCCGCTAACGATATTCTCCTCGATCCGGGATATACCCTTATCACGCTTTTGGCCAGCTATGATTTGATCCCTAAGAGTAGGCTTCGCCACCAAGGTGGAAAGGAATCCTTGAGGAACAATGTGAAGGTTTAACTTCTGAAATTCCTCATAGAGAAGCGGTTGACCTTGTTGTAACATCAGATTGTTACAATAATATTTATGACTTAGTGCATCAGCCATGACATTGGCTTTCCCCGGGGTGTAAGTTATCCCTAAGTCGTAATCTGTGATCAACTCAACCCAACGTCTTTGCCTGAAATTCAAATCCGGTTGGGTGAAGATATATTTCAGACTTTAGTGATCAGTGTATATCTCGCAACGATTACCCAGAAGGTAATGTCGCCATGTTTTAAGTGCATGGACTACAGCTGCAAGCTCAAGATCATGTGTTGGATAATTATCCTCATGTGGACGCAGCTGTCGAGATGCGTAGGCAATCACATGACGATCTTGCATGAGAATGTAACCTAATCCTTGTCGCGAGGTGTCGCAATAGATAACAAAGTCCTTAGAAAAATCTGGTGGCACCAATACGGGAGCAGAAGTCAGGCGTCTTTTCAGTTCCTGAAAACTGTACTCACATTGTGGGGTCCACTCGAACTTTTTATCTTTCTTGAGGAGTTCAGTAAGAGGTTTCGCAACCTTGGAGAAGTTCTCGACAAAGCGGCGACAATAGCTCGCTAAGCCAAGGAAACTCCGAACTTGCTTTACCGATTCAGGTTGAGTCCAATCAAGGACGGCCTGAACTCGCTCGGGATTGACAGCAATGCCCTTGCCAGAGATTACATGGCAAAGATAGGTCACTTCTGGTAGCCAGAATTCACACTTGGAGAATTTGGCATACAGGCGATGCTCTCAAAGTTTCGTCAATACCAGCCTAAGATGCTCGGCATGATCTCGTTCGTTCTTCGTGTAGATGAGTATATCATCGAGGTAAACCACGACGAATTTATGCAGATACTCCATGAAGATCGAATTCATCAAACGAGAGAAGGTGGCTGGAGCATTGGTTAGTCCGAAGGACATGACGGTGTACTCGTATTGGCCATAACGAGTAGCAAAAGCCGTTTTTGGAATGTCCCCATTCCTGATTCTGATTTGATGGTATCCCAACCTCAAATCCATTTTGGAGAAGACTGAGGATCCAGTGAGTTGATCATACAAGTCATTGATCCTGGGAAGCGGATACTTGTTCTTTATTGTCACCAGGTTCACTGGTCGGTAATCTACAACCATCCGGTCCGTTCCATCCTTCTTCTTGACGAAGAGGACGGGGAAAGCCCAAGGAGAAGAACTAGGGCGGATGAATCCCTTTTTCAAGGCCTCATCGAGTTGTTTATTTAGCTCGGCTAGTTCTAAGGGTGCCATCTTATAGGGTCTTCTGGCTATTGGGACAGTCCCTGGAATGAGGTCTATCACAAACTCTACATCTCTGACAGGTGGAATACCTGGCAGTTCCTCTGGAAAGACATCCGGGAAGTCACGGACCACCGGAATATCCTCAAGTTCTGGAAGAGGGTTAGCATTGAGAGAATAGAGTTGGCACTTAGCCACTCGAGTTGAAAAGGTGACTATCTCACCTGAAGGATGTGTAAGTTTAACATTTCCTGAATGAGTATCAATCTTGGCATAATGGCCTTTCATCCAGTCCATACCCAAGATGATATTGATGTCCGAAGACTTTAAAGCTATCAGGGAAGCTAAAAAGACTAGCCTATCCACGAGAATCTCATTGTCATGGCTCACTCTAGAAGTTTGCCATTTTGATCCAGGAGTCTGAACTACTAATGGAGTGGGCATATCACAAAAGGACATGTTATGCAAATGTGCATAACTTTCTGAGATGAATGAATGAGATGCACTAGTATCAAATAGAACAGATGCTGGATGACTATTGACAAGGAGTGTACCAAGCACAACGTCAGGGTCATCATGTGCCTCTTCAAGGGTGACATTGTTCACACGACCACGAGCAGGAGTTGGTTTCACGTAATAAGCCTTGCCCGGCTTACCACGTCCAGCTGGCTTGGCGTTGTTTTGGGGACACTCACGAGAATAGTGTCTAGGCTCTCCACATTTGTAGCAGATCATAGTTGAAGACCTCGGAGCAGTATTAGCAGCATTTCCACCATAAGGCTTGGCTGGAGGGTTGTTCTGATTTGGGCGAGGCGCCTCATAGGATGGCTTCGCAGTGTACCTTGATGGCAGAGCAGTGTTGGGAACCCACACCCGGCGCTTATGGGAACCTGAGCCGGATGAGGAGCTGAAGTCACGAGTGTGCTGCTTGGTTGCCTCGTAATCAGTCTGTCCAGTCTTGGCATTGATAGCCTTGTTGACAAGAGCCTTGAAGGTAGCGCACTCATGTAGGCGCAGATCACGACGGAGCTCGGGATTGAGTCCCTTGCGGAACCTAGCTTGCTTCTTTGCGTCAGTTGACACTTACTCTAGTGCATAGCGTGCAAGATTACCGAACTCATGGCTGTAAGCATCCACAGTCATCTTACCCTGGGTGAGGGCACAGAACTCCTCTCTCTTACGGTCCATCAGACCTTCAGGAATATGGTGGGTGCGGAAAGCACTGCAGAAGTCAGCCCATGTAGTAGCGGGGCCCTCTGGGCGCATAGCCTCATAATTTTCCCACCATTGACTGGCGGGTCCTTCAAGGAAGTACGTGGCAAAATTAACCTTGTCCGCTTCAGCCACATTCACAGAACGAATATTGCGGGTCATACTGGAAAGCCAATCATCCGCATCAAGGGGGTCAACGGAATGATGGAACTTTGGTGGATACAGCTTCACGAAGTCATTGAGGGACATAGCATCATTACGCTCATTGCGGGGAGGGCATGCTGTATTATGTTCAATACGATCTAGCAGCCTGTTGGTCTCTCTCTTGTTGCGTTCTGCCTCAAGCATCACCTCCGCCAAAGATGGCGGGTGAGGCAGGTTCTCTTGCCTTGCTCCACTGCCCTCGCCCTGCTCATAAGCAGGAGCGGGGTTGTTCCTGGTGGAAACCATCCGGAGGAAGTAAAACCCACATCTTAGACAAGGAAGACATCAACTCTATCATAGGCGATGCGGAATGCACTACATCTCCTAGAAGAAATCGGACAGCATAACGGCTGAAAATGCTCAAAAACAATTTTGAGACATTCCGAAAAGATTGGATAGCATAGCCACTCAACTTTCTAGCATCAAGATTCTAACCAAAAGATTGTCACACAGAGGCAATACTTGAAAACTGGAGTTGACTCTCAAGCAGCTTAGTCTACAAGTCCATTGTTAGTAACTCGTCGTCCTGAGAGGTAGATAAGAAGCCTAGCTCTTAACCCCGTAGAAAATAAGAGGGTGACTCAGAATAGAATGACTTGGGAAGAGGAGTAAAAAGAGCCTTGCGTTCCCTTCCACAATCAATTCCCTTACATAACTAAAGCATTTCTAGACTCAACTTCGACCAGTTTGGCTTGGTAATCCTACAGTCAGTCAGGCTCTGATACCAACGCTGTCGGGAACCCGATCCTAAGCCATAAGAATCTAGCATGTAACACTTCACATTACTTTGCGGCCTCACGCACGGTTATCACCATGGCTGCCACCTTACCTGGGCCGGGACCGTTTGCGCCTTTTGGCTCACGAATGTGAATATGTCGCTAGCATTCAAATGTCAAAGAACTCGGGTCGACATGACTAGTCATAGAACCCAAGTAGCACATCCGTACAGGGACAGGCATACGTAACCCAGCAATGCAGGTGTCGGCCTCAGCGTGTGTAGACGAGTCATAGCAAGCTACAAGGACTCCATTACGCCGTGGGACATAAATGTCATCACTGCACGTAGACGAGTCATAGCAGGCTACAGGGACTCCATTACACTGCGAGACATTTCCCCGAAGGGACAGACACAGCAGCAAAGAAGGATACATGCCGGTCAATCAATGTGTCCGGAGCAGTAGCAAGCTACCAAGGCTCGGTGGAAGCACAAAGAGGCATTTCCCCATAAAGAGTACTACTAGAGGCACACAACTAGGTGTCGAATCCCATACATACCGTTACACGTCACACGTACGCACGACATGTCTGATATGCATAGATACAACTATGGCATCACCACACAACCATACAACAACACAACATTTATTTAGAAGGCTCAGAAGAGCCTTACATAATAAGTTCATACAGGTAGGGGTCACATGACCCGACACTCAAGTCATACAAACATGTTCATACAAACCAAGCTGAAGATTAAAGCTGTCTGAGTACAGACAGTTGAAAGGTAAGAAGGCATTAAGCCTGACTATCTACAACCCATCACAGGGCATCAGATCGTAGCTAGGCTACCAGCTACTTGGCGTCGTCGACGTCTAGATAGAACCCACCAGATGGGTCCATATTCTCATCTGCAACAGTTATTAAGCAAACATGAGTACAATCGTACTCAGCAAGTCTTTAAAGCAGACCTAGGCTATTCATGTTCATGTTTCAACAAGGGGAGTAGTGTGGTTTATGCAGCAAGCCAGCTTTGACTCTTGGCTAGCCTATACTACGACTACCAGTGCTTTGAACAAGTTTTGAGATGGCGCACACGAGTCCACTAACACCACATCAATACACCACCATGGATCCACTCCCGTCACCCATGAAAGTGCCATCCACGGTACTCACACTTGTCTTGAGTCTTTTATGAGTAACCATCAAGTTATCTATGAACAGCATAAGTTCTCCAAGTAGTCCATATCCGAGGACGCGGCTATTCGAACAGATTCATTACCCTGCAGGGGTGCACTTCTTCACACACGCTCTCGCCACTTATCGTTGTGTGCTCATAAAACCAGGCACCTCGGCAACCTTCAAGCGGAAGCCCAGCGAGGGAGTCGGCCACGACCGTCAATCACACAAGACCCTAGTCCAGGCTATCGCCTATTTGAGACTAAACCTGCACGGAAGTCCGGCCGAAGTTTCCGCTACGACCTCAAACGATGTGCGCAGGGTTCCCAAGCCCACCGTTCGGGTGCCACTTGGTACACCGTGCCACTGCCTACCGCGCCGTCGCCCACCCCTAAGGTCAGCGCTACGCACGGCCTCCAGCATGGCTACAAACACTAGAAACTACTTGCAACTCCTGGACAGAGGACTAGGCGGTTGATAAGTCGAGCGGGGTCATATTTCAGGGCCCAGCATGTGGTAGTAACTATTCTTGGATCACAAACACGGAACTCAGTT
This sequence comes from Elymus sibiricus, assembly GCA_039707655.1. Taxonomy (NCBI): domain Eukaryota; kingdom Viridiplantae; phylum Streptophyta; class Magnoliopsida; order Poales; family Poaceae; genus Elymus; species Elymus sibiricus. The sequence continues at coordinate 231,615,267 of CM077671.1, read as the reverse complement.
CCTAAGAACGGTCCCAATGAGACAATCCGCTATGTACTCCTACATATCCTCTCATCACTACCTTTACCAAATCGAGTTCATCTTATTGCTCATCACATCAGAACAACACTGTTTCACTCTGCTTCATCACCCAGATGAATCAGACCTGGCACAACTCTAAGCATAGCAGGCATAGCAAGCAAAGCAGGTAAGCACATCAAGGCTCAAGCATCTACTAGGTATGCTAGGTTGCATGGTTTAGCTATTTATGGTGACAATGACAGGTCATGCAGAGGAATGGGTTCAACTACCGCAACAGATAGACAGTAGAAGCATTTGTCCTAATGCAATAAACAAGAGCAGGAGCGAGAGAGGGGGATGTTATCGGTATGATCAATGGGGTTGCTTGCCTTGCAGGTTGGTCGGGAGGTACTCTCCTTCAGGGGGATACTCAAGGGTATCTGATGGAGCAGAACCTACCATGACATAGACGGGGTAACAATCAATACACAGCAAGTGCAACAATATGTTGCATGATCATGACATGGCAACATGCTGTAGATGTGCTAATGCATCTATCATTAGAGTTAAATGGAGTAAGATTGAATATAGGTTCAAAATTGTTCTCCATATAATATTCCACATATTGCATTATTGCAAAATGTCATTGTTCATCTATCTAGGTTGCTCTAACATGTATGATAATAGCACCAATGGATTCCTTGGATTTTTCTGATACTTTTTCATATATAAATTATTACAATCTGAGCTACAGATTATTTTCTACGATTTTCTAAAGTTTTCAGCATTTTCTGGAATTAATTTAAATCAGAAAGTCATTTATTGCATCAGCTCTGCGTCAGCATTGCGTCAGCAGTCAACTGGCCGTTGCCAGGTTAAACCTGACAACCAGGGCCCACCAGTCAGTGACACAGGGCTAATCCCCGGTCAAACCCGACGCTAATTGGGCTTTGACCCCCTGTGGGGCCCTCTGTCAGCGTCTATTAGGTGTTTTAATCACGGGAGGTTAGACCTTAATGACGTTCATGTCGGACGTCACCGGAGTTTCGTCGGCGGCGACCAAAGCGACGGCGGCGCGTCGCCGGAATCGCGCTACAGGGCGACTCAGGGCACGCGGAGACTACTGGGATGATGCCCGTGCTGGGCCGCATCCATCTACGGCGTTAGTTGGCCGCGGGGGCGCCGGAATTTTCGTCGGCGGCGACCTTGGCGGACACCGGAGCTCGGGTGAGCTCGAGGTCGTCCATCTAGTGCGCGACAGGACCGGGCGATGGCTCCTACGGCATCTACGCAGCTCCACGAGCTCGATGGTGGCCTCAGAGAGACCACCCGATCACCGGAGAGTCGCCGGCGTCGAGCTCGTGCGGCGGGGCTCCTCGGGTCTCGGGGAATCAGCAGCTACGACATGCAATCGAGCAGGGGAGGAGGAGGAAAGGAACCAGCAGCTCACGGCGATTGCGACGGCGTCGTAAGCGGGCTCGGGGAGGCTCTGGAGACGGCGAATCGACGGCAGTGATCTCCGGGTCCGGAGGTTGAAGACGAGCTCGAGGGAGTCGAACGGAGGCGTCTGGCGGCGATTCCTTCGGCGGAGAGGGTCAGCGCGTCGAGGCGGAGCTCAGGAGCTAGTCGGAGGCGAGGGGGAGCGGCTGGAGCGACGGCGCTACGGCGGCAGGGCTTCGGCGGCCATGGCGGATGGAGGGAGAGGAGAGGCAGAGGGGGCGAATGGCGAGGGAGAGCGGTCGGGGAGATCCAGATGCCTCTAGGGGCTTATCCCCGTCGCGCTGGCGAGGAGGAGGCAGGCAGGGAGCTGCGTGGCAGCTCCTGCGCGAGCGCGCAGCGACCACGCGCTCGGCCTCCTGGACGCCAGGAGGACGACGGCGGTGCTGGGCCAGATGGGCTGGCCTGGAGCTGGGCCTGAGGTGAGTTTCTCTCATTCGCTGCATTTCGTTTCTTCTTTTAATATTTCTGTCCTTTGTGTTTTATTTTGTTTGGGCACAATCCCTAATTCAAAAATTGTTGAAATAATTCACAGAGTTTAGTTTGAATATTTCAAACCTCCACAAGTATTTCCAACAATTTTGAATAACTAAAATATTTATAATGCTTTATTTATCAATTTCATTAGCATTTGAATTAATTTTAGAATTACTAACACTGTTGTGAAAAATGAAATGTCCCCTGATATGTTGTTGCCAACATTTATCAGAAATAGTGGGCATTTTTGATGGGCATTTTGGATTCATTGAAAATTCAAACCATTTGAATTGGTTTAATTCAGGTGAGGTGTTGGGGTTTCTGTTGATCCCCATTTCATGTTGATGCAAAATTGAAACATGATGCACATACATGCCAGCACAAAGCAAGGCTAACTAGGGATGTGACAGATTCGCTCCAAGACGGGTTTCACTCGGGGATCGGTGAGCTTCGTGGAGCCCCACGCGAGGGTCTTCTCGGGCAGCTCCGTCGGGAGCTCCAGACGCGGATCGAGGCCCTGGGCATCCAGGAAGACCCAGCGGTGCCTGAAGCCCTCCACCTTCTTCCCGGCCTTCAGGTGCATGTTCCCGCTCTGGACCGCGATGAAGGAGACGCACGCCGGCCGGTGCGTGCTGTCATGGAGCAGCAGGCTGAAGTAGTAGCGGAAGAGGGCCACTGAGGGTCTCACGCCTACGAAGGCCTCGCAGTAGAAGGCGAAGACAGACAGGAGTAGGATGGAATTGGGCTGAAGAAGGAGGGCCTGGATCCCGTAATGCTCAAGGATGGCGGTGAAGAACCCCGAGAAGGGCGGGACGAGCCCGGAGAAGATGCTGTGGAGGAAGAAGGGGTAGACTGTTTTCTCCAAGGTGCGCTGCTCCGTAGAGCCGCACCAGATCAAGGTCTGCCCCCACTCATTGGAGTCGCCCGCCGTCAACGGAAGTGCTGGGGCGAGGTCCCCCTCCTTGGCAATGGTGGATGCCGTAAGCGCCGGCAAGGGGGAAGAGGAGGCCGAGGCCTGAGCCTCAGACTTTGACTTCCCGACGGGAGCCATCTGAAGAATCCTTAAGGTTGGGGGAGCAAGAAGAAGTACGGCATTGCGCCAAGATCTGGAGGAAGTTCTCTCGAAGGAAAGGGGATCTGAGTAGGGGAGCAAGAGCGCAAGGAAGAAGAGCAACGATGGCTCGACAGCGGGTGCCGGGCTTTTGTCAGCCTGGGCAGTTGGCGAGGCGACGTGGTAGCGGAGGCGTCCGTGTCCTACCACGTGCCACGTGTCGAGCCTGGACCGCAGGCAATTGGGGGCCCGCGGCATTTTCACCCTTCGCTCCTTGCTTCCGCCTCGAAGCCAGGATAGGCACGCCCTGGCCCGGGGGCTACTGTCGGCGTTCTGGGATCGGGGGTACCCAGACCTGCCTGCCTGTGGCCCAGCGTGTGGCCCACCTCGACGCCCCGGTATGGTTTAGCGGCAAGACCCCCAAGACAAGGCCCTCGCGAGAGCCCCAGCCTCACGAGGCAAACAACGCCAAGACCTCTAGAGGAGTGGCCTCCCCAGGCTGCCTCCCGAGGAGCGGAGATTTCTATGCAGGTACCCGGCCTCAGGAGGCTGCGATGACGTCAGCCATGACGACCAAGGCCAGGCGGGCGCCAGCGGGTGCAGAGGGGATAGTTTCCTCTTTTGTGCTAAGGAGGCAAGAACGTACGCGGGTTCCTAAGGAATACCCCAAAGGTTTCCGTACCGGTGCAACAAGACCAAGAACACGAGCTCGGCAGGACAGATGTCATCGCCGAGCCCACCTCTGCGTCACGCCCAGAAGCTTTGCAGGCGAAGACCACTTTCCGTCAGGATAGTATGTACCTCTTGTCCCCTTTCAAAATTGGCTGTTGTGGGATCCCTTCCCGCCTATGAGATAAGGGAAGAGGACAAAGGCCACTATAAATAGGGACTAGCCTCCATCGTAGAAGGGGGAGACCGATCTTCACTTTCGAGCCCTCACGAGGTTGTTCAACCACTGTACTAGTGTCACACCCTGTGTTCTGACCCTCCTAGCTAAGTTAACATAGCTTAAAAATTAGGACCAATCAAAACTTTTTGTGTGCTTGTGATGCTTGACTTGATTGATGATTGTCTGATTGCTTGCTTGTGCTCTATATTCATAAAACTTCCTCCTACCCTGAAGAACTCTTTTCCTTGATCCAAACTCTTGTCCGATGATCATGCCATGTGTATAGGACCTAAAACTATTTTTTATCAAATACTATCTTGGCAAAAAGCATGTATTCAAATTAGGTTTTCAAAAACCCCTGAATTGAGATTTGTACTACAAGTCCTCAAACCGGGTGGCTTCTTTTGCCCCAAAGACTTTATTTGAAACCTACTATATATAATACTTCCCTTAACCACAAAATATTAATTTTAAAGATTATTTTACTATTTTATTTAAAGGCTTTTTCTTAAGGCCAGAGATAGTTTTGTACAGGGAAAATTTATTTAAATGCTATGGAAATATTTCAGAAAATTTATAGAAACTCAGTGGACATATAATATCCATATATATGAGTTTCAACACATGGTGATGTTCAAAATATTGGACAAAACCCTATGAAGCATTTGAAATATTTCTATAAGAAATATTCTCAATAAAATCCAGGAAAATTCCAGCAAGTCACACATGCTATATGTGATGATCTTGCAAAGTTTCATCTCAATCCCAATTGTTTTGCTTCACCAAAATATTCCAAAACCCTCTCTGTCCAGAATCAAATTTGAGAAACTTTACATTGTGAAGTTTCTCCTATTGCCCTCAAACTTTATGGACATGTTCTAATCCCCAAATAATGCTACTACATCAAGTGGTGCATTTAGGAGATTAATTTAGCATGCCTAGATCAACAGAAATCTGATTCTGTTAATTTCTAGGGTTTACCAAGTTTGTGTTATCAACTTTCTTCATTTAGGCTCAAAACCTGTGATCGGCACCAAATAGACTTGTCATTTAACCCTGGGAAATATCAAGGCCATAGGATTCCTCTACCTAGCCCAATCACAGCACAAACACCTTCAGCCATAAGCTTGTGGACAAGCAAAGTGGGCCCAAAAAGATTCTCCTTGTCTCTAACTTTTTACCACAGCATGGGCTAGCCCCCTTCTACCCCCAGTAACCTTGCCATGGCCTCTGCTCAATCATTTGGGAGGTAACTACCTTATTTTCCCTCTCTTTTTATCATGGAAGCACCTCTCCTCCCTCTCTCCCACTATTCTATTCTTGCAATTACCCCCCAAACTCGTATACTACACTCTTTGCATGTCAATACATCAAACCAAACCCAGATAAGGCATGCTCATGTGGAAAATATGAGCTAATCATCTGAAACCAAATTACGGCAGTAAATGTAGCTTTGTACTACAAGTACCTTGCCCTCTTATTTCCCTGATCTGAAACTTGGTGTACATATAGTCCTTCCATACCTAAGGCTACTAGACAAGGTATTACCCATAGTTCCCTACAGTAAAATCCCATTATGTCAGCCCCAAGTTTGTTGCTGCAAACTTAACCTTAGTGGTGGACCACCCCACCTAGCTCCATAGGTAGTGAAACTCCACCAGTGCTCTCATGCATGAGTGCCTAACACATTAGACAACTTTACCTGACCGAAAAGATGCCCTGGGCATGCCTTAGCGTGGTGACCACGCAACTGACATGCAAAACCGGCGCTCTACCACTTGTCATCGTCGGGTAGCTCACGTCTGGCAACGGTAGGATGCCCATGCGCGCCAGGGTATCCCTCTAAGTATCCCATGCCTCACCCCGATGTCGGGATCCAGCCAAAGGAGCTCAGGGGTGCGTGCTCACCGCACCCGAAGACCTCCGGCGGACACCCGAGCCCCCACTCCGTCGCCCCCCTCTATTTCTTCCCTCCCCAAGCTCTCTGTCGCGCGGATGCCACCCCCCTCTCTCCCGTGAGCCTACTGAGCTAGCCCTCTCCCCCTCTCATGGCCTCCATCGACGTCAATGGCCGGCGACTTCCCAACGGCCTCAGCTCCGAATTCAACCACCCCGAGCTTCCCCCTCGTCCGTAGCCACTCCGGTGCCCCCTCCTAGTCGCCGCAAAGCCCACCAAGCACCTCCGCTCCTTCCCGGGGCGTTGGGTGCTCAGAGACGGTGATGGACGACAGCCTTTTTCCACGGCCCTCCGCGCCGGCGTCGCTGCGGTCCTCCCTTGCGGGCGCGCAGCACAGCGATGGGCGCGGCAGGGCGTCCCGAAACGCCCGCGTTGAGAACCCCGCCGGAGACGGTCGGTGGAGCAAGCCCCGGTGCGCGCTCGGCCTTCCCCTGCCTCTCCTTTGTGTGGGCGGGGGGAGGGAGGTGAGCCTGCCGATGGGTCCCGCCTGTTGGCCAGCCGACGGGGCTGGGGCACTAACGGGTGGGCCCCGGCTCCTGTTAAGTGGAGGCGCCCCTCCGTGCTATCTGCCTCCCTGCGAAGGAGGCGCATTCTATGGAATGCGCCTTCGGCTTCGCCCTAGCCACCAGGCCGAGCGACTGGGCCAGCCCATTTACTATCTTGCGCACTGTGCACAGTTTAGTCTTTCTGGTGAATTACTTTTCCTTTTTCTTTTTCCAGTGGCACTAATTAATTCATAGCAAATTCATTTTAACTCCAAATTAGTTGATTCAGACTCCTAAGTGTTTCTAAAATCCTTCTCTATCCAGAAATATATCTTACATATTTTTCCTGCAAACTTTTCTTTTGAGTTCAATTCAAATTTGAATTTGAACTATGAAATGCATCACTTGCAAAATTCCTAGAGAGTTCAAATTAACTCCAAATGGGGTGATTCAAATTCCTAGATGGCTATATTGTCATGCCCCATTTATTAAGTCATGATTAACATTTTTCCATGCATTATTTCTGTTAGGCCAAATAAAATAGGTACCTTTTTCCATTATTCCATATTAGAAAACCCCAAGTTTATTCATCCCAACTAAAAATCAAGTGAAACCACTTTCTAAAATATTATAAAATCATGCCCTGTTTGATGGGTGCATTCACTCATTTTTGTCAAAATATTTTCTGTAGACTTTTCCCCAAAACCATTAATACATCTATTTCCACCATTCCAAGAGCCTCATTGATCCAACTCCAGTAGAGCAACTTTAGGAATTTTTCTTATGACCAGAGATGTCCAAGAAAAATAAATCTCCTATTTATAGAGCAATTTTATTTCCCTGCTGGTTGTGTTGCTTATTGTGGTTATTTCCGACACTAGTTGACGAAGTAGACGGAGTGCTCGGAGTTGGACGAGAAGCATGTGAAGACCTCGAAGACGTTGCTAAGCCAGGCAAGCAGCCCTTTGACCATGACTATGCAATGCTTTTATTGCATGGCGTATAGCACTTTATTTCGTGATGTTGATCATGTTGATGTGGTGACCACTTCGGTGGGATGCCTCTGATACTTTTCCATTGATACTTGGATCGTGCATGACCCAACTTCCTTATAAGGGTTGTGCGAGTGGGAGTAGATAAGATGCTTAGTAGATGCTACGCAAACGGGATGGGAATATGCATGGAGTTGGAAACAAAGTGTTTTCTAATACTTTTTGAAAACCCCGTCAGGTGCCACTAATGCCTGAGGGAGATGATGTTGGGCTAGGTAACCACTTGAGAAAGAAGTGGTGTACCGGAGCAAGTTGTGTGTGTGTTTTCGAAACGGATTAGATTTAAGGTCTGCTAACCGTCCCAACCTTACATGTGCGACCACTCTACCCCTATATGGGAAGGGGCTTTGTTGATTACTTTGGTCGGTACTAACAGGGAGCCCGCATTACTAGTGGCCGGAGAGTATGAGTTACTCTCTCGATACGGGGTCGTGCCTGGTAGGTTGACCATGCGCTGTCTTTACAGGCACCGGGCACACCGTTGCGTCCCTTCATGGATGGTACTATGTTGAGCAAGGCTCGTGTTTGTACATCATGAAGACGTGGGCCAACGAGTGGACTCTTTGTTTAGTGTCGTCAAGGGAAAGGCATTGTTTGGGTGCTTACCTTGGGTATGTAATATACCGCGAGTCGTGGATGACACGGAAGTTCCCCGAGTCTTGTGGGTAAAGTGTGCAACCTCTGCAGAGTGTAAAACTATTCGAATATCCGTGTCAACGGTCATGGACAGTTGGAGGTCCTTCTTAAACTACGTCTAGATGTTTTCTCAAAAATTGGTGTGTGTGTGTGACAAAGATGATACTTGAGTTAAGTCGGATGACTTGACATGATGACTGAACATGAGATGTTCAACCCTTGCTTATGATGATATCTGTGACTTGTTCGTATGGATATCTGCTACCTCATGATGCATGCTTTTAATTGACCATGCCATTGCAGTCAAAATTAGCTTTTCTGCAAAAACTTACCTACTTAGTGCTATACCATGCACTGTTATTGCCTTGTTCCAAACATGGGTTGCTTGCGAGTACATTCAAAGTACTCATTGGCTTGCCACTGGTTATTTTATTGGCCAGGCATGAAAGACCAGGTTATGATGAAGATTACGTTGGTGACGAACGTGCGAGCTAGGACGCTTCCCAGTCAGATTGCCTGTGGGGTTATGGCAGATGGCATGGGTTCACTCTATCATTGAAGATTTCTGCTGTGAGATTGTGAAGACTTGGCCATAAAGGCCATATTGAGTACAAACGGTATGTAATGAGTGTAAGACTCTTGTTATCCAGTTTCTGTGTGTTCAGTGAGCATTGATCTCTGGGATCACTGTGCACGTACATTCGGTGATCACGACTTATGAGTTGGGGTCCCCACAGAGCTGGTATCAGATCCATCCTGACTGTAGGAAGCCCTTAGTTAGCATGGATGTAGTTAGAACAAGACTATTTTTCTAGACCCCTCAAAATCACTTACTAAACCTCTATATTTCTCACCTCTCCTAAACATTCAAAGGAAGCAAGGTTTTGCCTTAGCACCTCCACCCTTTTTCTCTTTGCTCTCCTCATCTTCTCTTTCGAAACCTCGCAAACGGTCGATAGTACCCTTATGCCCCTGACCACTGGATTCCTTGAAATCCTCGTGGGTAACCTGGAAGCAAACCACCTTGCTAGGCATTGCCCACATCCCTTGAACACAAATTTGACGACACCACAACAAGACGATACCAACTGAAGATGGTGACACCCTCGACACTGCCCCAAGATGGTGCCACCTTGGCCTTCGATGACCAGGGCACAAGACATGCAATGTCATGATATGCATCGCTAATAGAGCAAACCTGTCCTTTTCGTTGTTGTGTCGGCAACCACCAGTGGATGAGAACCTTGCCATTTGGTCCGCCTCACCATAGTGAGCAGGAAAACGGTTCTCTTCATCCCCCGCTCTCGTTGTTGATATTATCAACATGACCGACAAGTTGGAACTCTATCATGCCTTGTGGATGTCATTGCATAAAGGGTTGCCCACTTGGAACTCTCGACGCCTTGAAGGACAAGAAGGCATTGGCATGATTACGAAGAGAATAGAAGACCCATTAATGACAGCCATGAGGAACCACCTTTGTCATCAACTCACCAGACACAAAGTTGTCCAGGACTCTTCAAGCACAACCCAGATCATTTCGATGAACAACTACCAGAGGCATAGCGAGCCCTGAAGAAGACCCAGAAGGCTGAGCAGACTCCTCTCCTAGACACGAAGCAAGCAAGACTGCTGAGTCCGAGAAACCCTAGGGTAGGATGAGTCGTGTATTTCCCATGCGAAGTCGAGTCCGTGTGATGATTCAAATAGAACCATAATTGTGTGTTGCTTGTTTTTGCTTGTTTGTGCTCTGGTGAAAGTCGCACTTTTGCCCTAGGCAACAAGTACGCGACTATATCACCTACCTTACCTTAATATTTTTGTTTGGCCTTTTCGGCACTTGTTCGATTGCACTTGCACTATACCACCCCCTTAGGCACTCTCCTCTTTGCTACTTTTCCCTCTTTCCCCATCTCGTCAACAAAAGGCCGGCAAGACAAGATACACCAAGGATCCACCTCGACAGACAGCTAGCGTTGAAGACTATGTCTACAGCGTACTCAACCAGACGCAACCACGTAGGGTTATGCTCTTCCCTCAAGACTGGAAACCCCTCCTCTGACCACCCTAGACCTCACAGGCTTCCCCAGATCAAGCCTCTGATCTCGTGTTTAATACACGGATTTGCCAGAGCACCAGTTAAGCCTCAGTAAACCCTGATTAGCGTTGGGTTCATTATGAGACTAGTGATCACAGTGAACAAACACCTTTTATCCCTAAGACAACACTTGAACTGATGTTGCCACAGGGTAGATTGTTTTGAGGATGCATAGTTAGTAAACTGATGATTTGACGAGGTTGTAGTGGATATCTTGAGGAAGTAGTTGAGACCCTTGGATGGATTACAATACTCCATGTTGATAGACGGACTTGGTGGATCAAATTAATAGAGTTGCACAACTTACTTCTCCCTTGAGTCAATTGGATTTAGTAGGACGATTGTGATCACAAGCTGAAATTATTGGTGGATTAATGACTTGACTTTGGCAAGCAATATTGATAGTGGATTGATGGTGATACAATAGTGACTAGAGTAACTAGTAGGGAATTCTTACTAGATGTAAACCTTGGATTTAAATAGGTGATTCTAATAGGTGCTCAGGCTTAATCAAACTGCAAGTTTCGGAGTAATTTGGATTTAGTCCGATGATCTTGATCTTGATACCATGTTTCTCGGTGGAAGGCAAACCAGGAATATTGGATGGTTGTCAGAATTGATGCAAGGATCCATATGCACCTAACATCGGAATTTTCTAGATCACCATGGTGAGAATTGCTGGTTATACTGTGATGAGATAGTTCTTTCTGGGATTTGGGGATTTAGGAAATCTGGAGATATATGGAACGTCATCGGTATTGGATTTGTAGCAGTAATAGATCATGTAATAATGGATGGTATTCGTGGATCGATTAACTGGATTCGTAGGAAGGAAACGAGGTCTTGGATTGTATATTACATGTTTCCTTAGCATAGAGATGCAACACCTTAGACCTTGGATGTGTTAGCTGAATACTTGGATTTGTAGCATCCCAATCAAGCTTAGCAGCTTGTATGCTTCCCGAGGATTTTTTTCATAGGGATATATATATGAGTTAGCTATGGTACATATGGGGTTTTGGTTTAGCCCTTCTCTCGAACCTTGGAGTTGAATAGCATGAGTGATGTTGGAGTTGACTTATATAAGATGATACCTTCGATGATACAGGAAGATTTTGTTTAGAGCAATAGGTAGGACTATTGGCATCTAAGAACTGTGCTCAAGGATAAAATGATAGACGTTCACTCACATCCTCAGCTCCTTGAAACCCCGAAGCTTTACCGAGCCCTGACATGGTCGGAATATGATCATAGGCTTTGGCTCTAAGTCAAAAGACTGTGGTCGATACCTCACCTCGACCACCACCAATCATGTCCATAAGGAAGATGGACACGAAGGACTATATTTTGATTGACCACAAACCCCTGGACAAGTGACCATCCAGAGCAAATGCCCGCTCCTCTCACATATCCCACGAGCAATGTGCTTGTGTGATACTTGGGGAAATATGTTGTTGTCCTCACAGATGACATACTTATCTACCCACTGAGAGGAAGGAACACTTAGTCCTATTTGGATAAGCCCTAGAAGCACCAACTGCCTTGCCTCTCAAGGTGCAAGGTTTTACCTTAAAGAAGTTGGACTTCTCGAAGCACCCTCCCTGTAGCAGAAGACATTCTTGCCTAAGCAAGATGAAGAACCACTACGGTTGCGAAGCCACGATGACAAAGAAGAAGAATCAAGAGAAGTTAACCACCGCTCCTCTGTCGGCTACATCAACTAGACTATATCAAGAAGCACCGACGTTAAAGCACTATGAAGCCCTTGGACGTGAAGAGAAATTAAGGGCCCCTTGTTTTAAGTTGTCACCTATCAGTTCCTGACTAAGAGGGAACCGGGAGGTTGATAGCACCCCACACTCCACCACTTCAACGATATACAGGGAAGCATGATGTCCCTACTCTCTCCAGATGCTGGGAATGAAGTAGGATAACTGTCATGACTTCATTATTAGCCCCTTTTTGGTCCAATCAAGACGCGATCCTGATTGGATCATTGTGAAACACCTGACAAAGGTAGTTCACCCTGCTTGCCAACCTCGGACCTTGGGGATTGGACGGCTGGTCTATACTTTTGGTAGCCAGCTCATCTAGGAACCCTCGAATACCTTACCACAATTGGCTACGGAGGGACACGTAGACCAAACACTCGAAGGCACGCTAGCAACTTGCGTCTGTGACTACGAAGACAAGTGACCAAGGATGATCAAAGAACGTACCTCGACAACTTTGTCAAGCGGAAGGCCTCGAAAAGAAGCCTACGTTGACACGCCTCAACGTTCTCGTGGATGAAGACCACCTGCGATTGAAGATCACCTGCCATAAGGGACTCGAGGACTTCCCCGTCGACGAGAGCTACACCAAGACTCGACCCTTCTATTCTAACGCGAGACATCTAGATGTCGCTAACCAGCATGAGCAACCCTAGGACCAGCCCTCAGACACACTATTTTTCCCCATATTTCGACTTTGGAATACACACGCAAGTTGGGCCCTTGCCAGAACCTCGTTCACCAAACCCTTGACCTTTAGGCAAGCCCAACACAGTGTAAGAACCCCATTCACCCCTAGAGGGAGTCGATGATGCACTCGGAGCTGTATCATCAAGCACTTCAAGGAATAATGGAGCAACCACATCAGGGCAGCAGCAACATGGAACGTGAAGACTACCTCACCTCTGAATCCCCGCATCTTTTCTATGCCTAGCCTAGGAATCTCGGGGATGACATTCTTGTAAGGGGGGTAGGTCTGTCACACCCTGTGTTCTGACTCTCCTAGCTAAGTTAACATAGCTTAAAAATTAGGACCAATCAAAACTTTTTGTGTGCTTGTGATGCTTGACTTGATTGCTGATCGTCTGATTGCTTGCTTGTGCTCTATATTCATAAAACTTCCTCCTACCCTCAAGAACTCTTTTCCTTGATCCAAACTCTTGTCCAATGATCATACCATGTGTATAGGACCTAAAACTATTTTTATCAAATACTATCTTGGCAAAAAGCATTTATTCAAATTAGGTTTTCAAAAACCCTGAATTGAGATTTGTACTACAAGTCCTCAAACTGGGTGGCTTCTTTCCCCCCAAAGACTTTATTTGAAACCTACTATATATAATACTTCCGAAAACCACAAAATATTAATTTTAAAGATTATTTTACTATTTTATATAAAGGCTTTTTCTTAAGGACAGAAATGGTTTTTCATAGGGAAAAATTAGTTAAATGCTTTGGAAATATTTGAGAAAATTTATAGAAACTCAGTGGACATATAAAATCCATATATATGAGTTTCAAGACATGGTCATGTTCAAAATATTGGACAAAACCCTCCAAAACCATTTCTTCTTAAATGAAACATTTGAAATATTTCTATAAGAAATATTCTCAATAAAATCCAGGAAAATTCCAGCAAGTCACACATGCTATATGTGATGATCTTGCAAAGTTTCATCTCAATCCCAATTGTTTTGCTTCACCAAAATATTCCAAAACCCTCTCTGTCCAGAATCAAATTTGAGCAACTTTACATTGTGACGATTCTCCTATTGCCCTAAAACTTTGTGGACATATTCTAATCCCCAAATAATGCTACTACACCAAGTGGTGCATTTAGGAGATTAATTTAGCATGCCTAGATCTACAGAAATGTAATTCTGTTAATTTCTAGGGTTTACCAAGTTTGTGTTATCAACTTTCTTCATTTGGGTTCAAAACTTGTGATCATCACCAAATAGACTTGTCATTTAACCCTGGTAAATATCAAGGCCATAGGATTCCTCTACCTAGCCCAATCACAGCATAAACACCTTCAGCCATAAGCTTGTGGACAAGCAAAGTGGGCCCAAAAAGATTCTCCTTGTATCTAACTTTTTACCACAATATGGGCTAGCCCCCTTCTACCCCCAGTAACCTAGCGATGGCCTCCGCTCAATCATTTGGGAGGTAACTCCCTTATTTTCGCTCTCTTTTTACCATGGCAACACCTCTCCTCCCTCTCTCCCACTATTCTTTTCTTGCAATTACCCCCCAAACTCATATACTACACTCTTTGCATGTCAATACATCAAACCAAACACAGATAAGGCATGCTCATGTGGAAAATATGAGCAAATCATCTGAAACCAAATTATGGCAGTAAATGTAGCTTTGTACGACAACTACCTTGCCATCTTATTTCCCTGATCTGATACTTGGTGTACATATAGTCCTTCCATACCAAAGGCTACTAGACAAGGTATTACTCATAGTTCCCTACAGTAAAATCCCAATATGCCAGCCCCAAGTTTGCTGCTGCAAACTTAACCTTAGTGGTAGACCACCCCACCTAGCTCCATAGGCAGTGAAACTCCACCAGTGCTCTCATGCATGAGTGGCTCACACGTTAGACAACTTTTCCAGACCAAAAAGATACCCTGGACATGCCATAGCGTGGTGACCACTCAACTGGCATGCAAAACCGGCGCTCTGCCACTTGTCATCGTCGGGTAGCTCACGTCCGGCAGCGGTAGGATGCCCACGCGTGCCAGGGTATCCCTCTAAGTCTCCCATGCCTCTCCCCGACGTCGGGATGCAGCCAAAGGAGCTCAGGGGCACGTGCTCACCGCGCCTGAGGACCTCTGGTGGCCACCCGAGCCCCTACTCCGTCGCCCCCCTCTATTTCCTCCCTCCCCAAGCTCTCTGTCGCGCAGATGCCACCCCCCTCTCTCCTGTGAGCCTGCTGAGCTAGCCCTCTCCCCCTCTCATGGCCTCCATCGACGTCAATGGCCTGTGACTTCCCGACGGCCTCAGCTCCGAATTCAACCACCCCGAGCTTCCCCCTCGTCCCTAGCCACTCTGGTGCCCCCTCCTAGTTGGCACCAAGCCCACCCAGCACCTCCGCTCCTTCCCGGGGCATCGGGTGCTCGGAGCCGGTGATGGCCGACGGCGTTTTTTTGCGGCCCTCTGCGGCGGCATCGCTGCGGCCCTCCCCTGCGGGCGCGCAGCTTAGGGATGGGTGCGGCAGGGCCTCCCCAGCTCCTGTTAAGTGGAGGCGCCCCTTCGTGCTATCCGCCTCCCTGCGATGGAGGCGCATTCTGTGGAATGCGCCTTCGGCGTCACCCCAGCCGCCAGGCGGAGCGACTGGGCCGGCCCATTTACTATCTTGCGCCCTATGCGCAGTTTATTCTTTCTGGTGAATTACTTTTCCTTTTTCTTTTTCCAGTGGCACTAATTAATTCATAGCAAATTCATTTTAACTCCAAATTAGTTGATTCAAACTCCTAAGTGTTTCTAAAATCCTTCTCTATCCAAAAATATATCTTACATATTTTCCCTGCAAACTTTTCTTTAGAGTTCAATTCAAATTTGAATTCGAACTATGAAATGCCCCACTTGCAAAATTCCTAGAGAGTTCAAATTAACTCCAAATGGGGTGATTCAAATTCAAAATTTTCCATGCATTATTTCTGTTAGGCCAAATAAAATAGCTCTCTTTTTCCATTATTCTATATTAGAAAACCCCTAGGATATTCATCCCAACTCCAAATCAAGTGAAACCACTTTCTAAAATCTTATAAAATCATGCCCTGTTTGATGGGTGCATTCACTCATTTTTGTCAAAATATTGTCTATAGACTTTTCCTCAAAACCATTAATACCTCTATTTCCACCATTCCAAGAGCCTCATTGATCCAACTCCAGTAGAGCAACTTTAGGATTTTTCCTTATGACCAGAGATGTCCAAAAAAAATATCCTATTTATAGAGCACTTTTATTTCCCTACTGGTTGTGTTGCTTATTGTGGTTATTCCGACAGTAGTTGATGAAGTAGACGGAGTGCTCAGAGTTGGACGAGAAGCGTGAAGACCTCGAAGACGTTGCTAAGCCAGGCAAGCAGCCCTTTGACCATGACTACGAAACCCTTTTATTGCATGGCATATAGCACTTTATTTCGTGATGGCTTTATTTCGTGATGTT
Organism: Elymus sibiricus; assembly: GCA_039707655.1. NCBI lineage: Eukaryota > Viridiplantae > Streptophyta > Magnoliopsida > Poales > Poaceae > Elymus > Elymus sibiricus. Next base: position 231,599,171 of record CM077671.1, on the reverse strand, counting down.
GATCATGTTGATGTGGTGACCACTTCGGTGGGATGCCTCCGATAATTTTTCCGTTGATACTTGCATCATGCATGACCCTACCTCCTTATATGGGTTGTGCGGGTGGGGGTAGATAGGATGCTTAGTAGATGCTATGCAAACTGGATGGGAATATGCTTGGAGTTGGAAACAAAGTGTTTTCAAAGACTGTTCAAAAACCTCGTCAGGTGCCACTAATGCCTGAGGGAGATGATGTTGGGCTAGGTAACCACATGAGAAAGAAGTGGTGTACCGGAGCAAGTTGTGTGTGTGTTTTCGAAAACGGATTAGATTTAAGGTCTGTTGAACGTCCCAACCTTACATGTGCGACCACTCTACCCCTATATGGGAAGGGGCTTTGTTGATTACTTTGGTCGATACTAGCACGGAGCCCGCATTACTAGTGGTGGGAGAGTATGAGTTACTCTCCCGATATGGGGTCGTGCCTCGTAGGGCGACCATGCACTGTCTTTACATGCACTGGGCACACAGTTGCGTCCCTTCATGGATGGTACTATGTTGAGGAAGGCTCGTGCTTGTACATCATGAAGACGCGGGCCAATGAGTGGACTCTTTGTTTAGTGTCGTCAAGGGAAAGGCATTGTTCGGGTGCTTACCTCGGGTATGTAATATACCGCGAGTCATGGATGACATGGAAGTTCCCCAAGTCTTGTGGGTAAAGTGCGCAACCTCTGCAGAGTGTAAAACTATTCGAATACCCGTGTCCATGGTCATGGACAGTTGGAGGTCCTTCTTAAACTACGTCCAGATGTTTTCTCAAAAATTGGTGTGTGTGTGACAAAGATGATACTTGAGTTAAGTCGAATGACTTGACACGATGACTGAACATGAGATGTTCAACCCTTGCTTATGATGATATCTGTGACTTGTTCGTATGGATATCTGCTACCTCATGATGCATGCTTTTAATTGACCATGTCATTGCACTCAAAATTAGCTTTCTGCAAAAACTAACCTACTTAGTGCTATACCATGCATTGTTATTGCCTTGTTCCAAACATGGGTTGCTTGCGAGTACATTCAAAGTACTCATTGGCTTGCCACTGGTTATTTTATTGGCCAGGCATCAAAGACCAGGTTATGATGAAGATTACGTTGGTGACGAACGTGCGAGCTAGGACGCTTCCCAGAAAGATTGCCTGTTTGGTTAAGGCAGATGGCATGGGTTCACGCTATCGTTGAAGATTTCCGTTTCGAGATTGTGAAGACTTGGACATAAAGGCCATATTGAGTACAAACGGTATGTAATGGGTGTAAGACTCTTGTTATCCAGTTTCTGTGTGTTCGGTGAGCATTGATCTCTGGGATCACTGTGCACGTACATTCGGTGATCACGACTTATGAGTCAAGGTCCCCACAACTAGTTCATCCCTAAACCTCCACGCAAGGCCAATCCACCAAAAGCAGGAGTAGGGTTTTACACCGCAAGGTGGCCCGGACCTGGGTAAATCTCTGTGTCCATCTTCTTGTTTGCTCGCACGCATTCGACGAGGCTTGGCTACGGGGTGGCGAGCTTGAGGCTAGAGCTGGTTGAGATCTTCGCACACGCCCCAGAGTTCGAACCATCTTGGGTCTGCGGAGCCCCCATTCCGACATACCTTGGTTTCATAACTGAGGGAAATACTTACTGTCGCTATGCTGCATCATCCCTTCCTCTTTGGGGAAATACCGACGCAGTCTCAAGCCATGTCAAAGGAATTTCTGGCGCTGTTGCCGGGGAGGAAGCGGTCTCTTCTACGTGCCAATCTCTGGCGCCGAGGAGACACCATCATCATCTACCAGGTTCCTAATCACAAATCTCATCTCCTTGCAATTACATTATTTGCCATTTTCCTCTCGTTTTCCTCTCCCCCACTTCACCAATTTGCCGTTTTATTCGCCCTCTTTTCAGTTTGCCTTTTTCTCGTCAAATCTCTTGCTTGCTTGCAATCTTGTTTGCGTAGTCATGATGACTCAAGAAAACACCAAGTTGTGTGATTTTTCCAATACTAATAACAATGATTTTATTAGTACTCCGATTGCTCCTCCCGCCACTAGTGCGGAGTCTTGTGATATTAATGTCGCTTTGTTGAATCTTGTCATGAAAGATCAATTTGCTGGTAATCCTAATGAGGATGTCGCGTCCCATCTAAACACATTCGTAGAATTGTGTGATATGCAAAAGAAAAAAGATGTGGACAATGATATAGTGAAGTTGAAATTATTTCCTTTCTCCTTGCGGGATCGTGCAAAAATTTGGTTTTCTTCTTTGCCTCGCAATAGTATCGATTCTTGTAATAAGTGCAAGGATGCTTTTATGTAACACCCCAAAAATCGGGTTATCGATTTTTGTGTTGTTATTCCTTCCTAGCTTTTCTCTCCCGAATTTTTTCCTCTGGAATTTGGTAAGTGGCCAGGTGAATCTAGTCTATCCTCAACCTCTCAGTTCCATTCCCTTGCTCTTGTGCCAGTCAACCCCTCCGTCAGTAAACCCTGAATCTCATTCAAACCCTAGTTCTGAAATATTGGAACTGGAAATCCTGCCTTTGTGTTTACAAAGGAGCTATCATTTCCCTTACCCTGTTGATCCTCCCAAAATTTCCAGAGATCCTTTTGCCTTCATAAACCCTAGATGTGCAAAAATATTGCCAAGTCATATGCAATATTTCTCATCTAGAATTAATTCCTCTTTCTGCCTTTCTGAGGAATTAAATCCAGGAAAATATCTATCCATCTCTAAAGCTCATGAAAACTTGTAGAGATATTCTTGGTGATCATATTGAGCTCTCATAAAAATATTGGCTATAATTAAATAGGGGAAATTGCCTTTTCCTATTTAAAGCCAATATTCCAATTTGGGGCCTTTCCAAAGGAACTACCATTTTGGTAGCTAGGAAAAATCCCAAATAATTTGTGGAGCTTCTCATATCCATATATTCTCCATTTCCATCAAAATATAAAGTTCCCCAATTCAAATTTTGAGCACCACTTCCATTTGCAAATTCTGTCCAGATTTCCCATTTGCAAAGGAAGTGTTTGATTCCTTGATCTCCTTGGGCTAAAATTTTGTAGGGTGATTTCTTATGATAAATTACCCTTGTCCTCCAAAAATTAGCCCATCTCATTTAGCCAATCTTCCTCAGCAAATTATTCAAGTTTCTGTCCAGGTTGGGGCACTGTGAAGGAAGTACCATTTCTGATTATGCAAATGGTGTGAAATTTTTACAGTGCTTCCATATGCATAAATCATTGGCCTCCTCCAAATTTGAGCCATTTTCATATAGCTAAATCCTCAGAACCATCTGGTTTTCATTTCTGTCCAGTCTGGCACTTTGCAAAGGAAGTGCTTGCTTTCTTGATTCAATTGAGCTGAAATTTGGCAGGGTAGTACATATTGATGTATTACTACTGTAAACCAGAAATCAGCTCAACTCTCCAAACCAATCTTTTTCCATAATTTTCTCAAGTTTCTGACCAGACTGCATCTCTGCGAAGGAAGTACCATCATAGATGATCAATTTGATCAACTTGTTCAGCTATCCCTCATGACCAAATCATAACCCTACACCAAAAATCATCCATATCCATCTAGCCATTTGACCCCAGCTTCATCATTTCCAAATCTGGCCAGAATGCCAAGTTGCAAAGGAAGTATCCTATAGACTTGTCCAGTGGATAGGGATGGCAATGGGTCGGGTTTGGGGCGGGTGGAGCTGGTCCAAATCCAACCCCTGACCCATCTTCCTACCCTCTGCCCATCCACCAAAGTATCCATGGGCACAACTTGTACCCATGCCCAAACCCACTGGATACCCAGAAACCCATGGAGCTCCATGGGCATAGAAAAATCAGTTTGAATCCTTCCCAAAAATCAAATTAACTCCTCATCATTCATTCACAAATGACAACATAAGCTACAAGCATAAGTAGGCAGCAGGTACTACAATGAGTCCTTAAGTGTGACGTACCAAATGTTGATTCTGCGGGCGACTTGGGGTTTGGTTAGTATACTGTCACTGGCATATGGGCTCATATGGGTATCCATTGGATATCCATGGAGCACAAATTATAACCATGCCCAACCCAGCTATTTGTGGGTATCCATATCCATGGACCCATGGGCAGAAATGCGCTCCATACCCTTGCCCAACCGGGTCGGGTATCCACGGGTATCCGGATCCATGGATAAAATTGCCATCCCTACCAGTGGAGCTGAAACCTTGCGAAGACGATGACCTTAGTAGATGATTGACCCCTGCCCAAGACCAAGCCAAGAGGTGCACTGTGGTGGCCACACCACAGCACAAACAGGTTGCTGTTGGCAACTATTGGATCATGGTTCAGTCACCTTAGGCCCCTCTATTGTCATTCAGCCGCATAGGTCAACTCAGCGAAGGACGGAGAAGGCCCCAGACATGGTTTGGCGTCGAGCAAGGCGTGTCAACGCCGTGGCCACGCGGTGACCACGTGCAGAGCACGCCAAAACTGCACTCTGTGCGTTGGGCTCGTCGGGAGCGCATCTCCAGCGGGTTCCAGCTTGTCCTCGAGTGTCGGAGAGCTCCCCACCGCACTCGCGCACCCTCTAGAGTCCTCTCCCCCTTGTCCTCTTGCCGTGGAAGCCTCTGCCGGCGTCCCGAAGCTCCGGCCGCCATCTTGGAGCTTTGGCCATCGTCGTGGAGCTTCTCCCCGAGCCTACTTAAGCGTGCCCGAGCCCTCCCACTACCCAGCATCCCCAGCCCCCTCCTCTAATCGAGCCCTAGCCCTCCCCTCGAGCTCTTGCAGCTCCAATGGCCGAGCCGGCCGCCGCCGATCCCCTCTGCCCACTCCACGATCTGGCCCTCCCCTCTCCCTCTCCTCTATGCTCGCGGTCTCCCCTACGTTCCACAGAGCCACCGCCATCCTTAGTTACTCCGGGGGAGTGCTGCCGGAGCAGCCCCTCCAGTGGCCGTGGCCGCCGCCCTGCCGCCTGTGGATGGCCCTTCCCCGAGCGCCTCCGGGTCCCTGGCGACCACCGCTGAGCGCGGGACAGCGCCGTGAACCCATTTAGCTCGCCGGCGGGTGCGGCCGAGCGGGGGAACGCCGGCGTTGAGCGAGGCTGAACGGCCATGGAGCCTCCTCTGTCTCTGCTAAGTCGGAGAAGAAGGAGACCAGGGAAAGAGAGAGAGTGGATAGGGCGGGTCCCGCCCGTCAGTGGGATAGAGAGGAGTCAACCCCGGGCCCAGCCGGTTTAAGTGGAAACGTATTGCCGAAAATACACTTTCCAAGTTAGAAAGCGTACCATGTCCTTCTTCGGCTACAAATACGTTTTCACTACAGTGAAGGCGTAAAGACAGAAATGCGCTTTCATTTTCCAGCCGGCTGCCGAAGGGATTATTTAGTGAACGTTCATCGGTTAAAGGCTGAGGTGGACACTATTCTGTCTGCTTCTCTACCTAACGCATGAACGTCCATTTCTTCGCGACCGTAGCTCTGATTGAGGTAAAACCAACGCCCACGTTTTCGTCTCGTCGAGCCCGTTATGATGGTACCATTTTCACTATGTGTTAACATTGTGAAAATAACCATTTTGCCCTTGCCCTATATCTGCCCCTCCGAGAGAGAACCCTTTCCGGCGAATTCTTCCGCGAAGTGATCGCACTTCCTTCCGGCGTATTCGTCGACCCCCAGGCGAGCCAACCTCTTACCATGATCTCTGGACTTGCGTGATGACTTTGCTTGCACACTGTGTGTTTATTATACTACATCCATACCACATGTTAGTCCGCATTTGCATACACCTGTTGTGCCACTCATATTAGATGCTAGCACTACTCTTCATCTAAGGTTATGACTTATTCTCATACCATACTTTGCCATGCTAATAATAATATTGCTATCGACATAGTCATGTTAGCACGGTGGTTGATCCCATGCCATGACTACCAGAACTATGATCTTGCTATGCTAGCACTTATAGTTGTCGGTGAAGTGGTACGTTGATGGATATGTTGAGTTGGATTAAGAGATTACTGTCTATGATTATTTTGGGTTTCATCCGGCAGTTGTGGATATGAGGAGTTAAATTAATGCAACCTAGTTGGTTGATCTTGAGTCACCTGTCCGGGCTTACCCGTGCAACCACATTTGCCGGTATGGGACGGCCTTGACTTGGTCTGATCGCGTGCTCTTTCACCGGTACCTCCAAAGAGGGAGGGTTATGCACGCACGCTACCCTGATCAGGTAGGTGGCGATAACCCTGTGAGCCAGTTGAGTTATGTGGGTACCCGTCCCCGTTTGGGACAGTTTAGTTTGGCCACGACGGTGGCAGGTGTCATGAGGACACAAGGGCCACCCAGGGCAGGACTCCGGGGGAGGATGAATGCCGGTGGTACGATGGAAGAGTCACGGGTCAGGCAGGTTTCGTTGAAGCAATGCTGGTCCACCCGAATGGGATCACGAGGCCAGGTGCTTCATGGTGTGGGTAAAGTGCGCAACCTCTGCAGAGTGTAAAATCTATTCGAATAGCCGCGTCCACGGTAATGGACAGCCCGTCCAGACCTCACTAGGTGGTCAACCGTAATAATGATGATAGTGATGGAGAAACTCATCTTGGGTAGACATCAGATGATGTCAGGGATATGATATGCTAGCCAAGGATGGCTACATGATGAGTGGTCGGATGACCACATGATTTGGATTGGATTTGGATCAATTCAGGTTGGATCATGAGTATGTCGAGGGTTGTGGAACAACCCGGAAGAGAGTAAGTTGGTATCCGGTACAGTAAGTATTCTAAGCATTTAGTGTGATCTTGCCATAGATTACATGCCTGATCCATGTTATGCCATGCTTGATCTATGCTTGCCTTGTTAGCATCCATGCCATGCTTAGGATTAATTCATGCATAACATAGGGCTTGCTTTGTCACCTGCTTGTTTGGTTGCTATGCATTTGGTTGTCTTGCGAGTACATTCAAAGTACTCACCTGGCCTTGCACGTGGCCAGTTGCAGGAGAAGATCCGTCGTGCTAGAGCATAACCAAGCCAGTCCTGTGCGTTATGGTGCCCAGCCAGAGACGTAGTTACCGCTGAGCCAAGACCCCCGCCGCCCTTTAGTTAGCCTTGGAGCTATGCATATTGTTGTAAGCAACAGTATTGTAATACTCCATTATAATTAATAAAGCCATTTTTGTGCATGGAATTGTTGTATCATATCTTTGACGTGCGCCAGGTCTTATCCTGGGACTGGCGTGCGTCGGCCCTCTATCGGGGTGTCACATTTTATCACTAAGTATTTTCCGCCCGCGAAAATTATTTCCCTTAGGACGCAAATCATGAATTTTAAGCAAATTGGGCATGAACATGTTGCACAATCTTGGGAAAGAATGAAATTGATGCTAAGAAATTGTCCTACTGATGCTTTAAATCTTTGGATGATCATACAATTTTTTTATGTGGGATTGAATTTTGTCTCTAGAGATCTTTTAGATTCCGCCGCGGGTGGTACTTTAATGGAAATTACTTTGGGTGAGGCTACTAAATTGCTAGATAATATTATGGCAAATTATTCACAATGGCATACCAAAAGAGCACCTACTAGTAAAAAAGTTAATTCGGTTGAAGAAACTAGTACTTTGAGTGATAAGGTTGATGCTTTGATGAAGTTGGTTGCTAGTAAAAATGCTCCTATTGATCTTAATGATGTGCCTTTGTCTAGCTTGATTGAGCAAAATAGTGATTCCGTAGATGTGAACTTTATCTCGCGAAACAATTTCAATAACAATGCTTATAGAGGTAATTTTAATCCTAGGCCTTTTCCTGGAAATTCCTCTAATAATTATGGTAATTCCTATGGTAATTCTTCTTACAATAATAATAGGAACACCTCTGATCTTGAGAGTAATATTAAAGAATTTATCAATGCACAAAAGGCTTTCAATACTACGATAGAAGAAAAGTTGAATAAGATTGATGACATGTCTAGAAGCATTGATAGAATTTCTCATGATGTGGAGAATCTCAAGTTGAAAGCATTTGCACCTAAGATTGATGAATCGATTAAAGCTTTGTATGTATCTTTGGATGAAAGTAAGAAAAGAACCGCTATGCTTAGAGCTAGAAGAGAATTCTTAGAAAAATCGTTTTCTAGATATTGCTTTTAGAAAAATGACGAAGATCTTAAAGTGGTTGGTGTTTCTTCTATTGATTCCTTGTTTAGTAATATTAAGATTGATGATAAAGGGACTAAAGTAGAGTCAACTTTAGCTAGAAGGCATCCCAATAATTTGGAGGGTGAAAATCTTGATGATTTTTTTTATGAAAGTGGGTTTGAAGAGGTCAAAACTTTAACTAGTTATGTGCCCACTATTTTGGATTGCAAAGACTTTGATTATGATATTTTATCTTTGATTGAATGTATTTCTTTCCTGCAATCCATGTTGAATTCACCCTATGCTTATGAGCAAAATAAAGCTTTTACTAAACATATCGTTGATGTCATGATGAAATCCTTTGAAGAAAAGTTGGAGTTGGAAATTTCTATTCCTAGAAATTACATGATGAGTGGGAACCTACCATTAAGGTCAAGATTAAATACTATGAGTGCTTTGCTTTATGTTATTTGGGTGCTAGTGTTTCCACGATTCCGAAATCTTTATGTGATGTGCTTGGTCTCACCAATATTGAAGAATGTTCTCTTAATTTGCACTTGGCGGATTCTACTATTAAAAAGCCTTTGGTAAGAATTAATGATGTTCTTATTATTGCAAATAGGAACTATGTGCCCATAGATTTTATTGTTCTTGATATTGATTGCAATCCGTCTTGTCCCATTATACTTGGTAGACCGTTCTTACGAACTATAGGTGTCGTGATTGATATGAAAGAAGGCAATATTAGATTTCAGTTTCCACTAAGAAAGGGTATGGAACACTTCCCTAGAACAAGAATTAATCCACAATATGAATCAATCATGAGAGCATCCTATGGATCAAAAACCAAAGATGACAATACTTGAAACTATGCATTATGCCTAGCTAGGGGCGTAAAACGATAGCGCTTGTTGGGAGGCAACCCAATGAATAGATTTATTTTTGTGTTTTCCTTTATTTTTTTGAGTGTTGAAAAAATTATGCCACTGTTATGATTGTGTTTTTATGTTTTATTTAGTGTTTGTGCCAAGTAAAGACTTTAGGATGATTCATAAGATGAGTAGAAACAATGCTGAATCTGAAACAGAAACTTTGCCTCCAGTGTTCGAATTTTCATTTTTTTATTGGAGAGTGATATTGAGCTGAAATTTTAACACAGTATTTCTATAAAAATTATTTACGGTGTCCTAATTGTTCAGAATTTTTAAATGTACAGAAGTATGGTAAGAGTACAGATTAAGACAGATCCTGTTTTCGTTGCATTGTGTGCTTGTTTTGATGATCTATGGGTTGTATTGAAGGGTATGAGCCATGGTAAAGTTAAAATACAGTAGGTATAATGCAATAATAAAATTTGAATGAGTTTGCAACAGTACCTAAAGTAGTGATTTGCTTTATTATACTAACGGATCTCGCGAAGATTTTGTTGAGTTTTGTGTGATTGAAGTTTTCAAGTTTTGGGTGAGATCACGATGGATGAAGGAATAAGGAGTGAAAAGAGCCTAAGCTTGGGGATGCTACAGCACCCCCAAGATATATCCAAAGAGAAACAAGCAACTAAGCTTGGGGATGCCCCGAGTGGCATCCCCTCTTTCTTCTAACGACCATCGGTATTTTACTTGGAGCTATATTTTTATTCGTCACATATCATGAGTTTTGCTTGGAGCGTCTTGTATCATTTGAGTCTTTTCTTGCTTTGCTCTTTAGTTTGTCACTTGTATCCTTGCTGTATACACCTATTTGAGAGAGCGAAAATTATTCTATGATTTGTTAGAATTGCTCTTTATGCTTCACTTAAACTATTTTTGAGCTATAGAATTGCTCTAGTGCTTCACTTATATCTTTTTTTAGAACGGTGTGCTAGGAAACTTTTGAAGAAACACTCTCATACTTCACTTAGATTAATTTGATAGTTAGTAAATTTTGAAGAAATCCTCTCATGCTTCACTTATACTATTTTGAGAGATGAAATCTCTATGCTCATGTGCTTCACTTAAATTTGTTTGAGCTTGTCAAATAGCAATGGCAATATATGAAACTAGTCCCAAAGTGATAGATATCCAAGGAGGATATAATAAAAACTTTCATGAAGATAATTGGACAAATTAAACATGATTCCTTGTAATAGTTTTGAGACATTATGATAGTAATACGTGAGTCATGTTAGTGAGTAATTATGTTTTAGTAAGAATATTGGTGTTAAGGTTTGTGATTCCCTATGCATGCATGAAAGTTAATAGTTATGCAATAAAATTACATCCTACTTATGGTGCATTATTCGGTGTTAGTTATGCTCAATGCTCTCTTATGTGAATTTTCGTTTCTTGGTTGGTTGCTTCTCAATCTATTTGCTAGTCTCCACTTGTACTACGTAGAAATACTACTTGTGCATCCAAAATCCATAAACCCAGGTTTGCCTTATGAGTCCACCATACCTACCTATTGCGGTATTTCCATTCCGTTCTAAGCAAATTTGTATGTGCCACCTCTACTTTTCAAAATAAATTTCCTTTTTGTGTGCTCGTACCGCTCATGAAACGGTAGGGGGTGTCCAATATTTTCCATGCTAGATGTGTTATTCTCAAGATGAGTGTTTATTCACTTGTCATTGCACGAGAGTATGGCGGTAATAGGGATGCCCATTCCCGAAATGAAATAGAAAAATAAATTACTTTATGTTGTCAACTAATAAATTCCTTGGAAAGTGTTGGTATGCAAGGCAACCGTGGATACGGCCAGCCATGGAATGTGAAAGACTGGTGGAAAAATGAATAAACTTTATTTTCTGTTTGGGAACCGCCTATGATGTATCTAGCATGGAAAGTATTGTGAACTACTTTGTCGTTTTCGTTGATAGGAAAGGCATGCTACTTAAAATATTTTCTCTCTCTCAATTTAAACTTTGAGCTCTGGCACCTCTACAAATCCCTACTTCCCTCTCCGAAGGACCTATCTATTGACTTTATGCAAATTTTATTTTTACTTTGAGTCTCCATCTTCTCCTATAAAGCACCAACTAGGGGGAACTATGATCGTACTTGAGCATTGGGTGTAGCTAATGTTTGAGTGTGTGTCATGACTGGATCAATGATTGAGCATGATGGGCTAGGGATAACTTTCTTTAGTGTTGATATTTTGAAAGACATGGTTGCTTGTTGGCATGCTTGAGTATTGAAGTCATTATATTAAAACTAGACTTGCTTTGAACCATCTAAAAGAAAAGAATATGAGATGAACATGTCAGGCAGCATTCCACATCAAAAATTCTGTTTTAATCATGTACCTACTCGAGGACGAGTAGGAATTAAGCTTGGGGATGCTGATATGTCTCCAACATATCTATAATTTTTGCTTGTTCCATGCTGTTATATTATCATTCTTGGATGTTTTACAATCACTTTATAGCAACTTTATATCATTTTTTGGGACTAACCTATTGACATAGTGCCAAAGTGACAGTTGTTGTTTTTGCTTGTTTTTTACTTCGTAGAATATCAGTACCAAACGGAGTCCAATCGCGACGAAACTTTTTGGAGATTTTTTTTGGACCAGAAGACACCCAGTGGGCCAAAGAAGTGCCAGAGAGGTGGCCATGGAGACCACAACCCACCAGGGCGCGCCAGAGGCCCCAGGCGCGCCCTGATGGGTTGTGCCCTCCTCGGGGCCCTCTCCACCGCCTCTGATGCCTATAAATTCCCAAATATTCCAGAAAGCCTAAAGGAGTCGACGAAAAACCACTACAAGAAATATGCTAACTTGCGACCATCAATATTGGTCACTGAATGGTCATTGTTTTTCATTTGCAACCTTTTTGTGACCAAAAACAGTTGGTCAAAAGCTGGCCGTCTTTAATGAAACTTAACGACCAAAACAAAAGGTCGTTGGTTCTACGACCAATTGTTTTGGTCACTGGGAATCTGCCCACACCTCGTCGGATCCGACGTGGCAAGCTGACGTGGCAAAATTACACTACTAGGGAAAAGCTTATAGGTAGAATGTTACTAATAGCGCCGGTTATGGACCACGCGCTACTACTAATTACTAGTAGCGCGCACGAAATTGGGCGCTACTAGTAGAATTTAGCAGTAGCGCCATTTTCTTTAACAAACGCTACTGCTAAGTGGGCCAAAGGCTGCCGCAGGGTCAGCATAAATTAGCAGTGATGGCCCGAAAACAAGCGCTACAGCTAAGACAATATCTGTAGTGCGTTTACTCAAGGGATAGCTACAGTTAAGTTTCTATGGGTAAGCCTGTGGGACCCTTATATCAGCAGCGTGTGTCTGCCAAAAGCGCTACTGCTAGTTCAGATAGCAGTAGCGCCCTTCGTCAAAAGGGCGCTATTGCTAATTCCAACGGTTATGCTGGTGGGCCCCAGTTAACAGCAGCGCGCTGGAAGAAACGACGCTACTGCTAGTTTAGCTACTAGTAGCGCGCTTATCCCACCAGCGCTACTGCTATGGTCGCTAGCCACTAAATATCTGCCACCTTCTCCCCACCTCCTCTTCTTCTCCCCCCTCTTCTTCCCCCTCCTCCCTCTCTCTCTCTTCTTTGCCCCTCCATCACATCCATTAATGCCCTCCCTCCCCATCTCTCATTCTTTGCCCTCCACGACCACCTCCATTAATGCCCTCCACCCCATCTCTCTTTCTTTGCCCTCCACCATCACCTCCATTAATGAATTACCTAACCACTCTCTTTAATATTTTAGCCCTCCACTAGCTAGCTTGTTCTCTATCTTCCTAGTTACCTCATTATCTAGATCTACTAGCTAATTAAGAAAGAGACTTGAATATATATCTTCGTACCGGCGGGCTTGATCTCTATCGACATAGGTGAGGAAAAAGAAGAGATAACATGCAATAATGGAAATATGTGTATGTGTTTGTGTGCGCGCGCGATAGGACCGAGCTATGTGATTGTGTGTGTGGCATGTCTGAGTTGCCTATATTATGTATTTGTTGAAATGTGCGTGACACGAGTTGCCTATGTTTTGCCGAAATGTCGATTCATTTCCGTTTCGGCGAATTTCGGGCAAATTCGACATGTCCTATGTTTAGGGAGGGTCATGTCAAATTTTTGTATGAATTTGTTGCATGCATGTAAGTGGTTATAATTATTTGGCATCGCGCATGCAATCATGAAGGTCCATGGAAGGAAGGTGGAAATATACTGGCAATCCGCGGTGGATGACATGTATGAAAAAAAACGGAAGGAGGTTTAATGTCCATGTCGTAAATGCAAAGGAAGAGTATGGCTCAACCCCTTTAAGGCTGGCAAATTCAAGGCGCACCTGCTCATGCATGGTTTCATGGATGGCCATACTCAATGGATAAGTGAAGACGATGATGATGAGGACGTCGACGAGGCAAGCAATAACGACATGGGCCAAGACGAAGAGATGATCGAAAATGGGCCCGAAGAAGAGGGCGTTGGAAATGGCGCCGTACATGGCGCAGAAGAGGCTAGACCTGGCGGAGAAGACGTGGACACACCGTAGTCTTTGTCCCTACTAACTTCAGCCATGGGGGACCCACATGTTCGAGAACTGCTTCTCAAGAGGACGACTAGCGACAGAGCTGCTTCTAGAGAGGAGGCCAAGTTAGCGCAACTGGAGCTAGACTCGAAGACTCCATTGTATGATGGTTGCGATCCCGAGGTGACCCGCTTGAGTTTCACACTAGAACTGCTCAAGACGAAGGCAAAAAACAAATGGACAGATGCAAGCCTGGATGACCTTTTGAAGTATCTAAAGAAAGTTCTTCCCGAGGGAAGCCTGTGTCCCACTAGTGTCGAGGAGGCCAAAAAAATCATGTGCCCTCTTGATCTGCCGCACATTAGATACCATGCGTGCATCAACGATTGTATCATATATCGGAACGAGCACGCGGAAAAAACCATCTGCCCAAAGTGCAATGCTTCACAATATAAGAAGGCCGGAAAGAAAAATCCAGAGAAAGTCATGTGGTACTTTCCCATCACTCCCCGTCTGCAGCGGTATTTCGTAGATCCTATTGAAGCAAAGCTCATGCGATGGCACATGGATAGGGTGAAGCCAGACGATAGAGATAATCCGAAGTTGAGACACATCGCAGATGCTAGTCAGTAGAGAGCAATAAACACTGAATATAAATATTTCGTAGATGATCCAAGGAACATCGTGCTTGGCGCTAGTACTGATGGGATGAATCCGTTTGGCAAGCAGAACACTAACCATAGCACATGGCCCATGTTTGCATGGATGTACAACCTCCCCCCTTGGAAGTGCATGAAGGCAAAATACATACACATGACTATGCTTATTCAAGGGCAAAGACAACCGGGAAATGATATTAATCTGTATCTCGGGTTACTGAAAGAGGAGCTAGACACGTTATGGAAAACGCCGGCCAAGACATGGGATGCCAACACAGGGGAGTATTTCGACATGAGAGCCATGCTGATCACGACGGTGCACGACTATCTCGGTTTCGGATATCTTGCAGGACAGGTGTGCCACGGATATTGCGGATGCACCAGGTGCATGGATGACACAACGTCTCAGTAGCTATCGAAACACGGCGGTTCTTAAAAATCGTGTACATGGGGCATCGAAGATGGCTCGAGAAGGATGACCCGTGGAGAAAGCGTGGAGATCTATTCAATGGTAAGGTCGAGCATCGAGGACCTCCACGTAAGCGGAGCGGCATTGAAATTGATGAGTTGTAGAAGAACTGGGAACAGTGCCCCTCACCAGGAAAGATTAATAAGAAGGCACCGGAGCCGCTGCTGAAGGTATGGAAAACGAGGTCTGTTTTCTGGGACTTGGAGTACTGGCCCAAACTAGACACGCCTCATAGCCTTGATCAAATGCATATCACGAAGAATATCCTCGAGAGTTTGCTTGGAACATTGATGAACATGCCGGAGAAGATCAAAGATGGGCCGAAGGCAAGAAAAGACTTGGAAGTTTTGGATATCAGGAAAGATCCCCACATGCCCGATAAAAAGTCATCGGAAGAGACGGAGGCGGAGACGGAAGATAGGGGTAAAAAAGAAAAAAAGAAGGGAGAAGAATATTGCCCCCCCCCCCTCTTGCTTCACCTTAGATCCAAAGGAGGTCGGTCAATTCTTCAAGTGCCTTGCTGGAATCAAAGTTAGTTCCGGATACTGTGGGAAGATAAGTAGATATCTGGACACCAAGAAAAAAAGGTTCAGCGGGATGAAGTCTCACGACTGTCACGTGATGATGACGCAGTTACTCCTGGTTGCACTTAGAGGGATTTTGGACACACACTTCCGTGATACACTTATTGATCTATGCCACTTTTTCGACACTATCTCTCGAAAGTCGATCAGTGTGAAGCAACTGAAAAGGCTACAGGAAGAGATCGTTGTCATACTAAATGAGCTAGAGATGTACTTTCCGCCCGCGTTCCTCGACATCATGGTGCATCTGTGTGTCCACATCGTGGACGACATCATACACCTACGGCTGACATTCCTACACAGCATGATGCTGTTCGAGAGGATGAATGGGGTCATCAAAGGATTCGTTCGTAACATGTCCCGTCCGGATGGAAGCATCGCGAAGGGTTATCTGACCCAAGAGTGCATCTCCTTCTGCGAGAATTATCTAGGCGTCGGAGAACCTGTTGTTGGTTTGCCCGTCAACAAGCACTGTGGAAGGCTGAAAGGAGAAGGTCACATCAACGGCCGGAGGGAATTGAATGTGTACCGCTCGGGCCGATAGGACGACTTTGACATAGCTAACTTAGTAGTGCTACAACACTTAAACGTGGTAGATCCTTTTGTGGCACTGCACAAAGAGGCCATCGCAAAGAAGTACCGTGACTGTGGACTGCACATGACGGACGCTGAAGTTATTAGAGAGCACAACTCCACTTTTTTGCATTGGTTCAAAGAGCGAGTTGTGGCTAATCCCCCGGAAGAGGGCCGTCCAGACGGAAAGTTGATATACGCCTTAGCACATGGCCCGGCGGTCAACCTCACGACCTATCAGGCATACGATATCAACGGATACACATTCTACACGGAGGCCAAAGATATGAACAGTGAATACCAGAACTCAGGGGTGACGATGGAAGCCATGACCGGCGATGTAACTGAAAGATACTACGGAAGGGTTGAAGAGACCTGGGAGTTTGAATACTCTGGATTGCATAGCGCGACGATGTTCCGTGTCAGATGGGCTAAAAACGTACAAAGAGAAAGCCGACATTTCACTACCATGTGTATACCCGATGCCAATACCGTGAGCGCCACCGCCAAAAATGAGCCATGGGTACACGCTAAGCACGTGACACAATGCTTATTCATAGAAGACCCTCTCAATTCCAACCGTGTTGTCATGAGGAGAGGCAAAAGGAGCATCGTCGGAATGGATGGAGTCGCCAACGAGGAAGACTACGACCAGTACGGTGACCCGATGAGGGAAGATGATGACGACGATGACCCATACATCAAAAGAAGAAGCAGGACAACATTACCTAAGAAAGATCGTACTCCCTGGAAAAGGAAAAGTCACAACGAGGGGATCAATTATTCGACAACGAACAAAAGAGGAAAGAACCAGATCAGTCTCAAGCGTCGTCCCCCGCACGCTAATTAAGAAACGACCATAATTTGTGTGTACCTATTTTGTTTGAGTACTTAACACCGTTATCGGTCAAATGATGTAATATATATATATATATATATATATATATATATATATATTATGCACTAATTATATCGGTCAAATTATTATTAGCAATTAGGAAAAATAAAGAGAAAAAGGAAAAAGAAAAAGAACAAGGGAAAACAGTAACATATCTACAGAATTTACAAAATAAACAAAATAGTTAGCAGTAGAGCGTTTCTAAGAAACACGCTATAGCTAACTTATCTATAGCGCATTTCTAGGAAACGCGCTATAGCTAAGTTAGCTATAGCCCGGCCGTTCGAACCCTATCTCATCCCCACCCCCACTCGATCTCTCCCTCTCACTCTGCTGCCCCGTTCGGCGACCCCGCGCGACCTCTGCTGCCCTGGCGACTCTACTGCCCCGCGCGCGGTGACCTCGACCCCGACGCCTCCTCCGCCCTCGCTGCAACCTCGACCTCGCTGCGCCTCTGCTGCCCCGCGTGTGGCGATCACGACCTCGACCTCGCTGCGCCTCTCCTTCTCCTCCGGCCGCCGTGCTCGCAACCCCACGCCTCCTCCGCCCATCTCCGTCTCAGGTGAGCACGCTCTCGATCCCTTCCCTGGCTTGCTTATTTGGTATGGTTGAAATTATTTGGTAGGGCTGATTAGGGTTCTTGTAAAACAAATAAAAATTAGGGTTGATATGGGTTCTTGTAGGGCTGATTATTTGTTAGGCCTAATTATTTGGTAGGGCTGATTAGATAGTAAAACAGAAAAAGTTAGGGTTAAGAAAAAAATTCAGTTAATTAGATTGTAAAACAAAAATTTAGGGTTCTTGTAGGGTAGAAAATATTATATATATGTTTCTGAAAATGGAATTCTTGCTGTCCATTTGAAGTTGTTGTCCAAATTGGACCAGATACAATGTGTTGTGGGCCTGAGGCCGTTCTTGTTTGCAGGGAAACTTATTCTGTGTGGCCTATGTTTTGCCGGAATGTTGATTCATTTCCGTTCCGGCAAATTTCAGGCGCTCGATATGTGCCATTTTTAGCACAGGTCATCCCGAAATTTACCGTGAATTTCGACATTAAGTGTGCTTCAAAGTAGACATATCGAGTGCTCGAGATTTGCCGGGACGGGAATGAAATGACAGCCAGGCAAAAATAGGCCATTTTTCCAAGAGTCATTATTCATTTTATTATATAAAGCTCGAGAAATTAAACAACTAGATTGAACCCTAGGAAACATGGCCGACAACGTTGAAGCCGGAGATGAAGCAGCACGCATTTACTTCAACTATCTGGCTAGACAGGAGATGGGGACGGCCACTGATGCCAACGCCGATGGCGCAAACGGCACCGACACTGATGCCACCCACATCGACACTAAGGCAGAGACGGCCACCGATGGTACCTCCCAAGCCAGTGATGGAAATAAGGAAAAGAGGACACGACGCCCAAATCAGGTTGGCATCGGAAGACTGGTGATCACGGAGGTGTCAGAAGGCGATTTCAAGCCAATCGAGCCGCGGGACGTGGCAGCGATGTACGGCAACCAACTAGCATGCATCCTACGGGATACCGCTAACATCAATGACGCAAAATTACGGCATAATGAACCTTTGCGACACCTGTTCCTAAAAAGGTTGCACGCAAGATTCTTGTTCCCCGGTCGGGATGAAAAGAATATCAATGACCCGTGGGATGATCCTGCCATCAAGAAAATAAACAACAAAGCCCTAGGAAAGTTCAGCAATGCATTGAGCGCCTGGAAAACAAGGGTGAAAAGGGCGATTGAAGTAGAGCATCAAACCTACGCCTAGATAAAAGAAGACAATCCGACAATTTCGGAAGAGGACTTTGAAAAGTTCAAGGCGACTTGCGCTGAAGAAGATGCCAAGGCTAGATCGGAGAAAGGCAAGGAGCTTCAGGCAAGGAACATGGGGAACCACCACCTCGGAAGTCGTGGTTACACGGGCAAGAGGCCCGTGTGGGCTAAGGAGGACGCGGAACATGAACGTCTGGGGCTCCCAGACCCGTTGGTTGAGTTCACCGACCAGCAGGAGCATGACTTCATCAGGGCCCGGTTCAAGTGGGACCCAATAAAAAAGGAATTTTACACGGACGGGCCTACGAGGAAATTCATGAGATTATTGGTAATTATAATTTTACCACCTTATATTAGCTTCTGATCAAGTCGACGATGTTCTAGTCAACATTCGTAATTGATTCATGCTCATTTTGCAGAGAGAGCAACACAAGCTTGCAGCCGAAAGCGACTCGTCGACTTAGTTGTCGGTGCCGAAGTACAAGTGGGACACCCCTTTCAACCGGGCACTCAACATAATGTACGGAAAACCGCTGGATAAACCGCCTTCGTATGGACGTGTGCACGCCGTCGGAGACGGCGCCACGTGGAAGTACTACTATAGGGAGGACCCCGAGGCCAAAAAGCAGAGAAAGAAGTTTAGTCAAGTGACTATCGACGAGAAGGTGGCACTGGCGTTGGAGAAAACCAAAGCTGAAACCGTAGCTGAGGCAAGAAGGGCAGTGGTAGATGCCTGCAGAAATGATGTGGCAGCTGCATTGACAAGCTTGATTCCATCTATGGTCAGTTGGGTGCAACAGAATCCACACTGCCCCGCAGATGAATTTCCCATGCCCAGCCTCACCGGGAGCAACTCGTTGAACTTCGCACCCGCACCTTTACCTGCTATGGCGACCGCACACGCACCTATTCCAGCAGCACCAGCTCCCGCACCTCCTCCCGCACCTGCACCCTCTGACAGTAGCCCATGCTCTGTCTCTGGCTTAAATGTCGGGCCGTCGACATTGGCCGAGCTCGATGCCCTCACGGTAAATACGCATCACACGCTCATCAACATAAGTAACTAATCTTTAGTTCCCATTGCCTTTTGGATCTCTGACGCCGCACACATGTCTTTGAAGGCCGACTCCATTCCATGCACCCTCCTCTACCACATGAATGACGGGTTGGTGGTTGTGGGGAAGGCTACTATAATGAAGCCCAAGATCGCTCGTTCCATGGCCGGCAGATGCCCGATAACGCCTTAAGGGTCTCCATGGCGAGTGTGGAACATGGCTACGAGGGTTTATGTCTTCCCGTACCAATAGGTGGAGAGGATGACGAGACACCGACGCAACTTGGCGAATCGCCTATCCTGTGGCCGAAGAATCTTATTCGTTTGGAGGTGGTTGGGAGCAATCCAAAGGGACCTGAGCAAGGTATGACCACAACCCCACCTACGCAATTACGACTACCGTATGCGCTGTTGGGTGAGGGTGAGCGACACGAGGAAGGGGGTCCAACCGTTCCGGCCCCGGCTGATGATGTCGTCCACATGGATGAGGATATGGATCATGACTTTGAAGACGAGGACCCTCTCCAGTGGCTCAATACCGGCGCCGACACCTACTATGAGGACGTAGTGATGAGTCAGCCATATGAGAAACAGCCGGGGTAGGAACGTCCTCGGGAGTGCAAGAAGTCTTTGTTCATGCAAGCCTCACAGGACACCCCTCCAGACGTCGCCTCAACCCAAGCTCAACTATTAAGACCAGATCGTGCAATGCTTAGCCCAACGACACTGGGGACGGTGGTCAGACAGGGTCTGAGAGACCCACCAGCACCTGATCGCACCAAGAAGAAGCAGACGAAGAGACCGGCAAGGAAAGACCCGGTTGCCGCCAAAGCTGCGAAAGTGGCTTCTAGCAGCCAGCCGCCTCCGCATACCCGGGTTATAGACAGTGTACCGATCAAAGGTGCGTCGTCTATCCATATAGCGGGAAAGCCAATGTTACCAGAGGATGCGCTAGCCGCCATAACATGGGATCTCAGGAGACTGCATGACCATGTGCTGTCGACGGAGAGAAGCCTTCTCTCCTCGAATGATCCAGGATACCTGCTTTATATGGTCCATGTGCCATGTATTGACAAGGAGTACGTACACGCCTGCCCTGCGGACCTGTTCTTCCTGCGATTTGACTACATCTTCGAGATGTTCCTAATGAGGCGGCTAGATTTGTCGTTCGTCCGTCTTTATGTGCTTCATATGAACTACATCATCGGGAAAGAGCAAATCAGTGGTCTTGCGGTCGCGGACCCGTACTACATGCGTGAGGGCTACTTGTGAGTCGACGAAGACAACCGAAAATATGCGACGGAGTACATGGAAGAGTTCATGGTCAACCATAAGGACAAGGAAGCGATTCTCGTACCTTATCATCCCAGGTAAGTCATCCGCGGATAGCCACTATAGCACATACCTCCTTCCGTGCATTTCAATCATTACTTTTGCATGCATGAACACTAAGTTGATCGTGTATTTATTTTGCGCAGCCACGAGAGCGCCATTCTCATCGTTCTTTACCCGCGTTACTCCCGCGCACTATATTTGGACCCGTCCATGAACATACAGAAGAAAGATTACATAGACATCAAATATGTTCTGGACAAAGCTCTCCCGGGCTTCACCATGCGGGGTGGCTACATCCAATTGAAGAAGACATTTAGGGGCACGGTGTGTTTCGCCCACAAGACTAACTTCTATTGCGTCCAGCGACCGGCAACAAGTAATAAGGATGGATTCTATGTCATCCATCTAATGATGGAGTACAGAAGGGATCAACAGTCACTTTGCATGATATCTACATCTGATACCCATATCCAGAGATGGGCCGAAGCCTTAAAAACCGTACCGGATCATCTACTACGAAATGAATTCTACCGCATACAGCAGGAAATTGCTTCGATCATCATCAAAGACGTCATTGAAGAGAATGGAAGGTTCTACGGCGGTCCAATATCGCGGCGTGACGTCCGCACCCGCATAGCCCTACTACGTCAGGACACCACGCCTTTCCCCAAGCTTGGGTGCATCCTCCCGGATATGGACGAATGGCACGAGTGCAATGCTTAAATTAACGATGACATTGTGCCTGTTTAGTTGTTACTTTCTCTACAACCAAAACTTGGAATTTATCTGTACGACGTAACTATTAGATGTAAACGCTATCGCACTCTATTTAGTTATCTATGTTTATGTTGCTTCTATTTGCTAACTATTTCTCTCCGCAGGCCGACGTCGTATATTATGTTGCATATTAATGTTGAATTCACTGGATAATATATGCATCTCTGACATGTATATAGATCATCCATGCCGAGGTGGTATGCCGTGTACATTGGGAGGGTTCCGGGAGTGTACGAGGAGTGGCCACAGTGTCAGGCCCAAGTGTCTCGCTTCCCGGGCGGCAGCCAGAAAGGGTTTGCTAGCAGAAACCAGGCGGAAGCTAGTTACTTGAGGTGGACGCTAGCGCAAGAGAGAAATCAGAACTGACGCCTCAAGAAGTACTACATAATCCCGCTTGTGCTCATTGTGATCGTCCTTATCTTGCATGCGATCAGATCATATCTAGGTTACATAGATGATGAAACATGAGTGTGATCATGGGTAGTTGCATGTATTCGAGACTTCTAATAACTTGTATCGCTATATCTTCGAGACATGAAGGTGATCGACTATTAGCAATGATGATGATATGAGATGAAATAACTTCTTTTATTTATATCTGTTTCAATGAATATGCATGTTGTTATCGTATAGAAGCTGTATCTGTATAAATAGAGCAAAAAAACACAAAAAAAACATAAAAATATTAGTAGTAGCGCTGGAAAAATATTACCTGCAGCGCGCTTGTAACAGTAGCGCTCCACTACAAAATGTGCTGCAGATAGTTAGCAGTAGCTCTGGGAGGAGGAGCGCTACTGCTATAGGATATTACCAGTAGCGCTGGGTAGAACACGCGCTACTGCTAAAATTTAGCTGTAGCACCGTAGTAGTAGCGCGGGTACCCACGCTACTGCTAGTAAGAAAACCGGTGCTACTCGTAGGCTTTTCGCTAGTAGTGTTACGACCAAATGAAAAGGTCGTTGATTAGAATCAGCCCGGTCCAAATCGACACTTTACTTGGGCCAAGCCCAACAATTCAGCCTTTTTATTTTATTTTTTCTGTCAATTTTTGGTCGGCTTCATGGGCCAAGCCCAACATTGCAGCCTTTTTATTGTTGGGTCGTGGCCTTTTTGTCTAAACAATTTCATTTTCTTTTTTTATTAAATGGGTCCACTACTCAGATGGGTCCCAGTTGTCAGGTTCTGGTAACTGGGTCCCATTTGTCATGTTCTAGTAAGTGGGTCCCATCTATCAGGCTGATATTCTTCATATTTCAACCAGTATTTAAATTGACAGAGACAAAAAACACACATGATACTTCAAATAAGATACAATGGCAATCACAGTAACAAGCTCTATCCATGCCAATACATATGGCCATGTGTAATAGAATACTTTACAAGCTCTACAAGTATAAAGAGCTCTACAAGGGTAATACAGTACTGCTTTAGAAGCTCCTCCCATAGCGATCACAAACTAGGCACCTGCTCCTGTCATGAACAACATGCCGGACTCGCTGGACGACCATAGTCAGATGAACAACATGCCGGACTCACTGGACGACCATAGTCAAGGTTGGGAACAAACAAAACGACAACATGGCTTCCTGTATCACCCTGTTACATGAATCATAGAAGAATCAGAAAAACTGGGCAAATATATTATGAACAGACGATTCAAGACCATTCAAGAAAACACTGAAAATAATTATTTAATGTCATGCAGAGTTCAAACCGAATAAAAATATGCATGTCGCGGTGAAATATTACAAAGAAAGCACTCATCAGGTAGCACTGCATACAAATCTCTGTGTTAACAATAGTAAATACTCTCTCTGTTGGCATTAGTAAAAACTCAAGTAGTATCAGGTATTCACTATGTACAACCAACATGTTACTTTGAGGTTGGCTCCGCTCAAGCATGTCTAAAACAGATTGAAGTCAGTGCCGCTGTTGTTCACATGTTTGAGCACATAAATAATCAGGACTGAGAAGTTACTAACTGTGAAAGCACAAGGGATGATGCATGGATAGCCTCGAAACTCAATTGAACATATTGGGGCGCAACTGAACTAGTTCCAGGACTTCTGAAACTATCTATGGTTGCGTGGAGTGGAACCAAAATACTTGGCACGTGCAACAAGAAAAAAACATGTACAGTAAGAGGAAAAACTTGGGCAGATTGGGTGCTTTCTTCTGCTAATATCCGCGGCGACAACATCAAACAGTAGACAATGATGGATCCAATAGCTTGTACACAACATCAAACAGTAGACAATGATGGATCCAATAGCTTGTAAGCAAGAATTGGCAACAAATTCCATGTACATAAATAGTATGACTAACACTAACCAGTATGTGTACATGGAGTGTCTAAAATTTTCTCACTAGCTAGGAGTTTTTGGTATATAGTATACTGACATGTGCAACTCTAACTAAATTGATCATAGAAATGAAAAGACCTACACGAACAAGTTCAATCAGAATCCATGCATGTAAAATTTTGAGCACCAACATAACAAATCTACCAAACCAGACCATGATCATCATGCATCAGGATTTATGATTCTTGCAAAAAAACAAAGAGACGGGGATACATGCATCATCCTGCATCAGGATTTACGATTCTTGCAAAACAGCAAAGAGACGAGGATACATCCATCAAGCATACCAGCTACAATAATAAGAGGTCTAGATGCTCCAGGAACTGAATGGAGTATGCAGTGCGGCAGCAGTAGCTAGAGATGAGGATGAGCTTGCTCCCATTGTACCTGGATGGTAAACAAGATAACAAGTTACTAGCAGCCGGAAGGCGCGGTGGACGCCGCGCCCGTTGCTTTTTATTTTGGTGGAAGGAGACGTGCAAGTAGATTTGAAAGCGAGCTGTTGATATTGTTCATGGCTCAATATGGTGGGAATGCCCTTGGCACTGCACAATACAAACAATGGCCTTCGAATTATCTATTGCATAACTAAAAAAACTTATCTTTAGTTTCAGCGAGTATAGGATGAACTATATGTAGAAGACCTACATCTATTAGATCAAAGTGACCACTGAGTGAGTCCTGGACTAAGGGGTCCTCGGGCCGCCGGCCTATCTCTCATAGGCCGGCTTGGTGGGCCGCTCTCTGATTATCGCAGGAAGGGCTGGGGTATGCGACGACCCCGTATTCTAGAAGGAAACCTCCGAAGACGCAGCGTGCACTCCAAGTCAAGATGAGGGGATCAGCGTCTTTACTTCTGGCTGGAGACTTATCATGTGTAAGCCCTAGGTACCCCCGGTGTCTATATAAACCGGGGCGTTTAGATCATAGAGGGCAGAAAAACTCATCTAGGGTTTTGGCTACTTGATCTTGAGGTAGACCGACTCTGTAATCTTTATACACATCAATACAACCAAGCAGGACATAGGGTTTTACCTCCATAGGAGAGCCCAAACCTGGGTAAACATCGTCTCCTTCGTCCCTTGTTACCCATCGATCCTAAACTCACAGCTCGGGACCCCCTACCCAAGATCCTCCGGTTTTGACACCGACATTGGTGCTTTCATTGAGGGTTCCTCTGTGGGATCGCAAGTGGAATTGATGGCTCGCCTAATCATTAGTGATGAAGTCCATAACGGGGACTCCTTTGCCCCCGGACAGATTTTCGCTTTCGGCAGCATCGTGTTGCATGCCGACCCGACCGGCCACCCTGGTCAGATCGGGAGTCTCGCCCCCGATCAAGAGATCAGATTCGGGAACCTAGAGTTCTCCGTAGACTCCCGGGGCGATCTTTCATTCACTGGTCTCGCGATCTCATCTGACGAGCCCGAAGTCTCCGAAGCCTTAACTTCGGATCTCCTTCTCGACTCCACCCTCGGGTCTATCCCTGCCGATGATCTGGCTCTTAGTCCAGATCCGGTTACAATACCTGAGGGCCAGGGGTTGGCCCTGTTGGGGAACGTAGTAATAATTCAAAAAAATTCCTACGTGTCACCAAGATCAATCTAGGAGATGCTAGCAACGAGAGAGAGGGAGTGCATCTTCATACCCTTGAAGATCCCTAAGCAGAAGCGTTGCAAAGAACGCGGTTGATGGAATCGTACTCGCGGCGATTCAAATCGCAGAAGATCCGATCCAAGCGCCGAACGGCCGGCGCCTCCTCGTTCAACACACGTACAGCCCGGGGACGTCTCCTCCTTCTTGATCCAGCAAGGGGGGAGGAGAAGTTGAGGGAGAGCTCCGGCAGCATGACGGCGTGGTGGTGGTGGAGCTCGTGGTTCTCCGGCAGAGCCTCGCTAAGCACTACGGAGGAGGAGGAGTAGGAGGGGGGAGGGCTGCGCCAGGGGCAAGGGGTGCATCTCCCATGCGCCTCCCCACTATATATAGGGGTGGAGGGGGCTGGTTTCTTGCCCTCCAAGTCCATTGGGGCGTTGGCAAAGGTGGGAGGAAAGAAATCCCATCCTTTCCCTTCCCCACCGATTGTTATCCCCCCTTTTTAGGGATCTTGATCTTATCCCTTCGGGATATGATCTTATTCCTTCTAAGGTGGGATCTTGGTGCGCCTTGACCAGGGGTGTGAGGCCTTGCCCCCACTACCCACGTTCATGTGGGTCCCCCCATGCAGGTGGGCCCCACTCCGGAACCTTCTAGAACCTTCCCGGTACAATACCGAAAAATCCCGAACATTTTCCGGTGGCCAAAATAGGACTTCCCATATATAAATCTTTACCTCCGGACCATTCCGGAACTCCTCGTGACGTCCGGGATCTCATCCGAGACTCCGAACAACTTTCGGTAACCACATACAATTCCCATTACAACTCTAGCGTCACCGAACCTTAAGTGTGTAGACCCTACGGGTTCGGGAACCATGCAGACATGACCGAGACACCTCTCCGGCCAATAACCAACAGTGGGATCTGGATACCCATATTGGCTCCCACATGTTCCACGATGATCTCATCGGATGAACCACGATGTCGGGGATACAATTAATCCCGTATACAATTCCCTTTGTCCATCGATATGTTACTTGCCCGAGATTCGATCGTCGGTATCCCTATACCTTGTTCAATCTCGCTACTGGCAAGTCTCTTTAGTCGTTCCATAACACATGATCTCGTGACTAACTCCTTAGTCACATTGAGCTCATTATGATGATGTATTACCGAGTGGGCCTAGAGATACCTCTCCGTCACACGGAGTGACAAATCCCAGTCTCGATTCGTGCCAACCCAACAGACACTTTCGGAGATACCTGTAGTGCACCTTTATAGTCACCCAGTTACGTTGTGACGTTTGATACACCCAAAGCATTCCTACGGTATCTGGGAGTTGCACAATCTCATGGTCTAAGGAAATGATACTTGACATTAGAAAAGCTCTAGCAGACGAACTACACGATCTTGTGCTATGCTTAGGATTGGGTCTTGTCCATCACATCATTCTCCAAATGATGTGATCCCATTATCAACGACATCCAATGTCCATGGTCAGGAAACCATGACCATCTATTGATCAACGAGCTAGTCAATTAGAGGCTCACTAGGGACATGGTGTGGTCTATGTATTCACACATGTATTACGGTTTCCGGTTAATACAATTATAGCATGAACAATAGACAATTATCATGAACAAGGAAATATAATAATAACCATTTTATTATTGCCTCTAGGGCATATTTCCAACAGTCTCCCACTTGCACTAGAGTCAATAATCTAGTTACATTGTGATGAATCGAACACCCATAGAGTTCTGGTGTTGATCATGTTTCGCTCGTGAAAGAGGTTTAGTCAACGGATCTGCGACATTCAGATCCGTATGTACTTTACAAATATCTATATCTCCATCCTGAATGTAACCACGAATGGAGTTGAAGCGGCGCTTGATGTGTTTGGTCTTCTTGTGAAACCTGGGCTCCTTGGCAATGGCAATAGCTCCAGTGTTGTCACAGAAGAGAGTCATCAGGCCCGACGCATTGGGAATCACTCCTAGGTCGGTGATGAACTCCTTCATCCAGACTCCTTCCTGCGCTGCTTCCGAAGCAGCTATGTACTCCGCTTCACATGTAGATGCCGCCATGACGCTTTGCTTGCAACTGCACCAGCTGACTGCCCCACCATTCAAAATATACACGTATCCGGTTTGTGACTTGGAGTCATCCGGATCTGTGTCGAAGCTAGCATCGACGTAACCCTTTACGACGAGCTCTTCGGCACCTCCATAAACGAGAAACATATCCTTAGTCCTTTTCAGGTACTTAAGGATATTCTTGACCGCTGTCCAGTGTTCCATTCCGGGATCACTTTGGTACCTCCCTACCAAACTTATGGCAAGGTTCACATCAGGTCTGGTACACAGCATGGCATACATAATAGAGCCTATGGCTGAGGCATAGGGGATGACACTCATCTTTTCTCTATCTTCTGCCGAGGTCGGGCATTGAGCTGTGCTCAATCTCACACCTTGCAATATAGGCAAGAACCCCTTCTTGGACTGATCCATATTGAACTTCTTCAATATCTTGTCAAGGTATGTGCTTTGTGAAAGACCAATGAGGCGTCTCGATCTATCTCTATAGATCTTGATGCCTAATATGTAAGCAGTTTCTCCAAGGTCCTTCATTGAAAAACACTTATTCAAGTAGGCCTTTATGCTTTCCAAAAGTTCTATATCATTTCCCATCAACAATATGTCATCCACATATAAAATGAGAAATGCTACAGAGCTCTCACTCACTTTCTTGTAAATACAGGCTTCTCCATAAGTCTGTATAAACCCAAACGCTTTGATCACCTCATCAAAGCGAATGTTCCAACTCCGAGATGCTTGCACCAGCCCATAGATGGAGCACTGGAGCTTGCATACCTTGTCAGCATTCTTATGATCGACAAAACCTTCCGGCTGCATCATATACAATTCTTCCTTAAGGAAACCGTTAAGGAATGCCGTTTTGACGTCCATTTGCCATATCTCATAATCATAAAATGCGGCAACTGCTAACATGATTCAGACGGACTTCAGCATCGCTACGGGTGAGAAAGTCCCATCGTAGTCAACTCCTTGAACTTGTCGATAACCCTTAGCGACAAGCCGAGCCTTATAGACGGTCACATTACCATCCGCGTCAGTCTTCTTCTTAAAGATCCATTTATTTTCTATGGCTTGCCGATCATCGGGCAAGTCCACCAAAGTCCATACTTTGTTCTCATACATGGATCCTATCTCGGATTTCATGGCTTCAAGCCATTTGTTGGAATCCGGGCGCGCCATGGCTTCTTCATAGTTCGAAGGTTCATCGTTGTCTAACAACATGATTTCCAGGACAGGGTTGCCGTACCACTCTGGTGCGGAACGTGTCCTCGTGGACCTACGAAGTTCAGTAGTAACTTGATTCGAAGTTTCATGATCATCATCATTAACTTTCTCTCTAGTCGGTGTAGGCACCACAGAAACATTTTCTTGCGCTGCGCTACTCTCCGGTTCGAGAGGGGGTACAATTACCTCATCAAGTTCTACTTTCCTCCCACTTCTTTCGAGAGAAACTCTTTCTCTAGAAAGGATCCATTCTTGGAAACAAAGATCTTGCCTTCGGATCTGAGGTAGAATGTATACCCAATAGTTTCCTTAGGGTATCCTATGAAGATGCACTTTTCCGATTTGGGTTCGAGCTTTTCAGGTTGAAGTTTCTTGACATAAGCATCGCATCCCCAAACTTTCAGAAACGACAGCTTAGGTTTCTTCCCAAACCATAATTCATACGGTGTCGTCTCAACGGATTTAGACGGTGCCCTATTTAAAGTGAATGCGGCAGTCTCTAATGCATATCCCCAAAATGATAGCGGTAAATCAGTAAGAGACATCATAGATCGCACCATATCCAATAGAGTGCGATTACGACGTTCGGACACACCATTACGCTGAGGTGTGCCAGGCGGCGTGAGTTGTGAAACAATTCCACATTTCCTTAAGTGCGTGCCAAACTTGTGACTCAAATATTCTCCTCCACGATCAGATCGTAAGAACTTTATTTTCTTGTCACGTTGATTCTCTACCTCACTCTAAAATTCCTTGAACTTTTCAAAGGTCTCAGACTTGTGTTTCATTAAGTAGACATACCCATATCTGCTTTAGTCATCAGTGAGGGTGAGAACATAACGATAGCCACCGCGAGCCTCAACGCTCATTGGACCGCATACATTGGTATGTATTATTTCCAACAAGTTGGTTGCTCGCTCCATTGTTCCGAAGAACGAAGTCTTAGTCATCTTGCCCATGAGGCATGGTCGGCACGTGTCAAATGATTCATAATCAAGAGACTCCAAAAGTCCATCTGCATGGAGTTTCTTCATGCGTTTGACACCAATATGACCAAGGCGGCAGTGCCACAAGTATGTGGGACTATCATTATCAACCTTACATCGTTTGGTATTCACACTATGAATATGTGTAACATGACGTTCGAGATTCAATAAAAATAAACCATTGACCAGCGGGGCATGACCATAAAACATATCTCTCATATAAATAGAACAACCATTATTCTCGGATTTAAATGAGTAGCCATCTCGCATCAAACGAGATCCAGATACAATGTTCATGCTCAAAGCTGGTACTAAATAACAATTATTGAGGTTTAAAACTAATCCCGAAGGTAGATGTAGAGGTAGCGTGCCGACGGCGATCACATCGACCTTGGAACCATTCCCAACGCGCATCGTCACCTCGTCCTTTGCCAGTCTCCGCTTATTCCGCAGCTCCTATTTTGATTTACAAATGTGAGCAACCGCACCGGTATCAAATACCCAGGAGCTACTATGAGCGCTGGTAAGGTACACATCAATAACATGTATATCATATATACCTTTGACGTTGTCGGCCTTCTTATCCGCTAAGTACTTGGCGCAGTTCCGCTTCCAGTGACCGGTTCCCTTGCAATAAAAGCACTCAGTCTCAGGCTTGGGTCCATTCTTGGGCTTCTTCCCGGCAACTGATTTACCAGGCGCGGCAACTGCTTTGCCGTCCTTCTTGAAGTTCTTCTTACCCTTGCCTTTCTTGAAACTGGTGGTCTTATTCACCATCAACACTTGATGTTCCTTTTTGATCTCCACCTCCGCTAATTTCAGCATCGAATATAACTCAGGAATGGACTTCTCCATCCCTTACATATTGAAGTTCATCACAAAGCCCTTGTAGCTAGGTGGAAGGACTGGAGGATTCTGTCAATAACCGAGTCATCCGAAAGATTAACTCCTAGCTGAGACAAGCGGTTGTGCAACCCAGACATTTTGAGTATGTGCTCGCTGACAGAACTATTTTCCTCCATCTTACAACTAAAGAACTTGTCGGAGACTTCATATCTCTCGACCCGGGCATGAGCTTGGAAAACCATTCTCAGCTCTTGGAACATCTCATATGCTCCGTGTTGCTCAAAACGCTTTTGGAGCCCCGGATCTAAGCTGTAAAGCATGCCGCACTGAACCAGGGAGTAATCATCACTACGCGACTGCCAGGCGTTCATAACGTCTTGAGTTGCTGGGAAAATGGGTGCGTCACCTAGCGGTGCATCAAGGACATATGCTTTCTTGGAAGCTATGAGGATGATCCTCAAGTTATGGACCCAGTCCGTATAGTTGCTTCCATCGTCTTTCAGTTTGGTTTTCTCTAGGAACCCGTTGAAGTTGAGGGCAATATTAGCGTGGGCCATTGGATCTACATGATAGATTGTAAAGACAATTTTAGACTAAGTTCATGATAATTAAGTTCATCTAATCAAATTATTTAATGAACTCCCACTCAGATAAACATCCCTCTAGTCATCTAAGTGATACATGATCCATATCGACTAGGCCGTGTCCGATCATCACGTGAGACGGACTAGTCATCAATGGTGAACATCTCCATGTTGATCGCATCTACTATACGACTCATGTTCGACCTTTCGGTCTCTCGTGTTCCGAGGCCATGTCTGTACATGCTAGGCTCGTCAAGTCAACCTAAGTGTTTCGCGTGTGTAAATCTGGCTTACACCCATTGTATGCGAACGTTAGAATCTATCACACCCGATCATCACGTGGTGCTTCGAAACAACGATCCTTCGCAACGGTGCACACTTAGGGGGAACACATTTCTTGAAATTTTAGTGAGGGATCATCTTATTTATGCTACCATCGTTCTAAGCAAATAAGATGTAAAAACATGATAAACATCACATGCAAATCATAAAGTGACATGATATGGCCAATATCATCTTGCGCCTTTGATCTCCATCTTCGGGGCGCGGCATGATCACCATCGTCACCGACACGACACCATGATCTCCATCATCATGATCTCCATCATCATGATCTCCATCATCGTGTCTTCATGAAGTTGTCTCGCCAACTATTACTTCTACTACTATGGCTAATGGTTAGCAATAAAGTAAAGTAATTACATGGCGTTTTTGATTGACACGCAGGTCATACAATAAATTAAGACAACTCCTATGGCTCCTGCCGGTTGTCATACTTATCGACATGCAAGTCGTGATTCCTATTACAAGAACATGATCAATCTCATACATCACATATATTTCATCACATCCTTTTGGCCATATCACATCACATAGCATACCCTGCAAAAACAAGTTAGACGTCCTCTAATTGTTGTTGCAAGTTTTACGTGGCTGCTATGGGTTTCTAGCAAGAACGTTTCTTACCTACGCAAAAGCCACAACGGTGATATGCCAATTGCTATTTACCCTTCATAAGGACCCTCTTCATCGAATCCGATCCGACTAAAGTGGGAGAGACAGACACCCGCAAGCCACCTTATCCAACAAGTGCATGTCAGGCGGTGGAACCCGTCTCTCGTAAGCGTACGTGTAAAGTCGGTCCGGGCCGCTTCATCCCACAATGCCGCCGAATCAAGATAGGACTAGTAACGGCAAGCAAATTGACCAAATCATCGCCCACAACTACTTGTGTTCTACTCGTGCATAGAATCTACGCATAGACCTAGCTCATGATGCCACTATTGGGGAACGTAGTAATAATTTTAAAAAATTCCTACGTGTCACCAAGATCAATCTAGGAGATGCTAGCAACGAGAGAGAGAGGGAGTGCATCTTCATACCCTTGAAGATCCCTAAGCAGAAGCGTTGCAAAGAACGCGGTTGATGGAATCGTACTCGCGGCGATTCAAATCGCGGAAGATCCGATCCAAGCGCCGAACGGACGGCGCCTCCTCGTTCAACACACGTACAGCCCGGGGACGTCTCCTCCTTCTTGATCCAGCAAGGGGGCAGGAGAAGTTGAGGGAGAGCTCCGGCAGCACGATGGCGTGGTGGCGGTGGAGCTCGTGGTTATCCGGCAGAGCCTCGCTAAGCACTACGGAGGAGGAGGAGTAGGAGGGGGGAGGGCTGCGCCAGGGGCAAGGGGTGCATCTCCCATGCGCCTCCCCACTATATATAGGGGTGGAGGGGGCTGGTTTCTTGCCCTCCAAGTCCATTGGGGCGTTGGCAAAGGTGGGAGGAAAGAAATCCCATCCTTTCCCTTCCCCACCGATTGTTATCCCCCCTTTTTAGGGATCTTGATCTTATCCCTTCGGGATATGATCTTATTCCTTCTAAGGGGGGATCTTGGTGCGCCTTGACCAGGGGTGTGGGGCCTTGCCCCCACTACCCACGTTCATGTGGGTCTCCCCATGCAGGTGGGCCCCACTCCGGAACCTTCTAGAACCTTCCAGATACAATACCGAAAAATCCCGAACATTTTCCGGTGGCCAAAATAGGACTTCCCATATATAAATATTTACCTCCGGACCATTCCGGAACTCCTCGTGACGTCCGGGATCTCATCCGAGACTCCGAACAACTTTCGGTAACCACATACAATTCCCATTACAACTCTAGCATCACCGAACCTTAAGTGTGTAGACCCTACGGGTTCGGGAACCATGCAGACATGACCGAGACACCTCTCCGGCCAATAACCAACAGCGGGATCTGGATACCCATATTGGCTCCCACATGTTCCACGATGATCTCATCGGATGAACCACGATGTTGGGGATCCAATTAATCTAGTATACAATTCCCTTTGTCCATCGGTATGTTACTTGCCCGAGATTCGATCGTCGGTATCCCTATACCTTGTTCAATCTCATTACCGGCAAGTCTCTTTACTCGTTCCGTAACACATGATCTCGTGACTAACTCCTTAGTCACATTGAGCTCATTATGATGATGTATTACCGAGTGGGCCCAGAGATACCTCTCTGTCACACGGAGTGACAAATCCCAGTCTCGATTCGTGCCAACCCAACAGACACTTTCGGAGATACCTGTAGTGCACCTTTATAGTCACCCAGTTACGTTGTGACGTTTGATACACCCAAAGCATTCCTAGGGTATCCGGGAGTTGCACAATCTCATGGTCTAAGGAAATGATACTTGACATTAGAAAAGCTCTAGCAGACGAACTACACGATCTTGTGCTATGCTTAGGATTGGGTCTTGTCCATCACATCATTCTCCTAATGATGTGATCCCATTATCAACGACATCCAATGTCCATGGTCAGGAAACCTTGACCATCTATTGATCAACGAGCTAGTCAACTAGAGGCTCACTAGGGACATGGTGTGGTCTATGTATTCACACATGTATTACGGTTTCCGGTTAATACAATCATAGCATGAACAATAGACAATTATCATGAACAAGGAAATATAATAATAACCATTTAATTATTGCCTCTAGGGCATATTTCCAACAGGCCCCTGCCGAACACACTCTTTGTACCGACGCGTTGGAGGTTAACTCCGAAAGCCCTAGGCAGATCGATCCGGTCGAGCTCTCGACGATCAACGAGGTGCTGGATCGGATCCTATCAATAAAAATCACAGACGACCCGACCTCGACCCATGCTCAGATCAGTCTGAATGTGGGTCATGGGGAATTTTTCGACCCACCCACTGCTACTTCTCGAGCATGTGTTGGGTTTTCCCTTGAAGAGGAAAGGGTGATGCAGCAAAGTAGATAAGTATTCCCTCAGTTGTTGAGAACCAAGGTATCAATCCAGTAGGAGATACAAGCAAGTCCCCAATAGATGTACCTACTCAAATAATCAACCACTGCACCCAACGCTATAAAGGGGTTGTCAATCCCTTCACGGTGACTTGCAAGGATGAGATCTGATAGAGATAGATAGATAGGATTGCTAAAACGAAAAGTAAACTAAAAGTAAAAAGAATGCAGCGAGATATTTTTGGTATTTTTGGTTTATAGATCTGAAAATATATTATGGAAAATAGACCCGGGGGCCATAGGTTTTACTAGAGGCTTCTCTCATGAAGGAAAATAATACGGTGGGTGAACAAATTACTGTCGAGCAATTGATAGAAAAGCGAATAATTATGAAGATATCCAAGGCAATGATTATGCATATAGGCATCACGTCCGTGTCAAGTAGACCGAAACGATTCTGCATCTACTACTATTACTCCACACATCGACCGACTCCTGCTTGCATCTAGAGTATTAAGTTCATGAAGAACAGAGTAACGCATTAGGTAAGATGACATGATGTAGAGGGATAAACTCAAGCAATATGATGAAAACCCCATCTTTTTATCCTCGATGGCAACAATACAAATATGTGCCTCGCTACCCCTACTTTGTCACTGGGTGAGGACACCGTAAGATGGAACCCAAAACTAAGCACTTCTCCCATTGCATGAATTACCAATCTAGTTGGCCAAACCAAACCAATAACTCGAAGAGACTTGCAAAGATATGAAATCATGCATATAAGAATTCAGAGAAGATTCAAATAATATTCATAGATAAGCTGATCATAAACCCACAATTCATCGGATCTCGACAAACACACCGCAAAAGAGTATTACATCGGATAGATCTCCATGAAGATCATGAAGAACATGGTATTGAAGAACAAAGAGAGAGAAGAAGCCATCTAGCTACTAGCTATGGACCCGAAGGTCTGTGGTGGACTACTCACGCATCCTCGGAGGGGCAATGGAGTTGATGTAGATCCCTCCGTGATCGAATCCCCCTTCGGCAGATTACCGGAAAAGGCTCCAAGATGGGATCTCACGGGAACAGACGGTTCCGACGGCGGAAAAGTATTTTCGTGGCTCTTTTTGGTATCCAGGGAATATTTGGGAATTTTTAGGCCGAAGAATAGGGTTAGGAGGGCTGCCGTGGGGCCACAAGCCAGGGGGCGCCCCCCCAGGGCGCGCCCCTGTGGCTTATCGCCACACGGCAGCTCCCCTACCTTCATCTTCAAGTCTTCTGGGTTGCTTCTGGTCCAAGAAAAATCATTCGACAGATTTTATTCCGTTTGGACTCCGTTTAATATTCCTTATCTGCAATACTCAAAAACAAGGAAAAAACAGAAACTGGCACTAGGCTCTAGATTAATAGGTTAGTCCCAAAAATAATATAAAATAGCATATTAATGCATATAAAACATCCAAAACAGATAATATAATAGCATGGAACAATCAAAAATTATAGATACGTTGGAGACGTATCAAGCATCCCCAAGCTTAATTCCTGCTTGTCCTCGAGTAGGTAAATGATAAAAACAGAATTTTTGATGTGGAATGCTACCTAACATATTTATCCATGTAATATTCTTTATTGTGGCATGAATATTCAGATCCATAAGATTCAAAACAAAAGTCTAATATTGACATAAAAACAGTAATACTTCGAGCATACCAACAAGGCAATTGTGTCCTTTCGAAATAACATGGCCTTAGAAAGTTATCCCTACAAAATCATATGGTCTGGCTATGCTCCATCTTCCCCACACAAAGTATCTAAATCATGCACAACCCCGATGACAAGTCAAGCAATTGTTTCACACCTTTTATGTTCTCAAACCTTTTCAACTCTCACGCAATACATGAGCGTGAGCCATGGATATAGCACTATAGGTGGAATAGAATATGGTGGAGGTTGTGAGGAAAAAGGAGAAGATAGTCTCACATCAACTAGGCGTATCAACGGGCAATGGAGATGCCCATCAATAGATATCAATGTGAGTGAGTAGGGATTGCCATGCAACGGATGCACTAGAGCTATAAGTGTATGAAATCTCAAAAAGAAACTAAGTGGTTGTGCATATGATGAAAAATTCCACTAGCTATATGAAAGTGACAAAATAGGAGACTCTCTATCATGAAGATCATGGTGCTACTTTGAAGCACAAGTGTGGAAAAAGATAGTAACATTGTCCCTTCTCTCTTTCTTCTCTTTTTTTTGGTGGGCATCTTTGGCCTCCTTTTTTTTATTTGGGCTTCGCTGGGCTCCTTTATTATTTATAAAGTCCGGAGACTCATCCCAACTTGTGAGGGATTCATAGTTTCCATCATCCTTTTCTCTCACGGGACAAATACTCTAATAATGAAGATCATCACACTTTTATTTACTTACAACTCGATACCTAGAACAAAATATGACTCTATATGCAATATGAAAGTGATGATGCATGTCATGAAAAACGGAACGGTGGAAGTTGCATGGCAATATATCTCGGAATGGCTATGGAAATGCCATAATAGGTAGGTATGGTGGCTGTTTTGAGGAAAATATATGGTGGCTGTTTTGAGGAAGGTGGGTTTGATGCACCGGCGAAAATTGCGCGGTACTAGAGAGTCTAGCAAAGGTGGAAGGGTGAGAATGCGTATAATCCATGGACTCAACATTAGTCATAAGGAACTCACATACTTATTGCAAAAGTCTATTAGTTATCGAAGCAAAGTATTAGACGCATGCTCCTAGGGGAGAGGTTGGTAGGAGTTAACCATCGCGCGCTCCCGACCCTCACACAAAGGTTGACAATCATTAAACAAATCATGCTCCGACTTCATTACATAACGGTTCACCATACGTGCATGCTACGGGAATCACAAACTTTAACACAAGTATTTCTTCCAATTCACAACTACTCACTAGCATGACTCTCATGTTACCATCTCTATATCTCAAAACTATATGCAAGGAATCAAACTTCTCATAGTATTCAATGCACTTTATATGAAAGTTTTTATTATATCCCTCTTGGATGCCCATTATATTAGGACTAAATTCATAACCTAAACAAATTACCATGCTGTTTAAAGAGACTCTGAAAATAATATAAGTGAGGTACGAGAGTTCAATAATTTCTATAAAATAAAACACCACCGTGCTCTAAAAAGATATAAGTGAAGCACTAGAGCAACATTGCCTAGCTCAAAAGATATAAGTGAAGCACATAGAGTATTCTAATAAATTCATGATGAATGTGTGTCTCTCTCAAAAGATGTGTACAGAAAGGATGATTGTGGCAAACTAAAAAGCAAAGACTCATATCATACAAGACGCTCCAAGCAAAACACATATCATGTGGTGAATAAAAATATAGCCTCAAGTAAATTTACCGATGGATTGAAGACGAAAGAGGGGATGCCTTCCGGGGCATCCCCAAGCTTAGGCTTTTTGGTATACTTGAATATGGCTTGGGGTGCCTTGGGCATCCCCAAGCTTAGGCTCTTGCCACACCTTATTCCATAGTCCATCAAATCTTTACCCAAAACTTGAAAACTTCACAACACAAAACTCAACAGAAAACTCATGAGATCCGTTAGGATAAGCAAAATAAATCACCACTTTAGGTACTGTTGTGAACTCATTCTTTATTTATATTGGTGTAATATCTACTGTATTACAACTTCTCCATGGTTCATACCCCCCGATACAACCCATAGATACATCAAAATAAGCAAACAACACAAAGAAAACAGAATCTGTCTAAAACAGAACAGTCTGTAGCAATCTATAGACTTCGAACACTTCTGTAACTCCAAAAATTCTGAAAAATTAGGACAATCAGGGAAATTTATATATCAATCTTGTGTAAAAATTTCAGATCAAAATCTCGTTCCAGTGAATTTACAAAATTCCTGGACTGAGAGCAAAATTTCTGTTTTTCAGCAAAATCAAATCACAAACACCGTAGGCATCCGAAAGGTCTTACTTGGCTCAAACACTATTTTAAACAAGAAAACACAATTACTACTGAGGTAATAATGTGTGGAAAACTCAAAAACAGAAGAAAAACCAAAATAATAAGAATAAAATTGGGTTGCCTCCCAACAAGCGCTATTGTTTAACGCCCCTAGCTAGGCATAACGCAATAGATCTAGGTATTGTCATCTTTGGTATTGGCAACTTTTGTGAGGGACTTCTCAAATCCGAGAGGCTCTTTCCTCTTCCCCAGATTTGTAGGGGAAGAAACTATCTTAATATCCAAAATATCCAAACGCTTATTGCAAAGGGTAGTCAAAGTATTCAAGCGATTGAGGTTCCCACTAATATGTTTAAGGGGTTCGTGATATTGTTGTAATTCGACCAAGTGCTTATGTAAGTCACTCAATTTGTCGAGAATTTGAACTCCCTCTTGTGAGAAAGCAAACCCTTTGTTGGGTGGAGGAACCCCCAAAATCCCCTCCAGAACTTCATAAGCAGTGTTCGTATCTAGCTCAATAAAATTCCCTTTTGAGGCGAAATCTAAGAGTTCTCTATGATGCAAAGCCAATCCAATGTAAAAATTTCTAAGCAAAACTTTGGCATCTCCTTTTAGATTGGAGATACGATAAGATTCCATTAGTCTATACCAGGCATCTTTCAAAATTTCCCCTTGTTTTTGTTTGAAGTATATAACTTCAAAATCTGGTGACAAAGGGGAAGTAGTAACGCTAGACATAGCAGCAAGCAAGAGATCCAGCGGGAAAGAGGCAAACGAAGAAGAGGGCGAATGAAAAGGCAAATCTTTTTGGAAAATCATTTTAGAAGTGGGGGAGAGGAAAACGAGAGGCAAATGGAAAATAATGTAAATGCAAGAGATGAGTTTGTGATGGGTACTTGGTAGGCTTGATGTAGATCTCCCCGGCAACGGCGCCAGAAATCCTTCTTGCTAGTTCTCGAGCATGCGTTGGGTTTTCCCTTGAAGAGGAAAGGATGATGCAGCAAAGTAGATAAGTATTTCCCTCAGTTGTTGAGAACCAAGGTATCAATCCAGTAGGAGATACAAGCAAGTCCCCAATAGATGTACATACACAAATAATCAAACACTTGCACGCAACGCTATAAAGGGGTTGTCAATCCCTTCACGGTTACTTGCAAGGATGAGATCTGGTAGAGATAGATAGATAGGATTGCT
Organism: Elymus sibiricus; assembly: GCA_039707655.1. Lineage (NCBI taxonomy): Eukaryota > Viridiplantae > Streptophyta > Magnoliopsida > Poales > Poaceae > Elymus > Elymus sibiricus. Next base: position 231,559,230 of record CM077671.1, on the reverse strand, counting down.
AAAACTAAAAGTAAACTAAAAGTAAAAATAATGCAGCGAGATATTTTTGGTATTTTTGGTTGATAGATCTGAAAATATATTATGGAAAATAGACCCGGGGGCCATAGGTTTCACTAGAGGCTTCTCTCATGAAGGAAAATAATACGGTGGGTGAACAAATTACTGTCAAGCAATTGATAGAAAAGCGAATAATTATGAAGATATCCAAGGCAATGATTATGCATATAGGCATCACGTCCGTGTCAAGTAGACCGAAACGATTCTGCATCTACTACTATTACTCCACACATCGACCGACTCCTGCCTGCATCTAGAATATTAAGTTCATGAAGAACAGAGTAACGCATTAGGTAAGATGACATGATGTAGAGGGATAAACTCAAGCAATATGATGAAAACCCCATCTTTTTATCCTCGAGGGCAACAATACAAATACGTGCCTCGCTACCCCTACTTTGTCGCTGGGTGAGGACACCGCAAGATTGAACCCAAAACTAAGCACTTCTCCCATTGCAAGAATTACCAATCTAGTTGGCCAAACCAAACCAATAACTCGAAGAGACTTGCAAAGATATGAAATCATGCATATAAGAATTCAGAGAAGATTCAAATAATATTCATAGATAAGCTGATCATAAACCCACAATTCATCGGATCTCGACAAACACACCGCAAAAGAGTATTACATCGGATAGATCTCCATGAAGATCATGAAGAACATGGTATTGAAGAACAAAGAGAGAGAAGAAGCCATCTAGCTACTAGCTATGGACCCGAAGGTCTGTGGTGGACTAGTCACGCATCATCGGAGGGGCAATGGAGTTGATGTACATGACCTCCGTGATCGAATCCCCCTCCGGCAGATTACCGGAAAAGGCTCCAAGATGGGATCTCGCGGGAACAGAGGGTTCCGGCGGCGGAAAAGTATTTTCGTGGCTCTTTTTGGTATCCAGGGAATATTTGGGAATTTATAGGTCGAAGAATAGGGTTGGGAGGGCTGCCGTGGGGCCACAAGCCAGGGGGGCGCCCCCCCTAGGGCGCGCCCCTGTGGCTTATCGCCACACGGCGGCTCCCCTGCCTTCATCTCCAAGTCTTCTGGGTTGCTTCTGGTCTAAGAAAAACCATTCCGAAGATTTTTATTCCATTTGGACTCCGTGTAATATACCTTATCTGCAATACTCAAAAAAAAGGAAAAAACAGAAACTGGCACTAGGCTCTAGATTAATAGTTTAGTCCCAAAAATAATATAAAATAGCATATTAATGCATATAAAACATCCAAAACAGATAATATAATAGCATGGAACAATCAAAAATTATAGATACATTGGAGACGTATCACCCACCACCCACTTGGTAGCCACTATCGAAGACTTAACCGATATGCTGGACTATGCCTCCGAGGACGCAGAAGACATGGATGAAGAGGACGACGCCCCCGCCCTGTCAACACTGGGCGATGGACTGCCACCTCCACCTACGACGTCTACATGGTAGACACCCCCGACGATAAGGGCGACCGCACCCCTAAGAAGAATGGCGATAAATCCTTTGAGGAGCCGTCAAGGCGCCGTAAACAACGCAAATGATCAAAAGCAAACAAGGGAAGGGAGGCAACTGCAGGCACCGGGGAAAACGACATCCCGGAAGACCTCGGCAACCCTGAAGTCCCCGAACAGCCACTGGAGGACCAGGAAAGGCCCGAAGATCGGTGCGACACTAGGATCTTAATGATTCCGAGGAAGACAACTACCTTCCCCTGTCGAGGAGGAGGATAGCCTGGAAGCCGAAGACTTCACCGTCCCCGAAAACCCTGCGGATCAGGAACGGTTTAGGCGGCAGCTTTTAGCCACCGCCCGAAGCCTGAAGGCAAAACAACAGCAACTCAAAGCTGAACAAGACACCCTCAATGATAGATGGACGAGGGTCTTGGCAGCCGAAGAAGGGTACGGTACCAATCTACCGGACCAACCCAAGAGCTACCCACGCCGGTGGCTGCTGCCACAGTTCGATGACGAGGTCCTTGAAACATCACCTCCCAGGCATACTCCGTACGACCAGCCAGACCGTCCTCCCCGAGGACGGGATAGGACAGCCGGGGAGGCCGAGTACAGACCTGCGGTACCCCACAGGAGAGGAAAAGAGCCAGCAGAGCCTGAGGACAGGTATGACTTACGATAGGACCTGGATTATAGAGCCGGCCACACAAGATCCATCTACAGATCTAGAGGGTACTCCCCCGCTAGACGGGACGGGTACTAGTCTTGGGTCGACCGCAACAATAGAGGTCGGGAACAAAACCGGGCCCGATCGACCGCCGATCGTAGGCATGACATAGCTCGGGTTAGAGGCACTGCCCACCCACTGTGTTTCACATACGAGGTGATGCAGCATCAGTTCCCTGAAGGGTTTAAACCCGTTAACATAGAGCAATACGACAGGACAACAGACCCAGCCGTGTGGATTGAGGACTTCCTCCTCCATATTCATATGGCATGAGGAGATGATCTCCACGCCATCAAGTATCTGCCCCTAAAACTTAAGGGGCCAGCTCGACACTGGTTAAACAGTCTCCCCGAGAATTCCATCGGGAGCTGGGAAGAGCTCGAGGATGCCTTCCGATCTAACTTCCAGGGCACTTATGTCCGGCCACCGGACTCCTCCGACCTGAGCAATGTTGTCCAGAAACCAGGTGAATCGGATCAGCAATTCTGGAATCGGTTCCTAACCAAGAAAAACCAGATCCTTGACTGTCCGGACGCCGAGGCAATAGCTTCCTTTAGACATAATATCCGGGACGAGTGGCTAGCTCGTCAGCTCGGCCAGGATAAGCCGAGGACAATGTCCACCCTTACCTCACTTTTGACCCTCTTTTGCGCGGGTGAGGATAACTGGCTAGCTCGACGAGTCCATAACCCCGAAGACCCCGGCACCTCCGAAGTCCGGGATGGAAATGGGAAACCACGACGTAAAAAAAAACAAACGCCGGCACAACAACGGCGATACTGAGGACACAGCCGTTAATGCCGGTTTCCGCAACCCAAAATCCGGACAGCGGAAGAAACCTTCTAAAGGAAATCGAGACGGACCTACCAAGCTGGACAAAATCATGGATAGGCCATGCCAGATCCACGGCACCCAAGACAAGCCCGCTACCCACACCAACCGTAATTGTTGGGTATTCAAACAAGCTGGCAAACTCGCAGCCGAAGAGCAAGGCAAGGGCCCACGCATCGAGGACGATGACGAGCCCCGCGGTCCAAGCAATGGAGGACAAAAGCAGTTCCCTCCAGAGGTAAAAACTGTGAACATGATATATGCCACTCACTTACCAAAAAAGGAGAGGAAGCGCGCCCTTCGGGAGGTCTACGCCGTAGAGCCCGTAGCCCCGAAGTATAACCCATGGTCGGCTTGCCCGGTCACCTTCGAACGACGGGACCATCCGACCAGTATCCGTCATGGAGGTTCGGCAGCCCTCGTCCTAGACCCCATTATCGATGGGTATCACCTCACTAGAGTCCTAATGGACGGAGGAAGTAGCCTTAATCTGATTTACTCAGTCACGGTGAAAAAGATGGGTATAGATCCATCAAGGATCAAACCTAGCAACACTACCTTTAAAGGAGTGATCCCAGGCGTCGAAGCCCGCTGCTCGACCACCGTGAATCTGGAAGTAGTGTTCGGCTCGCCCGACAACTTCCGCAGCGAAGACTTGATCTTCGACATTGTCCCTTTTCGCAGCAATTATCACGCCCTACTCGGCCGCACAGCATTCGCTCGCTTTAACACCGTCCCCCACTACACGTACCTGAAGCTCAAGATGCCCGGGCCCAAGGGGGTCATTACTGTCAACGGCAACACAGAGCACTCTCTCCGAACTGAGGAACACACAGCGGCCCTGGCAGCCGAATTCTAGTACGGCGACGATAGGTCGATGCCCAAATCAGCCATAAAGGCACGTCAGGTTAGTAAATGAGCTCGGTCTCAACCCGAACTCCCGAAATCATCTTCCGCCCAACAAAAATAGGGATACGCCCCCCACAGCACAGCCCTAGTTCCCGTAAAATATGTGCCAAGAAGGCACAACTTCGTGCTCAAAATACCATGGGCAGCTGTGGGGACCCACTATCAAAGGGAAAGTGTTCGGCTGGACCGAACTACTGCCAACACATGTCTTCGGACAAACCACAGGTACCATCTAGGACCTTCCGAGCGTAAAGCTCATCCACACTGCGGCGACTTCTCAAGATCTTCTTCCCAAGGTCCGTTCGCCGGTAGCAATCACCTTTAAAGGAACGCAACCCCCTCGGGAGCATAGGAGCAGACATGCGACAGGGCACATTGAGGACGTCAAGCCACCCATCGAAGACCCCGGGTAAAACCTCTCCTTTTTAAACTTAATTTTTCATTTCAAAATACCTGTAACAGTTGCTTCGGCAGTTTGAGTTATAAGAATTCATCAGAAATATAGACCATCCTTTCGGCCTCCTCGCTGTATTTTATGTCATATACTCTGTTCTCTACTCACCGACGCCGATAGCAAAGTTGTTCGGTACATATTACGATGCGACCGGCTAATAGACCGGGGGCTTGACTATAAAAATCGCCCCAAGCATCACCCCGGCACTATTGTTTATGTGTTTGGCGTCTCGGATGTTGTGTTATATGAATCGGTTCCGAATTATGTCTTGGGTCAATGGTTGGGTTGCCCGGCTCCTGTGTTTGCCCTCTTACGTTCCACTCGTTCGGCTAAAAGGGTAAAGGGAGAACCACTGCGATTGTGCTTCCAGCTCGCCTGGTCAAGTACCTCAGTGGAGAAAGCCGAAAACTGACTGTCATAATAAGCGAGAACCGGTCTGCAGTCCGAGCATAAGTGTCAAACTAAAAATCGATGGAGGTTATTCCGTGTTATACGAGGGGTTTGTACGATTACAAACCATGTGATGCTGGTTTCAACCTCGGTGTATCCGAATATCACAAAACACTGGGGGCTAGTCATCAGCCCCCGCAGTCAAGCTCCTACGTCTAAGTGAAAGCACTAAAGCATCATAGTCCGATTGCCTTGTTCCCCTCGCACTACCGCCTTCGGGCACCGATACGTCGGCTAAGGGTCACAGTGTGGAGGTAGAAACACCTCGTGTAGTATCTACATGGGGGTTGAAGCCGACGACTCGCAACTTTTAGATAAAACGGCCACATAGGAGTCAAAATAATACAAAGCTTAAAGACATGATAAACCATGCAACCGCATTATAAAGCGGAACAGTCATCGGATACATGACAAAACGCTCATTCATAATTTACATCCTTAGAGCATTGGGTTTCTATCGCCCGAGCACCATCCATCACGGTCGAAAAGTATTGCTCGGGGCGCCTATGCTCCTTCCCAGGGGATGGAGGCGCGGTGGCCATCTCGGTCGGCTTGAGCCTCGGCCAGTGCATCATGGTCCTTGCAAAGGCCATCCGAGCTCCGTCGATGCACGTAGAACGCTTTAGAGCGTCAATCCGAGGCGTAGCATCGCACAGTTTCTGCACCAAGCCAAAGTAACTGCTCGGCAAGGGCTCTGCAGGCCACAGCCGGATGCAGAGGTCCTTCATGGCCGGCTCCGCCATCCTGTGCAGCTCCATCAATTGTTTCATCTATTTGCTCAGGAGGGGAGGATGCTCGGGGGCTTGAAATTGCACCCAGAACAGCCGAGGCTCAACATCCCCATCCCGAGAGGCGAAGTATTTGTTCGCGTCTGCTGCACTCCTCAGGAGGTCTGTAAAGGCGCCTGAGGAACGCCACACCCGGGTGAGCAATGCAAACCTGTTACCACCAAAGGCACATTGAAGTAAGTACGGCTTACCATCCGCGATCGCCTTGACTTGGCGGTGTTCTTCTTCAAAGAACCGCCTATCAACTCGCTCCGCTTTGAGCTCAGATTTCAGCATGGATAGTTCGGTGGCCTGGTCTTCGTTCTTTTGCTCAAGGGCCTCGCACTTTGTGCTAGCATCCTTGAGCTCCAGCTGCACCTCTGCCACCCGGCCCTCATGCTTGTCGCTCACGGCTTTTAACACCGACAGTTCGGCTGCTGCTTGTTCGGCCGCCGCCTTCTCATCCGCGGCCTCCTGCCTCACCTTTTTCAACTCGGCCTTGAGGTTCTCGACCTCCGCGGCCACAACTGTGGTAACAATGAGTAAATAACACTTAGGGATAACAATCCGGATATCTCAATCAATGAGGATAGAAAATAGCCCGAATGATACAATTCGGACTCACCTTGCGTCTCGTCAAATCTCTTGTTCAGGCGATCGAGCTCGTCATCGGAGCTCTTGAGCTTACGGTTTAGCTCGGCAAGCTCCACTACGTTGGCGGCCGCCGCCGATGACGAGGCCTACAAAACAACTTATGTGCATTAAAACTCCCGAGCTGTCAGATTCAGACCCTCTGCTAAGTACTCTCCGAAGTTCTTAGAATAATGAGGGACAAAGGGTGCCTTGAGCATCATTACCAATTTTCGGACATTAGACGCCTGGGTGGGTTTTTCAAACTCACCCAGGGCTCGGGGGGTACTACACTTATAAGGATTGCATAAACTTGATAAATTAACTTTTTCTGGAAAAAAGAGTATTACGTGGCTCACCTTGAAGCCCGTCAAGAGACCGTTGAAGGCCTCTTTCAGTCCGCTATCAACGGACTGAATGCCTTGCAAAACCGCACCCATAAGGGCGCGGTGATCTTCGGCGATGGAGGAGCCAGATAAAGTTTCCTCCATCACGGCCGGCCACCCAGTCATGGGCGGCACCGGTGGTGACCTGCCAACCCTCCCTCCGGTGGGGGATTGGGTTGGCAGCTCCTGAGGCATAGAGCGCTCCGGAGATGTCCTCGGAGGGGACTGGACCGGACTTCGTCCCCCCTCTTTAGTTGCCAGGAGATGTTCCTCCTCCTGGTCTTCGACGGCCGAGGTATTAACCTCAGCCATAACGTCGTCACCCCCGCCGCCGGTGTTCGGCTCAGAAGGAGCCTAGCGCGATAACACCTCCGCGGCCTCCTTCGAGACCTCAGAAGGCGTAGGATGTGACGCAGTCCCACTTTCCGCCAGGTCGGCGGGCTGAGACTCCCCGTCTGAGATTTGGTCGGTGGGGAGATCATGTGGTGGGCTGCAAATTGAAAGACGTTCGCCCATTTAGCATTAAAAGCTCTATATAAGTGACCCAGAGGGTCTTCGAATTCATACCTCTGGGTTGGGGGCTTAACCCTTGGGTTCCTTCGGGGAACCTTTTCAAAAGCCTCAGACTCCTTATCAGAGTCCGAGTTATCGTCGGCCAGGACTGCCTTTGTCCGGCATGTCCTCTTTGGGGCAGGAGGAGGTAGGTCCTCCGCGGCGTCCGCTGACGCCACCCTTTTCCTTGTGAGGGGGGAATCGCACTCCCCTTCGTCCTCGTGCTCTTCCTCGTGAGTGGAAGAGGCATGGGTCTCCTCGGACTTAGTGTCCGGAAGACCCCTTAGACGAAGACTCTCTCGGGCCTCCTTCTTCTCCCCTTTCTTCTTCTTCTCCTTCTTCTCTAGCGCCAAATACGGCGCCACAATGAGCATCTCCATCAATAGATCCGACCGAGGGTCTTCGGGCTGCGGAGCCAGACATTCAATTTGCAAGACCTTGCTCAGCCATTTCTGTGAAGATGAGGGAGAAGGGGTTCAGCTCTTTGTCAAAAAACGGAGCCGGAGAATTAAAGTTTTATCATACCTTGGTAGGAGGTGTTTCGGCGTCAAGACCGGTGTCCTCCTCCTCGGCCGGCTAGCTCTTCTGGGCTTGAATAGCACTTTCCACAATTTCTCGTGGGTAGTGCGGAAGAATTGACGCACGGTGGCCGGGTCCTCGAGCTGGTAAGCCCACATTGGGAAGGCCCGGTGCTGGCAGGGGAGGAGACGGTGGCGGAGCATGACCTGGATCACGTTGACCAGCCTAATTTTGGCCTCAATCATCGCGGAGATGCGCTTCTGCACTGATTTTACCTCTGCGGCCGACCCCCAATCAAGGCCCTTCTTGAGCCACGAGGTTAGCCTCACGGGGGGTGCGGATCTGAACTCAGCAGGTGCCACCCAGTCCGCGCTCCTTGGTTCGGTGATGTAGAACTATTCCATTTGCCAGATCTTGACCGTGTCGATAAAGGTGCCGGCCGGCCACTCGACACGGGGGAGCTTGCTGATTACCGCGCCTCCACAATCCGCATGCGTGCCCACAACACTCTTCGGCTTGACGTTGAACACTTTGAGCCACAGGCCGAAGTGCCACTGTACCCGCAGGAAGGCTTCGCAGACGATGATGAACGCCGAGATGTGCATGAAGGAGTTCGGGGGGAGGTCATGGAAATCTAACCCGTAAAAGAACATGAGGCCCCTGACGAAGGGGTGGAGCAGAAAGCCCAGTCCCCGGATGAAATGGGGGACAAACACCACCCTCTCGCCCGGCTTCGGTGTGGGAACCACCTGATTTGCCTCTGGAGCGCGGTGGGCGATGTTGGCGGAGAGGTAGCCGGCACGCTTTAGCTCCCGAATGTCGTTGTCGGTGACGGAGGAGGCCTCCCACTTGCCCATGCAGCCTGAACCAGCCATGGCCGAACTCGGAGGGAAGATTGAGGAAGAACTGGATCTGGGCTCTCGGAGATTGGGAAGGTTGAGGAGGCAAAGGGTGCGAATTTGGAGCGTGAATAGGCCTTGGGGGTTTTGTCCCTTTTATGGGGTGCCGTAATACTAGGAGCCCCCCTTTTTACTGCGCCACAGGCCTCACCACTTCCCAAAACAATCGTGCCGTTATGCGCGCGTGGGATAACCCAGGGCACTAATCATATCCCGTAAGAAACGGGACACGATCTGCACGTTGATAAGACGTGCCAATGGAGAAACGGCCTCGAACCGCAAATCGAGTTTTTGTAACCGGCTCAGCGGTCGTGATAGGCCACGACCCTTCGTCAGAAAGGTTGTCAGGAAATACTGTTCACACTTTGACGTTCGGCCTTCGAGGTTAAGCGACTTATGGCATCCGGATAACTACATGTCATTGGCGGCCGGACTAGAGCCAGCCGATCATAAAGGGGGAAAAGAACTCACCCCGCAAGCCGGAAACTCTGATCACGCGAAGCTGCTAGTGTCATGACCCCTGGCGTTGGTGGCTAGTTCGGGGGCTACTGAGGGAGTCCTGGACTAAGGGTCCTCGGGCCGCCGGCCTATCTCTCAAAGACCGGCTTGGTGGGCCGCTCTCTGATTATCGCAGGAAGGGCCGGGATATGCGACGACTCCATATTCTAGAAGGAAACCTCCGAAGACGCGTCGTGCACTCCAAGTCAAGATGACGGGATCAGCGTCTTTACTTCCGGCTGGAGACTTATCATGTGTAAACCCTAGGTACCCCCGGTGTCTATATAAACCGGGGGGTTTAGATCGTAGAGGGCAGAAAAACTCATCTGGGGTTTTGGCTACTTGATCTCGAGGTAGATCGACTCTGTAACCTTTATACACATCAATACAACCAAGCAGGACGTAGGGTTTTACCTCCATAGGAGGGCCCGAACCTGGGTAAACATCGTCTCCTTCGTCCCTTGTTACCCATCGATCCTAAACTCACAGCTCGGGACCCCCTACCTGAGATCCGCCGGGTTCGACACCAACAACCACCTCTAAACTTTTAAACAGATTATTATGTTACAAAGTTCAGAGAAAGATATACAACATAAACAGAGGTTCAGTTAGTGGGATGGCAATACATGGCACAAATCGAAATACAAAAAACTATAACATGGAGACTCCTCATTGGCTCTTTGATCAACTTGCATATTTACATGAGATGTCTAAATTATTTTTCATTAACTTGTAAGTGATCATAAATTCAAGAGTAGAAAACGTGAAAAAAAAACCTTTACTAAACAATATATATCAACAAAGCACAGAAGGGGTGTGTGAGTAATACTATGAGAAAGATGCAGATATTAACTCTGGTTCATAAAATTGCTGGATTAGTGTTGATAGTATGATGATATGTTTCTCTTCAAAATGAAAAGGAAATGGTCAATTAAGGAAGGTGAACGACAATATTTCAGACCATGCAATGGTAAGCATGAATCTGACGTTTCAGCACCATGAAGAAAAGAATTAGCTGACTACCAAAATGGTTGCTAGACTGCATCATTTTTTTATTTATACATAATGTCAAAAAGCATAGCTATCCGATGAGATAGGTAAGATTGATCGGACTGGCCTGTTTGGTATATAGAGAGAGGATGGCCATGGGCTGAGCTTGTTGAGTGTGTTGATGTCAAAAATAGGAAATAAGCAAAAGTACATAGTGCTTCCATCAGTTTCAAACCAAAGGAGCAAAGCCATTGCTGCTATTTACAGCGCGAACCGTCTAGTTACACATGGAATATACCATCGACAAACAAAGTGCAGAGACATAAGAGGTATATACAGACTTTACACAAGTACAGAGAGCTGAAACAAGGCAAGTTCAATTATCTAGTATTTAAAGTTTTAGCAAATTAAAGATTAGCAGAACCAACAATTATACAAATAGGCACCATGTGCCAGATTGTTAATGTATGCCTTTACAGTAATCTAGATGTAAACATATAATACATAAGAAAAACATATGTGTGATGTACTTCAGAAAACAGCAAAACAAACCCCAGCTATACAAACTGAATCTCAGGTTTAGCTGAATTGTATAGTTCTACTTGATTATAGAGCTAACCCTCTCGGAACAAATCTGCAACTTATGTATATAAAACACTGTAGTTTTTTGGTTTTGATGGCATATAGGAGCAGGTCTGTTGTATGCTTAGTATCTGATGAATAACGGAGGATGCACCAACTAGGAGCAGGTCTGCAACCACATGACTAAGATTTTGGAAAGTGTACAGCAAGAATGATAATTTTGGTTTGCGCCATAAGAATGCAATACACTATATTTCAGCAACAAGGAACCAGATTTAATAAAATTATGGTGGCATCGAGGAGGTCAGAGTGGCATATATAACCAGCAAAGCCAGGGACTTGAATCAATGCAATAAGCTGCCCATTCCTCTAGTTGGACGACCAAACCACGCCATAAAACAAATAATCTACTTAGACACAAATGACCAACCCGAGTTTATTAACTGCATCCTCACAGCAGACGACTCAGTAGATTTTGGTGAAAGTCTTGACCAAAAATGAAGAATAAAAATGTACAGACCCCGCCCTTCCCGTCCTAGAGGAATACTGGTGGGTAGGGATGGGACGATGGCAGCTCCGAGCCGACCACCATGCCGAGGATGCCGCTCCAGTAGCTGCTGTTGCTGCCACTCTCTCCGTCCCCGAAGGCCTGGCTGCCATTGCTGGACTCGCCCCAGCATTCCGGAAGCGGCTTGCCGACGCCGGACCCAGCAAGCAACAGCATGTCCGTGAGGCCGGCTCCGACGCCTGCGGCCCCTTGGAACCATGGCTCCTCCTCGACTTCCAGCCCTTGCATCTGCTGCTCGCGACCCTCAACCTCCACAACGCCACCCACCCCAGATCTAAGAGGAGGAGAAGAAGCGGCCGACAGATCCACGCATCTATCTACCGAGGGATGGATCGAAGAGGGAGGGGGATACTTGGCGGCAGGGCGGGGCGGTCACTTGGAGTTCTTGTGGGCAGGAATCGTCGTCCTTCTCCGGGCAGGAATCGTCGTCCTCCTCCTCCTCGTCCATGGGGGGAAGCCCCGGCTGCGAGCCGTTGGTGCTCCACACGCCCTCCTCGTTGCTCTCCAACGACGACGACAAGGTGGCGCAGATCCGGTGGCGGCAGAGATGGAGCGGGGTTCTTGGGAAGGGGAGGGTGGTGGTGGTGGTTGCGCAGGCGGAAGGGAGCGGCCGGAGGTGGTGGTGGTGGGGAGGGGGAGGAAGGAGCCGAGGGCGGGGCGGCTCGATCGGATTTGGAGGGTAAGGGAGTGTGGGTGAGTGGTTAGGGTTTTATTTTCTCAGGAGAGGCTCCACCGTTGGATGCGTGCTGATGGATGGCTCAGATCGCGTCCAAATGGGTGATCCGCGTGAAGGCAGTTTCTCGCCTCTCATTGGCCAGCTTGAAACTCGTTTTTTTACCCAAATCTATGGAAAATATCAAATATTTGTTGCAAAACTAGACATAACCATTTTTCAAAAATATTAGACCACATTTTGAGTGTCAAGATGTTTTCATCCACGCTTATCAAAAATACAAACATCCAGTGCCCAGCAGCTATTTCAAGGCAAAATGGCCAATATTATAACAACATTCATGGCATAGTTTGTTCAAATAACATCATATTTTGCATAAGTTTGCATCTTGAAATGACAAACAATGTTGCGTGGGGAAGGTTTCATTTTCTTTGCACGAAAATTTCATTTTCCATTTTTCGAATGCCCAAAATAAGTTTTTTTGTGAAGGACCTACCAAATCTTTGTTGCCAATTTGGGCCAAATCAATTTTCTAAAATATTAAGCCATATTTAATGTACAATTGACCAAATGGTTCGGTGTCAAAAGCTTTGATCCACCTCTTGTGAAAAAGACAAATTTCCGCCGATTCAGCTGGAAGCGGGTCAAATTTCAACTGCAGCTGCCTTATAGTTTGCTCATGATTTTTTTCCAAAAACCATTTATAGGTACAAAAGTATCTATTTAATCAGAGAAATACAAACACTTTTCCAAGATTCTACCCCTAGCTAGGAATGGTCATGCCCGTCGTTTTGACTGCATTTTTAAACGGGCATGAAAAATTCAAAAAAAAACAAAAAAATTGGAAAACCTTCGCATTGTGTCATTATATGTGACCAAGTTACAAGGAAAGATAATAAACTTGTAATACGGCAATTATTTTAAAAAAGTGTTCTCAGAAATGAGCTATCATGTTTGAAGATTCATGGCTTTCAAGCCAAATGATCAATCTTATGGCCACATTCATGGCACAATTTGCTCAAATGATCTCATATTGTGCACAAGGGTGCATATTGGAATGACAAACAATGTTGCATAAGAAACTTTTCATTTCCTTTAGATGGAAAATTCATTTTCCATTTTTCGAGTGCCCAAAATGAGTTTTTTGTGAAGGACCTACCATATATTTGTTGCGAAATTGGGCCAAATCAATTTTCTAAATTTTTAGGACATATTTAATGTACAATTGACTATATGGTTGGGTGTCAAAAGATTTGAGCCACCTCTCGTGAAAAAGACAAATTTCCGCTAATTCAGGAGGAAGCGGGTCAAATTTGAACTGTAGCTGCCTTATAGTTTGCTCATGATTTTTTCCAAAAATAATTTCTAGGTACATAAGTATCTATTTAATCGGAGATACATGGTTTGGTGGCGAGACATTGAGGTTTGGACGGTGGACGATGGCCCCAACTCTAGAGCACGCAAACTGGCATGGCAGCCGCGTGGTCACCGCATGACCTTAGCGTTTCCACGTGTTCTGGGCAGCCTAGGCATGTCGAATGGGTTGGTCACTCCCCCGGTAGGTGCTAGGAAGAAGAATACAATAGAAGAATCTCACGAGGAGACTGAACTAAGCTCAAACATGAAATAGCATCCAAGTGTTTGATTAGCGGTGGGGGAAATGAACATGGCTAATGGGCCTGAGTTTTGGCTGAGAAAGATTATCTACTAAGGAGACTGTCTTGGCAAATTTTCAGCTCAAATGGAGGAGCCTAGGTGGCACTTGCTTTGCAAAGTACCACACTGGACAGAAATATGAATGTTGAAGCTGGGCTCAAATGAATGAATGGATTGAGCTGCAATTTGGTGGAGGATAGTAGTTTGGGCATAGGAAGGCACTACAAAAATTTGATACCATTTGGACATGCCAAAATGGTACTTCCTCCACAATGCTCTTCTCTGGACAGAAAATAGAAATTGATGTTGGGCCCACATAGATGATTGGATTGAGTTGCAATTTGGAGGAGGATGGTAATCTGGGTACAGGAAGGAACTGTACAAATTTCATACCATTTGGATAAATAAAAATGGTACTTCCTTCACAATGCCCTCCACTGAACAGAAAATTGGGAAAAATATTGAGGGAAATTGGCTACATTGAAATCAGATAAAATTTGGTGTAGGGAGTTTCTATGGGTAGGGTCATGTCCTGGTAAATTTTCAGAAATTATAATGCAATACACAATATAGTTGCTTCACAAATTGAAAATATTACCAGAAACAAAGATTGGATGGTGAGCTCAAATGAATGAATGGATTGAGCTGCAATTTGGTGGAGGATAATCATTTGGGCATTGGAAGGCACTGTAAAAGTTTGATACCATTTGGACATGCCAAAGTGGTACTTCCTTCACAATGCTCTTCTCTAGACAGAAAGTTGGGAAAATTATTGAGAGAAATTGGCTAAATGAAATGAGCTCAAATTTGGTGGAGGCAAGTTATATAGGTAGAAACATGCCCTCGTAACCTTTCAGAAATAATTAAGCAATATAAAATATAGTTGGTTTACAAACTGAAAATATGACCACAATAAAAGATTGGATGATGCACTACTGGAATCAGGTACTTTGCCATCTGCCTGTTCTTTGCCATCTGTTGGGTGATGGAAAAGAGGGTCTTTGTTGTCAGCTGCCACAAACCAGACGGCAAAGAGCTGACTGATGGCAAAGATTTAATTTGCCATCAGTAAGCTCTTTGCCGTTTGCCAGCTGACGACAAAGAGCCCGAAGGCAGACGACAAAGACCACGGGGTGGACCCCACTGGACCATTGGTCAACCGGATGTCATGGATGCCGTCGGCTACTCTTTGCCGTCTGCCTTTTGCCTCTTTGCCGTCGCGCCCTAACGGCCGTCGGCCCCCACCCCAAACCCCCCTCTCTCCCCCCATCTCTCTCTCTCTCTCTCTCTCTCTCTCCCCCCGCAACCCCGAAACCCACCACTGCCGGAGCGAGCCCTCCCCTCCTCCCCGCGCCCCGCCGCCGGAGCAAGCCCTCCCCGCGGCGAGCCCTCCTCCACCACCGCCCCCCACCTCCCCGGGCCCCCCTCCTCCCCGCGACCCCCTCCTCCACCACCGCCCCCTCCTCCCCGCGCCCCCCCTCCTCCACCACTGCCCCGGCCTCCTCCCCGCGCCCCCATCCTCCACCACCGCGTCGCCGCCCCACCGCGCCCGTCGTCCCCGACGCCCCGCCGCCCCATCGTCCCCGCCACCCGCCGCCCCGGCGCCCCGCCGCCCACGCCGCCCCCGCCGGTGAGAACCCCCCGCCGGCCGCCCATTTTTATTTGTTTTTTCTGTTTTTTCTGTTAAATTAGTTAGGTTAATTAGATTAGTTAGTTAGGTTAGTTTATTAGTTAAGAACAAAAAAGAAGAAAAATTAGTTAAGAAAAAAAAGAAGGAAAAAATGAAAAAGGAAAAGAAGAAAAGAAGAAGAAGAAGAAGAAGAAGAAGAAGAAGAAGAAGAAGAAGAAGAGAAAGAGGAGAGGAGGAGAAGAAGAAGAGGAAAAAGGAAAAGAAGAAGAAGAAGAAGAAGAAGAAGAAGAAGAAGAGAAGAGAAGAAGAACCCCCGACGCCCGACACCACGGACGCCCGACACCCGACGCCACCGACCCCCGACCCCCGACGCCAATGACCCCCGACCCTCGACGCCACCGAACCCCGACCCCCGACGCCACCGACCGCCGAGGCCACTGACCCCCGACCCGCGACGCCACTGACCCCCGACCCCCGACGCCACTGACCCGGCCGACCCCTGACGCTACTGACCCCCGACGCCACTGACTCCCAACGCCACTGACCCCCGACCCCCGACGGTGTCATAGTTTTGTAAATTATGAGTTAGGTCACATATTTTCCAATTTTGTTATAAAAAACATCATATTTGTGTTGATCGGGTGGATTTCAATGTGCAATTCTACGACGACCTCCCCATGCGTTGGACGAGCTCCGCTCCAGCATTCGTGGGTGAGCACAAATGACATCTCTTCCCCCCCCCCCCTTAATTTGCTCTGTTCCGGTCTTCGTGCCGATGAAACTTGCTAGATATAGGTGTCTTCAATCATCAGTATGCGTGACCAGTATGCGTCTCCCGTTCGAAAGGGCGACATCTATAAATATGCATGTCTTTGCATATTTATAACCGTCATCCTTTCGAATTGTCCAACGTTATCCATGGACAGCCCGAGTATGTGTAGATTGAGTTCGTTTTCCCATATGCTCTGCTCCGGATCCAATGCATAATTTCGGCAATGCCTCCCTGTTGTTCTCCGGGTACACATCCTCTCTGTTTATTACCGAGACATGTATCAGGAGAACAGCGGGTTAGTGCTGCCGAAATTCTGCGTCGGATCCGGAGCAGAGCATGGGAAAACGAACCCAATCTACACATACTCAGGTGGGATTAGGACCTATCTTTACCTATTAGCATGTAGGTTGCATGGACGTAATAAAACTGACAAACTTGATTAACTGATGAATATATATGCTGAATTATATATATATTTCTTGTGTGTCCAGTAGCTAGGCAAGATGAGTGATCGTGCGTGGATGTCCACCGGTCACACTAGTCAGAAAGACATGACCAATGAATGGTTTACAAAAACCAAGGGGTTTGTGAGAGCCGCATTTGCAAATGGCCAGGAAAGAACCTAGTGCCCCTGTGTCCGGTGCGACAACTTTAAAAAGAGGACAGACGGTGTAATGGGTAAACACCTATAGAAGTGGGGTTTTACGCCTGATTATACGGTGTGGACTTTTCATGGTGAGCCTGCCCAACGTGCCAGAGCTGAGGTGGTTCGTCGTCACACCAACGAGCATGGTACCGGGATCGAAGAAATGGTGCAAGACTTTGTTGATGCTCGGGATTCGGACGATGAGATGGAGGAATCTGCGAAGGCCTTTTATGAAATGTTGGAGTCTTCAAAACGTCCTCTCCACGAGCACACTGAGCTTTGTCAGCTGGATGCCATCGTGCAAGTAATGGCTCTGAAGGCTCAATTCAACCTGGGAAGAGAATGCTACGACGCGATGATGACAATATTTGGACGCTTTCTACCCAAAGGCCATGTACTGCCTGCAAACCTGTACCAGTCAGACAAAATCATCCGTGTACTTAAGATGCCCTATGATAAGATAGATGCATGTGAGAATGGATGTGCCTTATTTAGGCTTGAGTATGCGGACTTGAACTATTGTCCCATTTGCAAGTCTTCCAGGTATATTGTGGTAGACAACGGTATGGGTGAGAAGATTCAGACCAAAATCCCCGTTAATGTTCTTCGGTATATGCCAATTGTACCAAGACTTCAACGTCTTTTCATGGTCAAAGAGACGGCCAGACAGATGACATGGCACAAATTGGGCAAAAGAACTGAACTAGATGCAGATGGGAATCAGATGTTGGTACACACTTCTGACGCTTTTGCGTGGAAGCACTTCGATGCATTACATAAGGATAAAGCGGCAGATCCAAGGCATCCTCGAGTCACCATCAGCACGGATGGGTTGAATGTGTTTGGTATGACGGCAACCCAATACAGTTGTTGGCCTGTATTTGTCATTCCACTCAATCTCCCCCCCCCGGACAGATTATGCAAAGAAAGAACATTTTCCTGACGTTGATAATTCTAGGGCCCAACTATCCGAGGAAGAATATGAAAGTGTACATGCAACCGCTTAAGGATGAATTGCAAGAAGCTTGGGATAATGGGATCAAGACATACGACGCCGCTACAAAACAAAACTTCATGATGCATGTGTGATACATGTACTCGATGCATGACTTGCCGGCGTATGCGCTATTTGTTGGCCGGTGTGTGCATGGCAGGTTCCCGTGCCCCACATGCAAGGAAGCTCTTCAGTTCCGTTGGCTGCAGGCAGGTCGCAAGTTTTCTTGCTTCGACTTGCATAGACAGATCCTGGATCCTTGCCATAAGTTCAGAAAAGACAAGAAGAATTTCATCAAAGGTAGAGTTGTCAAAAACTCTGCACCACCTGCGTTGACAGGCCAACAGACCCTGGATCAGTTAAACGCTCTCGAGCCTGATCCAGAGTGTCCAAGGTATTTCAAAGGGTATAATTTGGAACACGCCTGGACTCACAAGACATGCTTATGGGATCTGCCTTACTTCAAAGACCTCTGTTTCCCACACAACATCGACGTGATGCACACTGAAAAGAATATCGTCGAGGCCATTTTTGGTACATTGTTCGACATAGAGGGGAAGTCAAAGGATAATCCTAAGGCTAGAGTTGATCAGGAGGCTCTATGTGATAGACCGTTGCAAAACATGCGACAACCGAAAGGAAAGCAGAATTGGACGAAGCCAAAGGCATGGTTCAATCTTGGAAGGCCAGCTATGAGGGAAATGATGTTGTGGGTGAAAATGCAGTTGATGTTCCACGATGGGTATGCAGCGAATCTAAATAGGGGAGCGAGTCTTGACAAATTGAAAATATTTGGTCTCAAGAGTCATGATTGGCACATATGGCTTGAGCGGGTAATGCCGGTGATGTTGCGTGGCTTTATCCCTGAGGATGAATGGCTAGTACTGGCAGAGCTGAGCTATTTCTTCCGTTCTCTTTGTGCCAAAGACCTATCGCCTGGCGTGCTAGATGAAATGGAAGAGTTGGCGCCAGAGTTGATCTGCAAGTTAGAGAAGATCTCCACCGGGCTTCTTTAATCCAATGCAGCATTTGATTTTGCATCTCCCGACCGAGGCAAGATTGGGGGGGCATGCAAAATCGTTGGTGCTACTCAACTGAGAGGATGCAGAAGACGCTTTGAGCAAAATGTAAAAATAAACGTAGAATTAAAGCATCGATGGCCGAGGCATTTATTACTAAGGAGGCGGCGAACTTCGAGACAGCACATTACGAAGCCAAAAATCGTCATTTGCATAATCCGAAGCCTCGGTACAATGCTGGCGACCCTAAAAAAGGTCGATCCAACCTCAGCCTATTCAAAGGGGAGCTCGCACCAGCTGGTGCTTCGGAAGCAATAGCGTTGGATGTCGAAGAATGGCGGACCATATCGTTGTATATCTTCGACAACCTAACAGAAGTGCGGTCGTACATCGAGTAAGTTCTCGGTACATTGTTTCGCAACTTCTAATTCCTTTGAACTGCTCTTATTCCAAGATATTTGATACAGTCGATACGTCGCCAAATTCTCGGATGGAGCGGTGATCCAAAAGGATTCCATCGAAGAGTATAAGCTTCTGGCAAAGCATGATGGTGGCTATACCGGTTTCTTCTCTTGGTTCAAACAAATAGTAATTTCCATTAGACCATTTCATTTCTTCGTCTAATTTGCGGCAAATGCAACAATCCTTTCATATGACATATTTTACCTAAGTTAGCTCTAAAATGACATATACTTAGCTTTGTTTCCTCCAAAATGACTTAATAAGCTTACTTAGCTCCAAAATGACCTATTTTACCTAAGTTAGCTCTGAAATGACCTATACTTAGCTATGATTCCTCCAAAATGACATAATAAGCTTACTTAGCTCCAAAATGACCTATTTTACCTAAGTTAGCTCTAAAATGACTTATACTAAGCTTTGTTTCCTCCACAATGACATAATAAGCTTAGTTAACTCAAAAAAGGCATAATTACCTAGTTTAGCTCAATATTGACTTGTAATTAGCTTAGCTTCTTCTTCTTCCTCCTCTTCTTCTTCTTCTAGATCTTCTTCTTCTTCTTCTTCTTCTAGTAGTCTTCTTCTAACTTTCTTATTTCCCATTTTGCAGATTTAATTCACTTCACGGAAGCTTGCATTGATGGAGTTCTTGTGTTTACTTTCTGTTTTGATTTTGTATCGATGAACAATGTGAAACTTGCTACCTATGGATGAAACTATTGTAATATGGATGAAACTATGCATGTATGGATGAAACTTGCACTTTTGATTTGGTATGTTTGTTGGATGATCATATCCATATGGCAGGGATATAGTTTCTGTGAATTTTATGTATATATATATATATATATATCATATATTGCTTGTGAAAACGATTGGATATAACAAAAAACAGAATAAAAAGGGGCCATACAGCCTCTTTGCCGTCTGCCACCGACGGCAAAGGCCTCTTTGCCATCCGCCATAGACGGCAAACATGCCACATGGCAGCAACCTGTGCAACGTGGGAGCACCAGGTCTGGGCCATTTGGTCACTTTGCCGTCCGCTGGCAGACGGCAAAGGAGCTGCTCACTTTGCCGTCAGCTCGCAGACGGCAAAGAAGGCCATCTGTCCAGCTAGCCCATCATGCCTCTTTGCCGTCTATGGTAGACGACAAAGGAGCTGGTCACTTTGTCGTCTGCCAGCGGACGACAAAGGCTGCCGTTAGCCACCTAACGGGGCTAACCTGCTTCCTGTGTCGTTAGCTGGCTTTACCGTCTGCATTCCCTGGATGGCGGACGGCAAATAACTTGGCCGTTCTCTATTGCAAAGCTGACAGCAAAGCCCCCCTTTACCGGAGTTTTCTGTGCCGGATGGGGGCCGTCTGCTGGCTGACAGCAAAGGGTTTTGCCATCCGCAGGCCTATCCTTTGCCGTCCGCCATGGCAGACGACAAAGTACCTGATTCCTGTAGTGATGAGCTCACATGGATTGCTTGGTAAATCTCAAATTTTGTGTAGAGTGATTATTTGAATATATGAAATATTTGGAAAAATCTCAAACCATTTAGATAATCCTAGCCAGTACTTTCTTCACAAAGCTTCTCTTTGGATAGAAACTTTTGAAATTTGCTGATGAAGATTTACTAGGCAAATGGAGTTGAATATTGGCATGTGGCAATGATTTGAATATGGAAGAGAGCCCAAAAAGTTTCAGGGAAATTGGAGGGGTCTAGATAGCACATGCTTTGCAATGTGCCAATTTGGACAAAAAATAGAAGTTGATGTTGGGCTCACATAGATGATTGGATTAAGGTGCAATTTGGAGAAGGATGATAATTTGGGCATATGAAGGCACTCTAAAAATTTCATACCATTTGGATAAATAAAAATGGTACTTCCTTCACAATGCTCTCCACTGAACACAAAATTAAGAAAAATATTGAGGGAAATTGGATAAATTAAATGAGCTAAAATTTGGGGGAGGGAGGTTCTATGGGCAGGGTTATGTCCTGGTAAAATTTCAGCAATTATAAAGCAATATAAAATATAGTTGCTTCACAGACTGAAAATATTAACAGAAACAAATATTGGATTATGAGCTCACATGGATTGTTTATATATGTTTAACATTTTTCAAATACATGATTAACACCTTTTCATATATTCCCAACAAAAAACATCTTTTCATACATACGTTTAATGTCTATATTTGGTTTTACACATTGTACATTTTTTGTATACATATAAAAAGGAGGTGGCCTTAAGTACCAATGCATCCACGTTCACAACCCCATGACCATTTATATTGGTCATAATTAGGTAGAAATAAGGTCGTCGACCACTGTTGTCTGCTTTATGACCATTTGGTGTAAGGCAAATTCAGGGTTTGACCCCTTCCTAGCGAAATGGCCATGGATTTACGACCAATTCAGTTCGGGTCACTAAGAGAAGGTCACAAGTTGACATATTTCTTGTAGTGAACACATCCAGCTGCCGCAAGTTCTAGAACCTCGAGATCCAACCTAACACCATCATGGAGGGATTCATCATCCTCATTGGTGTCTCTCCGATGATGCGTGAGTAGTCCACCATAGACCTACGGGTCCGTAGGCAGTAGCTAGATGGCATCCTCTCTCTCTCTTTTGATTCTCAATACAATGGTCTCTTGGAGATCTATTTGATGTAAACTTTTGCGGTGTGTTTGTTGGGATCTGATGAATTTTGAGTTCATGATCAGTTTCTGTCCATGAATATTATTTTAGCCTTCTTTGATCTCTTACATGCATGATTACTTATAGCCTCGTATTTCTTCTTGGAATCTTTGGTTTAGTTAGGACAACTAGATCGATTTTTCTTGCCATGGGAAGAGGTTCTTTGTGATGGGTTTGATCTTGCGGTGTCCTCTCCCAGTGACAGAAGGGGCAGCGAGGCACGCATGTATTGTTGCTATTAAGGATAACAAGATGTTGTCTATTCCTACATGAATATATCTTGTCTACATCATGTCATCATTCTTATTGCATTACTACATTTTTCCATGAACTTAATACACTAGATGCATGCTGGATAGATGTCGATGTGTGGAGTAGTAGTGCTAGATGCAGGCAGGAGTCGGTCTACTTATCTTGGACATGATGCCTATATAATGATCATCGCCTTGGATATCGTCATGATTATTTGATCTTCTATCAATTGCCCAACAGTAATTTGTTCACTCACCGTGTGCTATACTCATGAGAGAAGCCACTAGTGAAACCTACGGCCCCCGGGTCTACTTTTCCAACATATTGCTTTCCGATCTATCTTTTTGCCACTTTTATTTTTAGATCTATTATTCCAAAAACCCAGAAATATATTGCTACACTTTTTATTTGCTCTTTTTATCTAGTTTTCTTGAGAGATCTATCTCTCCAATCTATCACTACCTAATCTATCTTTTTACCGTAGAGAGATTGACAACCTCTCTTACGCGTTGGGTTGCAAGTATTTGTTCTTTGTGTGCAGGTGCTATTTATTAGGTGGTGGTGATCCTCCTACTGGATCGATACCTTGGTTTCATAACTGAGGGAAATGCTTACCGTCGATGTGCTGCATCATCCCTTCCTCTTTGGGGAAATACCGACGCAGTCTCAAGCCACGTCAAGGTAGCCGGCAAACTTCCGGACGTCGTTCAGCTTGACCGGCCGGCGCATGCGCTCGATGGCCCTGATCTTCTCCGGGTTTGCTTTGATTCCGTGGGTAGAAACAAAGAAACCTAGGAGCTGGCCAGCTGGCACGCTGAAAACGCATTTCTCCGGGTTGAGGCGGACCTTGTACTCGCGTAGGTTGGAGAAGGTCTCCCGGAGGTCGTCCAGGAGGTTCAAATGCATCTTGGTTTTGACAACTATGTCGTCCACGTAGACGTGCACGTTCCTGCCGATTCATGGTAGGAGGCACTTCTGCACGTAGCAGTAGGCCCCGAAGGGGTTGATGAAGGAGGTCTTCAACCAGTCGGGTGGATCCAATTTGATCTGGTGATAGCCGGAGTAGGCATCCAGAAAAGAAAGCAAATCGCAGCCGACCGTGGAGTCGATCACCTGATCGATCCGGGGCAGGGCAAAAGGGTCCTTGGGGCATGCCTTGTTCAGGCTGGTATAGTTGATACACATGCGCCAAGTCTTGTTCTTCTTGAGCACCAGGACTGGGTTGGCCAACCAGTCTGGGTGGAAAACTTCCATGATGAAGCCGACAGCGAGCAGTCGGGCTCCAATAGTATGCCGCTTCTCCTCGGAGAAATGGCGCAAGGGTTGCTTGACCGGTTTCGTGTCCGGTCGTACGTGGAGTTTATGCTCGGCGTACTTCCTCGGAACACCCGGCATATCTTTGGGAGACCATGCAAAGATATCCCGATTCTCACGGAGGAAGTTGACGAGCTTGCCTTCCTATTTGCTGCTGAGGTTGGCGCCAATGGTGACACACAACTTGGGGTTGGCCGGGTCGAGCGACACTTGCTTGGTGTCTTTAGACGGCTGAAAAGCCACCTCGTTCGCCATCTGGGATGGCAGGGCCGGCATGGCTGGCTGCTCGGTGGCATGGGTCACGAGCCGGTCGAGCTGGCGTTTCTCCTCCGCGATGACCAAGGCTTCGGGCAGACGACTGCTGTCGCGCGCGCATTCGATCGACTTCTTGTAGTCTCCGTTGATGGTGATGATACCCTTGGGACCCGGCATCTTTAGCTTGAGGTAAGCGTACTGGGGGACCTCAATGAACTTGACGAGCGCCGCCCTGCCCAGCAGCGTGTGGTAGGGACTGTTTTGGTCCACCACCTCGAACCACACCGGCTCGTGGCGAAAGTGGCTTTTGTTGCCGAAGAGGATGTCGAGCTGGATCTTGCCGATGGAGGAGCAGGACTGCCCTGGCACGATACCATGGAAAACCATCCGGGTTGGCTTCAAGTCTTTCTCCTGGAGCCCTAGTTTGAGCAGCGTGTCGCGATAGTGGATGTTGATGCTACTGCCTCCATCGATCAGCACCCGCGAGAAGCGGCAGGTGAGCCTGTCGGAGGCGATGGTGGGGTCGAGGACGAGGGTGTAGCTGCCCGGTTTTGGCATCACGGCCGGGTGGTCCACTCGGCTCCAGGTGACCGGCTTCTCGGACCAGTGCATGTACTGGGGAACCAAGGGCACCATGGCATTCACCTCGTGTCGGCACTGGCGCTGGATGTGCTCGTCGTTGCCCTCGCTGGTGAAGACGACGTATGCTCCATCCTGGTCAGGGAACTCGTCATAGAGGCGTCAGTTGTTTGGAGCCGGCTCCGGCTGCGGGGACGGAGCCGGCGTGGGGGCCGGAGCCCAAGGAGGCGGTAGTGGGGGGACTGGGAGGCCCTCGCCCCGGGCCAGTCGTTGAGAGAAACTACACTACCGGAGCGTGTGAGTTGCCGCCTTCACCCCGGTGTGCATCTTGCAGGGTGTGTCGAGCATCTGCTCGAAGGTGAGCTTGGGCTGCCAGGCGGCCTTGCGAGTTCACTATCGCTGGCTGGCGGCCTGAGCAGCCTGCTGCTCTTCCTCGATCATGGCGACCTGCTTGTTCCCGTAGGGGGGATCCGGCTAGTCGGCCTTTCGCTTGTTGCTCTGCTGCTGCCGGCCGTCCCCAGCCGGCCGAGCGGCTGCGGTCGAGGCAGGGATGGCCTTGCCGGCGAAGTTGACCTTGATCCGCATGGCGGAGTCAGCCGTGGAGTACTTGTCCTCCTTGGCCATGAGCTCCGCCAGGGTGGCCGGCTCGGAGCACATGAGCTTGTGCTTGAACAGGGTGCCGCCCCGGCAGCCCTCGGAGAAGTAGTGGATTGCCTGTACCTCGTGCACCCCTTCACAGGAGTTGCGAAGCTCGGTCCAACGCGTGAGGTAGTCGCGAAGGGATTCTTCCAGCCCCTGAACGCACATGGCCAGCTCGCGGGGGGGGGGGGGGTGCACCGTTTGTAGGTGCGGGTGAAGTTGCGTACAAACACCTCTTCGAAGTCCATCCAGGTGTTGGCGCTGCTGGCCGGCAGGCTGTTAAGCCATGTCCGGGCCGAGCTCAGTTGCATGAGGGGAACGTAGCGTACCGCCACGCACTTGTTTCCCCTGGCGATGCTGACTGTAGTGGTGTAGTCGATCAGCCAGTCTTCGGGCTTGGCCGTGCCGTTGTACTTGCGCGTATCACGCGGCAACGTGAAAGCGGCTGGGAATGGCTCGTTGCGTATGCGTGGCCCGAAGTAGGCCGGGCCGATGGGGCCTTCCTCCTCCAGAAGAAGGGATTCTGCTAGTCGCTCGATTCGGGCTCGGGCGTCGTTCTCGCTCCGGGGGACGCGATGTCCCAGCCGGGCGGCGAGCCCGGGTCAGACCGCCGGCTTGGGTGAGCGCACTCGATCACGGCGTGGGGACGGCGTGTCGTTCCGCTAGCTGGTTACGGCTGACTGGTCATCGCCGTGCTAAGAACGCCCTCCGCGGCTCTGGCCGGCTCGGCGCCCGGAGCCATGCGGGGAAGAGGAATGTTGGGCCTGTTGGTGCCCGCTCGCAACCGGCGTGTTGTCTCCCTCGGGACGGAGGGAACCAACGCGAGCCTGAGCATGGTCGAGGCCGGCCTGCTGCTCGTTGGCGGTGGCAATGAGGTCTTGGATGTGCCGCTCCTGCTGCACGCGCTCCTTGCCCTCCATGGAGGCTAGGACGGCGTATGCCACCTGGGCCGCCCTCATGTTGGCCGCATGGGTGTCGTAGGTGGGCATTTTGCCGCCAAGGATTTCCGCGACCACGCGGCCGCGGTTTCTGACCTCCCCATGCCGGCTGGACTCATTGCCAGCCGGGGTGAGGCCGTTGGCAGAATAGTATTCGCGCTGCGCAGCCTCCATCCAAGGCAGTCGCGAGGGAGTTGGCCTCCGCAAACAACTGCTTGCGAGCCATCTCGAGCTCGGCCGTGGCGGTGGCTGGGTTGGCCGTTGGTGCGATAGGGGTGCTCAATCCTTCGAGAGTGGAGCGGAGGAGGTTGGAGGTGCCTGGATGACAGGGGGTTAACCCCGGGGTAGCCTCAGCTGGTTCTTTGCTCCAACCTTTCCGAAAAAAGACAGGGCGAGCCGCCTCCCCCTGAAGTCCGGCTCCGCAAGACCGGCTGCGACTAGCCGGCCGGCCAGAGCCGGAGACGCCAGGCCTTCGGGCCGGCGGGTCAGCTCCCGTCATGTCACCACGCCCCGCAGGACGGTGACCTGACGCACAGCGTGTCAGCAGTGCCCCTGGTACTGCGGTCAGGGCACGCATGGCTACAGTGGCCCCCATCGCGTCGGGGGTCAGCGCCCGCATGGCCACAGTGGAGGCAATAGTGCCTCTGACCCCGGCCGACTGCGACCAGGCAGGCGGCACAGTGCCGGCACGCCCTCAACCACTCCATTACCTGCCCTGGCGTAGCCACGGCGCCACTGGCCGTACCGCTGACCGTGGCCGGCTACCACAAGACGACGCCGCCTAGTGCGGCCCGTGCTGCGACAGGTAAGCACGGGCCAATAGCGGCAGCCGGCTGGCGGGCCCAAGTCGGCGATGGGACCGCGCAGCCGGTGCGCCCTATGGGCGACAAGACGACTCAGCCGACGGGACCCTGGGCCAGCCAGAGAGGCCGCCGTCCGGGTCCCCCTTCCAGTACCTTATGTATATTGTAAGCCGGGGGGTTGGTCTATAAAACCCCCCGACACCCCCCATGCACGGGCAAGCACTCTCCCCATCTCTCACACTCACACCCACGTAGAGAGGCAGGAAAAGCCAGCAGGCTTCTTCTTCCTCCTCTAGCAAACAGCTCTAGGAGCACCATTGTAGCTCTCTCAGTCTATCGACTAGACAAGCAGGACTAGGGGTGCTACCTCCCACGGAGGGCCCCGAACCTGGGTACATCGCGTGTCTCTCACCGCTTGTCCCCAATTCCGTCACCGGAGCCTGCCGGCGTCCTTCGGCCCCAATCACTCTCGATAAGCCACCCCATGGCATATGTCTTGAGAAAACGACGACAGTTGGCGCCCACGGTGGGGCCGTCCGCGGCGCCGGCCGGAGTTACGCTCCGGGCGGGACCCTTCTCCGAATCCCCCGGCCGCCCTGTGTTCGGGCAGAACTGCACACTCGAGGGGCTTGGTCCCGTGGGGCGGGACCTCGTTCCCGTCCACCCTGCGGGCGTCGCTGCCGACCTCTCCGACGAGTGGCTGATGTCTACTACGCAACCTTCTTCTTGTAGACTCGTGTTGGGCCTCCAAGCGCAGAGTTTTGTAGGACAGTAGCAAATTTCCCTCAAGTGGATGCCCTAAGGTTTATCAATCCGTGGGAGGCGTCGGATGAAGATGGTGTCTCTCAAACAACCCTGCAACCAAATAACAAAGAGTCTCTTGTGTCCCCAACACACCCAATACAATGGTAAATTGTATAGGTGCACTAGTTCGGCGAAGAGATGGTGATATAAGTGTAATATGGATGGTAGATATAGGTTTTTGTAATCTGAAAATATAAAAACAGCAAGGTAACAAGTAACAAAAGTGAGCAAAAACAGTATTGCAATGCTTGAAAACAAGGCCTAGGGTTCATACTTTCACTAGTGCAAGTTCTCTCAACAATACTAACATAGTTGAATCATATATAAATCCCTCACGTGCGACAAAGAGTTCACTCCAAAGTCACAAATAGCGGAGAACAAACGAAGAAATTATTGTAGGGTACGAAACCACCTCAAAGTTATCTTTTCTGATCAATCTTATGAGCTATCCCTATAAGTGTCACGAAAAGCCCTAGAGTTCGTACTAAAATAACACCTTAAGATACACATCAACCAAAACCCTAATGTCACCTAGATACCCCAATGTCACCTCGAGTACCCGTGGGTTTGATTATACGATATGCATCACATAACTTCAGATTCATCATGTTCAATCCAACACAAAGAACTTCAAAGAGTGCCCCAAAGTTTCTACCGGAGAGTCAAGACGAAAACATGTGCCAACCCCTATGCATAGATTCCCAAGGTCACGGAACCCGCAAGTTGATCACCAAAACATACATCAAGTAGATCAATAGAACATCCCATTGTCACCACAGATATCCCATCGCAAGACATACATCAAGTGTTCTCAAATCCTTAAAGATTCAATCCGATAAGAAAACTTCAAAGGGAAAACTCAATTCATCACAAGAAGATAGAGAGCGGAAAACTCCATATGATTCATCTATATTAATAAAGCTCGCGGTACATCAAGATCGTG
The DNA here is from genome assembly GCA_039707655.1 of Elymus sibiricus. Lineage (NCBI taxonomy): Eukaryota > Viridiplantae > Streptophyta > Magnoliopsida > Poales > Poaceae > Elymus > Elymus sibiricus. The sequence goes on along the minus strand of CM077671.1, from coordinate 231,530,902 downwards.
CTACTGGTACATACCCTCAGCCCCGAGGGTGAACTACTCCCTCCTCGTCATGGAGACCGCCGGGATGATGAAGATGGCCTCCGGTGATGGTTTCCCCCTCCGGCAGGGTGCCGGAACGGGCTCCCGATTATTTTTTGTGGCTCTGGAGGCTTGCAGCGGCGGAACTCCCGATCTAGGTTTGTTTCTGGGGGTTTCTCTATTTATAGGAATTTTTGGCGGCGGAAACAAGTCAGGGGGGTCCACGAGGCAGCGACAAGCCAGCAGGGCGTGCCCTAGGGGCGGAGCCCTAGGGGCTTGTGGCTGCCTCGTGGCTCTTCTGGCCCAACTCCGATGCTGCGTGGGTCTCTTTTGGTCCATAAAAAATCACCATAAATTTTTATTCCGTTTGGACTCCGTTTGATATTCCTTTTCTGTAAACTCAAAAACAGAAACTGGCACTGGGCTCTAGGTTAATAGGTTAGTCACAAAAATAATATAAAGTTGTAATAAAATGATTGTAAAACATCCAAGAATGATAATATAACAGCATGGAACAAGCAAAAATTATAGATACGTTGGAGACGTATCAGTGGCGCAGCGGCGACCCTCTCTCTGACGTCGCCATCCTCACCGAGCGCTTCGGTAGGCTGGGCCTCGCCGGCGAGGCAGTTGCATATGAGTACCCTAGCGAGGTGCTCGACTGCCTCGACCCGCCCTCGTTTGTGGGCGCACTCGCCCCGGGCAATGCTAATGACTCCTGCGGCCGCGCGGGGGTAATGGCCACCGGCTCCTCCACGACCTCCGGTCGCGCCAGGGCGGAGGTGGAGGCGGCCGCCGCAGCCGCCGGCACCGACACCTCCGACCCCCTTGGCTCCGTGCTTCGGGGCCTCAGCACCCCCGTCGCGCCTATGACGAATCCGGCCACAGCTACGGCTGAGCTGGAGGCTGCTCGCCAGCTGCTGTTCGCGGAGACGACCACGCTCGCCACCACCAAGCGCCGGATGGAGTCCGCGCAGCGCGAGTACAACTCCGCCTACGGCCTCACCCTCGCCGGCAACGAGCCGAGCCGGCGTGGTGACATCCGCAACTGCGGCCGTGTGGTCGCGGAAATCCTCGGTGGTAGACTCCCCACCTACGACACGCCGGCGGCCAACATGAGGGCCGCCCAGGTGGCCTACGCCGACCTCGCCGACCTGGTGGGCGAGGAGCGTGAGCAGCAAGAGCGGCACATCTAAGACCTCATCGCCACCGCTAACACTCAGCAGGCCCGGCTCAACGACGCCAACACCGGCTCCGAAATACCCGTCCCCGAGGGGGACCCTCCGCCGACTGCTGGCCAGCGCCGCCCGGCCCAGCAAGCCTCTTCCCCCCGCGGCTCCGGTCGGCTAGGTGCCGGATCCCATAACGGACGCTCCCGCCAGGGAGACGAGCCGCCGGCTATCACGAGCCGGCACAACGACGCCGCGGCAGGCTGCAGCCGGCGCAGCCGCGCCAACACCCCGCCCCCGCGGCGGGAGCGCGTGCGCTTGCCTGCCCTGGCTGTCCGCCCCGAGCTCGCCGCTCGGCTCGGCCCGCGCGTCCCGCGGAGCGAGAACGACGCCCGGACCCGCATCGACCGGCTGGTGCAATCCGCCCTCCTGGAGGTGGAGGGTCCGATCGGGCCAGCGTGCTTCGGCCCCCGGATCCGGGACGAGCCGTTCCCCACCGGCTTCATGCACCCCCACGACACTCCGAAATACAACGGCATCGCCAAGCCGGAGGACTGGCTGATCGACTACACCACCGCAGTCGGCATCGCCAGGGGGAACAAGCGCGTCGCGGTGCGCTACGTTCCCCTCATGCTGATCGGGTCGGCCCGGACTTGGCTTAACAGCCTTTCGGTCGGCAGCATCAACGCCTGGACGGACTTCGAGGAGGCGTTCGTCCGCAACTTCACCGGCACCTACAAGCGACCCGGCCGTCCCCGCGAGCTGGCCATGTGCATCCAGGGGCCGGAGGAATCCCTCCGCGACTTCCTCACACAGTGGACCGAGCTTCGCAACTCCTGTGAGGGCCTTCCGGTACCTCAGCCTCCGGCTCTCCGCGCGCCGGCTCCGGCACCGGCGCAGATGCCTCCTCCGGCCCCGGCTGCCAATGATGGCCACCTTCACGACCTGTTCCCCGACCAAGACGGGGCCTACGTCGTCTTCACCAGCGAAGGGACCGACAAGCATAGCCTACGCCAGCTCCGGCACAAGGAGAACACCACTGTCCCCTCGGTCCCCCAGTTCATGCACTGGTCCAAGAAGCCGGTTACCTGGAGCCGGGCCGACCACCCGGCCGTGATGCCAAACCCCGGCAGCTACGCCCTCGCCCTTGACCCCACCATCGCCTCCGAGAGGCTCACATGCCGTTTCTCGCGGGTGTTGATCGACGGGGGTAGCAGCATCAACATCCTCTACCGCGACACATTGCTCAAGCTGGGGCTCAAGGAGAAAGACCTGCAGCCGAACCGGACGGTTTTCGATGGCATTGTGCCGGGAAAGTCCTGCGCCCCCATCGGTAAAATCTGGCTCGACGTCCTCTTCGGCAACAAGAGCCACTTCCACCGCGAGCCGATATGGTTCGAGGTGGTGGACCTCAACAGTCCCTACCACGCGCTGCTGGGCAGGCCGGCCCTTGTCAAATTCATGGCGGTACCGCATTATGCCTACCTCAAGCTCAAGATACCGGGCCCCAAGGGCATCATCACCATGGACGGCGACTACAAAAAATCGATTTGATAGCGTGCGCGATAGCAGCTGGTTGGCCGAGGCCCTGGAGATAGCGGAGGAGAGGCGGCAGCTCGACCGGCTCGTGGCTCACGCCTCCGACCAGCCGGCCGTGCCGGCTCCTCCGGCCCTATCGGCCAGCGAGGCGTCGTTCTAGCCGTCCAAAAACCAAGCAGGTGCCACTCGACCCGACCAACCCCAAGCAGTGCGTCATCGTCGGCGCCCACCTCAACAGCAAATAGGAAGGTGAGCTCGTCTACTTCCTCCATGAGAATCGGGACATCTTCACATGGTCTCCAAAAGACATGTCGGGTGTTCCGAGGAAGTACGCCGAGCACAAACTTCTTGTGCGGCCGGATGCCAAGCCGGTCAAGCAACCCCTGCGCCGTTTCTCCGAGGAGAAGCGGCGTACTATAGGAGAAGAGATCGCCCGGCTGCTCGCAGTCGGCTTCATCATGGAAGTGTTCCACCCGGACTGGCTGGCCAACCCAGTCCTGGTGCTGAAGAAAAGAAAGACCTGGCGCATGTGTATCGACTACACCAGCCTGAACAAGGCTTGCCCCAAGGACCCTTTCGCCCTGCCCCGGATCAATCAAGTCATTGACTCCACGGCCGGCTGCGACCTGCTGTCCTTCCTGGACGCCTATTCCGTCTACCACCAGATCAAGCTGGACCCAGCCGATCGGCTGAAGACCTCCTTCATCACCCCTTTTGGGGCCTACTGCTACATCACCATGTCCTTCGGCCTGAAGAATGCAGGCACCACCTTCCAGCGCTGCATGCAGAAGTGCCTCCTGCCCCAGATCGGCAGGAATGTCCACGTCTACGTGGACGACATCGTCGTCAAGACCAAGAAACATTTCAGCCTTCTTGACGACCTCCGGGAGACCTTCTCCAACCTGCGCGAGTACAAGGTCCGGCTCAACCTGGAGAAGTGCGTTTTCGGCGTGCCAGCCGGCCAGCTCCAGGGTTTCTTCGTGTCCGCACGTGGCATCGAAGCCAACCCAGAGAAGATCAAAGCCATCGAGCGCATGCACCGGCCGGCCAAGCTCCGCGACGTCCAGAAGTTTGCCAGCTGCCTTGCCTTGCTCAGCCGTTTCGTCAGCCGGCTGGGCGAGAAGGCGCTGCCCCTTTACCAACTCATGAAGAAGACGACCAAGTTCGAGTGGACCGACCAGGCGGACGAAGCATTCCGTGACCTCAAGCGTGCTCTCTCCAGCGCACCCATCCTGGCGGCTCCGGCGGAGAAGGAACCTTTGCTCGCGTACATCGCGGCAACCACGCACGTGATCAGTGTCGTCCTCGTAGTGGAGCGGCCGGAGGATGGCAAGGCGCTTCCGGTCCAGCGCCCCGTCTACTACCTCAGCGAGGTCCTCTCCGCCTCCAAGCAGAACTACCCCCCCTACCAGAAGATGTGCTACGGCATATACTTCGCCGCCAAGAAGGTCAAGCCGTAATTCTAGGAGCACACCATCACCGTGGTGACTACGGCGCCGCTCGGAGAAATCATGAGCGGCCGGATCGGCAAGTGGGCCATCGCCCTCACCGACTATGAAATCCGGTACGAGCCGCGCACCGCCATCAAGTCGCAGACGGTGGCCGACTTCCTCGTCGACTGGGCGGAGACCCAGCTCGTGCCACCGCCTCCGGACTCCACGCACTGGCACATGCACTTCGACGGCTCGAATATGCGGACCGGCTTGGGAGCCGGCATCGTCATGTCGTCCCCAAAGGGGACCAACTCAAGTACGCGCTCCAGATCCTTTTCGCCGCCTCCAACAACGTAGCCGAGTACGAGGCGCTCGTCCACGGCATCCGGCTCACCAAGGAAATCGGCATCCGACGCATCCTCTGTTTCGGCGACTCGGATCTTATGGTGCAGTAGGTCTCTGGCGAATGGGACGCTAGGGACGCCAACCTGGCTAGCTACCGCTTCCTCGTCCAACAACTCACCGGCTCCTTTGAGGGGTGCGAGTTCCACCATGTCCCCCAGGTGGATAACGAGGCGGCGGACACGCTGGCCAAGATCGGCTTCACCCGGCAGGCAATCCCAGTCGGCGTCTACCTCGAGCAGCTGCTCAAGCCGTCGATCAAACCCTCCGCCGAATCGGAGTCCATCTTCGTGCCGGCTGACCCCGCCGGCACCTCGTCGGGCCTGGCGGCTCCAACAACCCCACCAGCTCCAATTTCCACTTCAGCTCGGCCGGCTCCGACAACTGACGACCCCGCGGTCGTCCTGATAGCAGTCGATCTGCCGGCCCCGGGGACTGACGGCTCGGTCCCGGGGACTGACGGCTCGGTCTCGGGGGCTCCGCCTCCAGGCGCAGGGGCCACGGCCGGCCTCGAAATCCATCCCGAGCTGGTGCCGGCTCCTGTCACAGCTCCCACCTGGGCTCAGCCCGTCTTAGACTTTCTCCTGCGCGGCGAGCTCCCTCCCGACGAGGCTACTGCCCGGCAAATCCAGCGTCGGGCCTCCGTCTACAGCATCATCAACCACGAGTTGGTCCATCGCAGCGCAACCGGCGTGTTCCAGCGCTGCGTCGAGGCGGAAAGGGGGCTGGAGATCCTTCGAGACATCCACCAGGGCGAGTGCGGGCATCACTCCGCCTCCAGAACCCTGGTGACCAAGGCATTTCGCCATGGTTTCTACTGGCCGACAGCCCTAGAAGAAGCAAAGCAGTTGGTCGACAAGTGCGAAGGGTGCCAGCACATCAGCACGCAGAGCCACCTGCCGGCTACGGCGCTCCAGACCACCCCCCTCTCCTGGCCCTTTGCGGTCTGGGGCCTCGACATAGTGGGACCATTAAAGACCGCTCGACGCGGCATGACGCATTTACTAGTGGCCGTCGACAAATTTACCAAGTGAATCGAGGCCAGGCCGATCAAGAAGATGGACGGCCCCACGGCCGTCCGGTTCATCAAAGATATCACAGTCCGCTACGGCGTCCCCCATAGCATCATCACCGACAACGGCACAAACTTCGCCAAAGGCGCGATGGCGTGTTTCTGCTCCCAGGAGGCCATCCGGCTCGACCTCGCATCGGTGGCCCACCCACAGTCGAACGGTCAGGCGGAGAGGGCCAACGGCCTGATCCTGGCCGGCCTCAAGCCTCGGCTCGTGGCGCCACTCGTGGGCTCGGCCGGCTGCTGGGTCGAAGAGCTGCCGGCTGTCCTGTGGAGCCTCAAGACCACACCCAACCGGTCAACCGGCTTCACCCCCTTTTTTCTCGTGTACGGGTCTGAGGCGGTCATCCCTATGGACATTGAGTTCGATTCGCCTTGGGTCACCCTGTACACGGAAAAGGATGCAAAGGAGGCAAGAGAAGACGGCATCGACCTGCTCGCAGAAGCACGCGAGCTGGCCCTGAGCCGAACGGCCATTTACCAATAGAAGCTCCGGCACTACCATAGCAAGCGGATCCTGCCCCTTTCCTTCTGAGAGGGAGGCCTAGTGCTCAGACGGATCCAGCGGACCGCTGGCCAGCACAAGCTCTCTTCCCCATGGGAGGGCCCATTCATCGTCAGCAAGGTGTTGCACAACAACGTGTACTATCTAATTGACGCCCAGAAGCCGCAGAAGCGCAAGAGAGACGCCTCCGGCGAGGAGACGGAGCACCTATGGAACGCGGCGCTCCTTCGTCCATTTTACTGCTGAAGCCAGTGTATGAAAACAAAAAGGGCCCTAGCTAGTGGCGGCGCCGTCTCCTCCCCCTGCGCTCTCCATGGCGGCTAAGGTAGAAGCACCGTACTTGGCCACGGGACACTCTGTGTTTCCCTCCGTGTCCAAGTCCTGAGCCGGCTCGGAGTTGACGTAGGCGTCGGTCATGGACTCGGCGTCTTCATCGTCCGTCTCGCTGGCGCTACCCTCCGGGTCGTCGAGGGCAAGCGCGTACCGATCCTCCGGGATCACCTCGCCTTCCGCCGTGCGCTCCGGGACGTACTCGTCCCACGGAGCAAAAGATGAGAGGTCACTGGCCCGCACGGCCAGCGCGTCGGCAGCCGCCTCCAGCTCCGCATGGGTGCCGGCACGCTGGGCCGTAAGCAGCCTCAAGTCCAGCTCGGGGTACCATGACCTCGCGACGCGAAGCGCCATGGCCGCCCCGGCGCACGCGGCAGAAGCCCTCCAGGCGTTCACCCGAGCGGACCCGGCTTCCAGCCACCTCGACAGCCGGCTCATGGAGACCGGCTCCACCGCACACGGCCAAAGGGTCCGAACCAGCGCCGAGCCGGCCCCTTGAAGCCGCTTCATGGCCCGGACCACCTCGCTCAGGCGCACCTTGGCGGCGATCCCCACTTCATCCACGGTCCAGGCGGCAAGCGGCCCGACGTGGATTCCTTGCACCCGCTGATCCTCGAGGTGGACCTCCACGGCCACTTCCGCGGCCTCCTGCGTGCTCGGAAAGAGCCCTGAGGAAGAAGGGGGGCGCACGGTGAGAGGCGAAGAAAAAATGGGTCCTAATCCGACACGCGAAGACAAACAAGATAACAAAACTTACCGGCCAGAAGCCAGTCCACCGCGTGCGCCTCCTCCTGCAGCGCGGCCTCCCTGGCCGACCACTCCTGGATCTGGCGGTCATGCTCGGTCCGCGCCGCCTCCGCCTCCGTGGGCGCCTTCGCCAGCAAGGCGTCCTTGGCCCCCAGTGACACACGATGGGCCGCCTCCCGCTCCTCCAACTCGCGTTGATGGGCCACTGGAAAGCTACAAAATCCACGTACCTCGCAGGTCCGCGGACATGACGGCCAGCCAGCTCTCGGCCTCCTGGTACAGGCCTAGCAGCGCATTGTACGCAGCCACCCCCCGGTCGTGGACAGCCTGCGAAGAACAAAAGGGAAGAGGCAACCCAGTTAGACTCGACCCACCTGCGCTCCAGCCGGCCCGAGTCTCGGGGACTACACCCAGTGGGTGCGCTGGCGCACCCCCACTGGAAAAAACCAAAGCAAAGAGACAAGGACCTCGAGCCCTTACCACAACAGACTGCTCGAGGTGCGCCAGCCGGTTCCTGGTGTCCTGGGCCTCCTGCGCTGTCTAGTTGCGGCAGGCTGCGAATTCGGCGATGACCGCGGCCACCGCGGCTCCAAGGACGCTCGACGCATCGTCCATGGGCGTACCGCCAGCCGTGGCCCAGGTGTCTTGCGGCTGACCTCCGGCAGCGGAGCCGGGCAGACCCCGCGCCGTGGCGACTATGGGACCCGCCCCTCCGGGCGCCGCATCTCCGAGCACCCTTGCTGATGAGCCAGAGGCGGCCGCTCCTCCAGGCGCCGCGGCCTCGATCTCCGGCACGCCGCCCCCAGCGGCACCTCCCCGGCTAGCCTTTGGAGCCGGGATCTCCGACTCCAGGACGACAACCTCCGGTGGCTCGTCGTCGGCACCCAGGGGCACATCATCAGCTCCCGATGGAGCACCGCTGCGGTCCGGCTCCGCCGCCTTGGCGGCGTCCGCCGCGCGCGCAGCCACGCGCGCCTCCTCCTTGGCCTGCGCATCCGCCTCCGCCCGCCGCACGGGGTCGTGAGTGCCCTTGGACCTCCTCTCCCGGCCAGGGGGAAATGGCTCCCGTGACTGACCCGCCACCTCCGCGCGGGCCCTCCCTGGCGGCTGCTTCCACGCCGCCTCCTCCCACGGGCGTCGCTCCTCCTCGAGCCGCTCCTGCTCGGCGGCCTCCAGGTCCAGCCACGCCTCGCGCTCCCTTTCGTCGGCGGCGGTCTTCTACGCCGTCCCCGCCTCTCATCAGCCGCAGTCCTCCCCAGGGCGCGCGGCTCGCTGAGTGACAAAATAAGGAAACGGGCCCAACTAAAAACCAATCGGAAACCAAGAAGGGACTTACCCGGTGCTAATGGGGACCGCTCGCCTGGCAGGGCCCGACGGGGCAACCCGCGGCTTCTTCCCACCGCCTCCGCGGCTGCCTCCTGGCTGCCCGCCGGCTGCCCGTTTGGGAGCCGGCCTGGAGCTGGCCGGCTGCTTCCCCCGATCATCCACGACCGTGTCGCCACGACCCGGCCCGCGGGCGGCCCGGCGAACATGCCTCCTCGGCGCGGTGGCGTCGTCTCCCGAAACTTCGGGGTCCTTCAGAGCCGCTGCATGGCGCATCTTCCCGGGCTCAGCATCGTCATCGGACCAGTCCCGCAAAAGAGACTGGGGGAGGAACTCACCCGCCGACTCGGTCCTCTCCGCCTCCGTCCTGCCGATCCCCGACGCACCGGCTCGCTCTGATTCGGCCGGCTCCACGTCATCAACATCTTCAACCTCCTCGGGGTTCAACTCCGCCACGTCGGGAGCCTGCTCCCCATACCCCTACAGCAGAGGAAAGACCTGCACGCGAGGGAAGCCCCTCCGGCTTCAGGCTAGGGTGGAGCGCCGGCTTCAAGAAAAAAATGGGGGACGGCTCGCCACTTACCGGTGGAGCCGGGTGGTCCCGGCTGTACGGGGCCTTCCCCCATTGCCACCCACCTTCATTCATCTTGGTGGCCGAGATGGAGTTCACCCTCCTCGCCACCTGCACCGCCTTCAGCTCCTTGGTTGAGAGTCGGCATGGGTCACGCCGCCCTCCCATCTGGCAGATAAGATGCGGCCGACGCTGCAGCGGCCGCACCCGGCGCGGCACCATCGTCGCCAGGAGATCCACGGCCGTGAGCCCCTCCGTATGGGTCATCACCAGCAGCCGCTCGCAGAGCCAGTCCGCTATCTCGGGCACTTGGGGCGGAGGCGTCCTCCAGTTCAACATCGCCACCGGCCGCTGATTGACTAAATCGGGAAGATTGATGTAATCCTCGGCCAGCTTCACGTTCTTCACATAGAAGAACCCCTTCTGCCAACTCTTCACCGAGTCCTGCAGAGGGAGCTGAGGGAAGCCGGCTTCGGGGCGATAGTGCACTAGGGCGGCCCTGCAGGCGGTCATGACCGTGGCGCCGTTGGCCTTCTTCAACGTCTGGCGCTTCAGGTAGAAGAGCCGGCACCAGAGGTCGAGGCGCGGCTCCACACCCAAAAAGCCCTCGCAGAGGGTGACGAATGCCGCCAGCTGCAGGATGGCATTGGCGCTGAGGTGGTGGGGCTGCAACCCGAACCGCGTGAGGAAGCGGCGGAAGAACGCGCTCGCCGGCAGGCCGAGCCCGCGGGAGAAATGCTCGGCGAAAACCACAACCTCGCCTTCTCGAGCGGCTGGCGCGTTTTCCGCCCCGGCAATGCGCGCCTCCACATGCTCCTCCGACGGCAGCTTGCAGCGGTGGCGGAGGTGCTTGATGTAGGCCTCGTCGACGTCGCTCCCATCCCAAGCACCCTTGCCCGCCATTTCACTTCGGAGGTGCCTCGACAGCGGCGGCGGGGCGTGCGGGCTCGGTCGCATCGCGGCTTGCGGCGACGGCGAGCGGTGGCGCGGTGGGCGCGAGGCTTTCGCTCTCTCTCTCTCTCTCTCTCTCAGTGCGGGGAGGGAGACGGGCGGCGAAGACGATGTGCGAGGGCAGGGGATCGAATGCCCTGGTTTGCTCCTCTCCCCTTCCATTTAAACACCGCGCGGAGTAGTGGGGAGCAGATCCGTCGCGCACGACCCCCATTACGTCCGCCACGCGCGGGAGGGACATTAAGGCGTTTTGGGAACGCCAACCGCCGGCCCTGACCGCAGAGGATCTGCGCGCGCGGACCGAGGCCGCGGCCGAAGGGGGCCCCGCCCCACGGCCCGGTCTTGTCGTCCGTGTGGCCTGTCAGGCCATGGCCCGCTGTGCTCCCCACGTGGCGCGACCCCCCTGCTCCTCGGGGTTGCCGACGCGCCTAGCGGAGCGTTGGCCGGTTACGAGGTCCGTCGCGGCCAGCCGGCGGGCCTCCCCTGCTTCGGGGACTACTGACGGGGGGTTAACCCCGGGGTAGCCTCAGCTGGGTCTTTGCTCCAGCCTTTCCGAAAAAAGACTACAGGGCAAGCCGCCTCCCCCTGAAGTTCGGCTCCGCATGACCGGCTGCGACTAGCCGACCGGGTAGAGGCGGAGACGCCAGGCCTTCGGGCCGGCGGGTCAGCTCCCGTCATGTCACCACGCCCCGCAGGACGGTGACCTGACGCATGGCGTGTCAGCAGTGCCCCTGGTACTGCGGTCAGGGCACGCATTGCTACAGTGGCCCCCGTCGCGTCGGGGGTCAGCGCCCGCATGGCCACAGTGGAGGCAATAGTGCCTCTGACCCCGGCCGAATGCGACCAGGCAGGCGGCACAGTGCCGGCACGCCCTCAACCACTCCATTACCTGCCCCGGCGTGGCTACAGTGTCGTTGGCCGTACCGCTGACCGTGGCCGGCTACCGCAAGACGACGCCGCCTAGTGCGGCCCATGCCGCGGCAGGTAAGCGCGGGCCAATAGCGACAGCCGGCTGGCGGGCCCCAGTCGGCGATGGGACCGCGCAGCCGGTGGGCCCTACCGGCGACAAGACGACTCAGCCGGCGGGACCCTGGGCCAGCCAGAGAGGCCGTTGTCCGGGTCCCCCCTTCCAGTACCATATGTATATTGTAAGCCGGGGGGTTGGTCTATAAAAGCCCCCGACACCCCCCATGCACGGGCAAGCACTCTCCCCATCTCTCAAAATCACACCCACGTAGAGAGGCAGGAAAAGCCAGCAGGCTTCTTCTTCCTCCTCTAGCAAACAGCTCAAGGAGCACCATTGTAGCTCTCTCAGTCTATCGACTAGACAAGCAGGACTAGGGGTGTTACCTCCCACGGAGGGCCCCGGACCTGGGTACATCACGTGTCTCTCACCGCTTGTCCCCACTTCCGTCACCGGAGCCCGCCGGCGTCCTTCGGCCCCAACTACTCTCGATAAGCCACCCCATGGCATCTGTCGTGAGAAAACGACGACACTGGACGGGTGGCGGCGGCAGCCACGTCCACCTTCGATGCACGCATCGGAGCCGGTGGCACCATCCAGGGCGATGCAGACCACGGACGACGGAGGGTCCGTGACGTCGAGTATCACGCTGGGGTACTCGCCGACGGCGGGCGCATCGGAGATGCGGAGCCCTGCGAAGAGCGTGCAGAGGTCGTCTATGTCGGCGTCGTCCCCACCGTCTGGGAGAGGTGGCGGGTCGGAGACGACGAGCACCGCGCTAAGGCGCTCGTCGGGAGCCGGCGCATCACCCATGCGCAGCTTGCCGAAGTGTGTGCACAGGCCGTCTATGCAGATGGGAGCGTCGTCTACGAGGCGGGCAGGGTCAGAGCCCAGCGCCGCGCCGTCTCTCGCGGAAGCGGGCGATGCTGGAGTGTCGAGCAGCCCGAGCGTGTCGCGCTCGGCGGAGTCGGTGAAGGGTCCCGCCCGGAGCGTGGCTCCAGCCGACGCCGCGCTTGGCCCATGATGGGCACCAATTGTCGTTGTTTTGTCACGACAGATGCCATGGGGTGGCTTATCGAATGTGGTTGGGGCGAAAGGACATCGTTGGACTCCGGAAACAAGATTTGGGACAAGCGGTGTATGACACGCGATGTACCCAGGTTCGGTGCCCTCTATGAGAGGTAACACCCCTAATCCTGCTTGTTTGGTTGATGTTCTCGATGTCTACAAGGTCGCTCCTTGAGCTGTTTGCTGGAGGAAGAAGAAGGAGCCCGCTAGCTCTTCCTCCCTCTCTACGTGGGTGTGTGCGTGTGTCTAGTTGCCCCTGTATGAGAGGCGTAGGGGGGGTTTTATAGGCCAGCCGCCCCGGCTTACAATATTCATGGGATAAGGCTGGTGGGACCCGGCTTGGTTCCCCTGGCTTTGGTATACCCAGGGGTTATATCCCCGACAAGGTGTGTCCAGCAAATTATGATTGTGACAAACTGAAAGTAAAAGCAAACAAAAGCAAACGACGCTCCAAGCAAAACACATATCATTTGATGAATAAAAATATAGCTCCAAGTAACATACCGATGGATAGAGACGAAAGAAGGGATGCCTTCCGGGGCATCCCCAAGCTTAGAAGATTGAGTCTCCTTATAATTATACTTGGGGTGCCTTGGGCATCCCCAAGCTTGGGCTGTTGCTACTCCTTATTCCGTAGTCCATCGTGATCACACCCAAAACTTGAAAACTTCAATCACACAAAACTCAACAAAACTATGTGAGATCCGTTAGTATAAGAAACATATTGCATACTTGAGGTACTGTGATAAATTGACTCAAATTCATTTTTGCATAATAGGTACTGTATTCAAACTTCGCCATGGCTTACACCCCCCGATATAGTCCATGGCATAATCAAAACAAGCAAACTATGCAAGCAAAACAGAATCTGTTTAAAACAGAACAGTCTGTAGCAATCTGTAAAGAGCCCATACTTCTGTGGCTTTAAAAATTCTGAAAAATTAGGAAAACGTAAATAATTTGTATATAAATACTTTGTTAAAATTTCAGATCAAGATCACGCTCCGGTAAAAAAAGAAAATTCCTGTACTGGAGTCAAAAGTTCATGTTATTGTTTCAGCACTGTTTCTACTCATCTTGTGAGTTATCCCAAAGGCTTTACTTGGGACAAACACTAATTAAAACATAAAAACATAACCATTACAGAGGCAATAATCATGTTATGACACAAAAACAGAAAGGAAAAACAATAATAAAGATACATCTTGGGTTGCCTCCCAACAAGTGCTATTGTTTTATGCCCCTAGCTAGGCATAATGCATAGTTTCAAGTGTTGTCATCTTTGACACTCAACCCATAAGTGCATCTCATGATTGATTCACAAGGTGGTTTAATTCTCTTCCTAGGGAAGTGTTCCATCCCTTTCTTTAATGGGAATTGGAATCTTATGTTTTCCTCTTTCATATCAATAATTGCACCTATAGTTCGTAAAAATGGCCTTCCAAATATTATTGGACAAGAAGGATTGCAATCAATATCAAGCACAAAGAATTTGCAATAATAAGAACATCATTAGTTCTACCTAAAGGTTTCTTGATGGCATAATCTGCAAGATGCAAGTTTAGGGAACACTCTTTAATATTAGTGAGACCAAGCACATCACATAAGGTTTTAGGTATAGTTGAAACACTAGCACCAAGGTCACACAAAGCATTTACATCATATTTATTTATCCTTATCTTGATAGTAGGTTCCCACTCATCATGCAATTTTCTAGGAATATAAATTTCAAGATGAAGTTTCTCATCATAAGCTTTTATCATAGCTTCTACTATATGTTCGGTAAAAGCTTTGTTTTGTTCATAAGCATTGGGTGAGCTACTAATGGATTGCAGCAAGGAAATACATTCTACTAAAGAGCATTTATCATAATTAAAGTCCTTTTTATCCTATATAGTGGGCACATCACTAGCTAAAGTTTTGACCTCTCCAAACCCACTTTTTTCAGTTTTAGCATTAGAATCATCATCATCCAAGCAAACGGGACGCTCCTCAACTAAAGGTGATTCATCTCCTATACCTCTATCTTTCATATTCAGAGAAGTAAACAAAGATTCAATAGGAGAAACACCAATCATTTTAAGATCTTCATCATGATTCCGGTAAAAACCGGGTGGAAGAGCTTTTTGTAAGAATTCTCGCTTAGCTCTCAACTTAGCGGTCCTCTCCTTACTTTCGTTAATAGATAATTGGATAGATTTAATAGTCTCATTAAAATCATGCTTGGGTGGCAAAGACTTATTATTAAGAGTTTCAACATCAAGAGCAATTCTATCTATGTTTTTAGCCAAAGTATCAATCACATGCAACTTTTCTTCTACCGTAGTGTTGAAAACCTTTTTGAGAATTAATAAAGTATTTAATTGTATTCTCAAAATCAGAAGGTATCCTATTAGGATCTCTACTCCTAAAGGAGTGGTCCGTACGTGGTTTCGTTCGTTCGTAACCAGCCCCCATCCATCGATCGTTAGAAATCCCCCCCCACACACCTATTTTTTCCTCCCTCCAAAAACCGACGAAAACAGAAGAAAACCGAAGAAAAAACGCTGCCCGGTGAAACCCTAGCCTCATGTCCGCATGGCCGCACCCCACTCCCTTTCCCTTCCCCCCGAGAGAAACCTCCCTCTGCCCCACCGCCGCCTCCCTCCGTCGATCCATGTGGCCATGGCGGGCCAAAGCTGCTGGAGATGTGCAGCGTGGAGGATCCCGTCGCCACCGCCGCCGGTCCGCAGAGACGCCTCCACCCACCTTCTTCCCCGTGCTACCAGCGCCAGGGAAACGAGCCGCCGCAGCACCATGCATCCGGCGCCGGTCCGAGCGGCTGGGCTCCGACAGCCGCACTACCTCCTCCTGCGCCATTCCCGGCGACGAATCCGGTTGCGCTCTTCTCTGGCGTCGCCCTCGGCTCGATCTCCGTTCGTCGTCCTCGTCCGCTTAGACCGCCTTCCAACCGCCTCGCCCTACCTCTGTGACCACACCCTTCATCGACGCGCCGGCATTCTAGAGCCACTAACGCCCCCCGAATCCAGGCCGCGGCCGACGGTGCCGAGCTGCTGAAGGCCAGCGATGCTAACGAGTGAGAAACCCAAGCTTGTTCTTCCTTCTAAGGCTGAGAACATCTTATTAGTGAATATGTCCCTTGGTTTTGCCTTATCTTGCTAATTGTAACATATATTGTTGGATATTGTGTGGATATGTGACAAAGAGGAATCCATCCTTGGAGGAACCTATCCATGGATGGAGTGGCCACATCACCCCTAACATGTTGATGTGCATGGAGTATTCGTATGATCCACCGAAGAAAGGAAATCTAGCAAGTAATGTTTTGATCAGTTGGGTTATTCCCTTTTGAAAAAAATCTCAATTGTCATCTCATTGGTTGATTTGATTTCATCAGATTGTTTCTAATTAGTTCGAATTTGATCAGATTTGTACTCAAGTTTTTTTCTCTCATTGAATAAATTGATTGTTGGTCCTACAGGCTGGGTTAGAAGCAAACAAGGGTCACAGTGAACTATTGCTAGCTTGAGGAGATGCTCACATGTTGACATGGTTGCCGGAGATTGCATACAACTGAAGTAAGCTTCTCTTTGAAAATCTTTTAATTGTTTCACTTGCCTTCTTTTTACTGTCTGCAGCTTCTACCTTTTCAAGTTGTTTGGTGGTGTATGAGCCAAGACTAAAGATATACAAGCTTATTAGCATTACCCCTTTTTCATGTATTTTGGTTACTGTTTTAGTTATCTAGATGAATGTGCTGTAGTTAAAATAATGACTTTTATACTTATATCATTGTTTGGTTTATGTAATTGTTGGCGCAAATATCTTCACTCCCTAAATAGTGCATGCAGGTTTCTTATTAAAACAAGCACTGAAAATGACAAGAATGCACTGCAATTATTCTAGACCTGCAGCGTGGCTGAATGTAACAAGTGGGCTATATTCGACTCCACTAAATGTTTCACAGTTTACTACTTTTCATATCTGTGTTATTATGAGCTGAAATGCCCAAAGACAATATGTTTCCGAATCTTTAATCATGTGTAGTTTATGATTCTCATGCACGCTGAAATGTGGGTTCCAAAATTAATGAACCATCCCCATGCGCCGAAGGACCATGGGGATTTGGGTGGTCAATTTGGAAACTTGGAATTGTCGTCTCTTTTTTGAAACTCTGAACTTTGCCACTTGATTGTGCCCAGTTAAAATGTATGAGCATGTCGACAAGGTGGAGTACTCTGCGACATGTGTATACTGGCAAAAATTTATTTATTTTGTGTGGTTTCGTTACTCCCCTGCCTACCACAACGCCTGTAGGTACAAGCTGATGTGAAGAAGCATCTAAATAAGATGAACTTGGACATGTCAAGTCAGACTTATAATGGTCGGCTGCTGTGTAGAATCACCTCTACCCATCAAGGTAAAGAACTCCAGATCCATTGATTCTTTTTGTAATCATTTTTGTAAATACTTAGTACTGCAACAAATAATAAAAGAAAGGATCAAAGATAGTTTCAGAGACTTTTTTGGCTTGGAAAAAACATAACTGCATGGTACTGAAGATAACCTAGCAAAGGAGCGCAAACTGGCAGCAGCATCTTCGACACGCTCTCGACGAGCTGCAGGTAGATTGTAGCTGAGGGCGCGGTGCTGACCACCGACGTATGTGCTTCTCTCCTTGCCGTTCATGCTGGCATCAACAAGACCAAAAGATCTTCATGCGGGCAATCTGCTAGCGACAGTAGAAATTAACAATCCTCTGTTTGTGTTTCTACATGATGGGAGATATATGCATGGAACCTGAGTGCATGCATGGCTGCAGAAGAATCGGGGTGCTCCATGCTTGAGAATAGCAGTCGGACTCAAAAAATCACAACATTCGTAGGTACAGCAACCACTTGACGCCAAATCTTAATGTGTTCGTGTTAGCTTCACCGGCATCATTAACTAATCTCTAATGTTATATGAACTTTTTGGAATGCAATTCACAGTAGTTTCAGAAAAAAATGATGTCTATAACTTATTTAGGACAACGGTATATAACAAGACAATAGAGAGAGATGTAGAGAGCTATTTTTCAATAGTCTCAATATTTCCATTCATGACTGATGTCTATAACTTATTGATGTTTGTTGGTCGATTAGTGGTCTATGTGCACGATGGGATGCTGGTACTGCTGTGCTACTTTTACTGCTGTTGTTATTAAGCAGTTTTGTCAAAGCAATTGCTATGTGTATGCCATTTTCAGTTTTTAGACATGTCTATTTTTCCATGTTCTAGAGATGGATATGATGATTAGTCGATCAAGCACTTGATTTCTAATACTAGCAATTGTGTATCTGGAACTTCTAATACTGACAGTTTTGGTTCATTGTCCAGCACTGAGACTATTTATATGGTGATGGCTGCAGCATAACCATCAGTTGAAGTAGATATCTACAAGGCTACGACTGGTGCTGCAGTGCAGCTCCGTTCTGGCTCGTAATTATCTAAAATTCTTAACATAGGTGTTCTTCAATACCACTGTGATCCAGTCATCGATGGGAAGGTACATTGATCCATGATATTTCTTATGGAGTCTGAAACATCAGTTTTGATCCAGTCATCCCGGCAGCAGCGTTCTCTCCTGGCCCCGTATGATGCGGTGTCGGCCATGGCGGCCCCATCCTCGTAGAGGTCCGGGGGTGGCAAGGTTTGTTCTCCGTTCGATCGCAGCGTCGTCTCCCTCTTCAGATCTGAAGTCTGTGTTGGCTGGTGATCCTCCGCTTTGGTAAACAGGAGGCGAGCAAGGGGTTGTGGGCTTGTGTCCCCTTTGCTATGCTTGGGTGTGCCACATCCGCCCCCAAGCAGACGGGTCTGGCGCTCCGGTGTTGGATTTTATGGTTCCCAGCCGGATGTTTCCTACATGTGCTCCGCAGGCGCCAAGTACACTTGTGAGTGTCGTTGTAGTTGTGGTTTGCCTTTAGTTGTGGTGTCAGGGTTCACATTCTGGGTGTGGTAGTGATGTACGTGGTGGGTGGATGCCGAGGCGGTGGCCTCGGGCAAGTGGACAATGTTGGCTCTACGGCCAGCGATGACCATGAGTGCTTCACCCTTCAATCCAGGGCAAGAGGGTAGTGGCCCACTTTGGCGGCAAGTACGATGGCTTCGTTACCTAGATCTGCCTTTTTTGAAGGAAGGAAGCCGGCATTATGATGGCTGCATCTCTTCCCACGATCTTCTCCTCCATGCTGGTGTTAGCTTCTTTTCAGGACGTTCCGGCCATGGTGTCTCGACCAGGTCTCCATTGTCCTTCTCTTCTTGTGCTTGTTTCATCTTTGGGTTGTAAGTTGTCCCTAGACATTTTTTTCCTTTTCATGTATGTGCTTTTATTGTAATCCTGGCTGGTTGATCATTTTCTCTAAATAAAAATAAATAGGAATAATAACTGAAAACTTTGAGAGGTTTACATACATAAAGTTGTCATTGCTGTGAGTGGAGAATGATGAATTAGTCTTGTTAGAATTCTTTTATCACACTTATATTCACCTTTTGTCTCATCAAATTATATTTGCGTTCAACTAAAATTGTGGAAATCATCCGTTAGTTGTCTTATTAAAGTGGGAAATCAGGATAACCCATTTTAAACAAAGTCAGAATATCATGGACACTGCTCTTGAGTATTGCGATACTTCCTTCCGAATGTGATTAAATGGCTAGGACTAACCATTGATGGAAACTACCATCCTAAAGCAAGTTCTAATAGAGGGCTATCCTAATATATCCACAAACATATGCATACATTGTTTTTATTAGGTTGCAAAGTAAAATAGTACCAAGGACAATCTTTGTTGTTTGGAGGAAATGGACGGCAGAATATGGATTTTAAAATGTTTTTATGCCGGGGCATATATATTTATTCACTATTTTGTTTTCATAAAATGGTTGTTATAGGGAGATTTGTATCATTAAATCCATCTATTACAGATACATCACTGAAGATTCCTATTTTTACTTCATTCAATTTCATTAGTCATGAATGTGTAACAAATATTTAAAAGTTGATATATGTTTATCGAATATAGATGGTTGTATATTCTAATGCTGGTCATAACAGTTACATACATCTTCTCTTTTATGTAACAATTGTGGAGCAAAATAGAGGCGGACATACACCCTTTGAAGGGCATGTGGTGGTTGCTATAGAGGGGGGAGGAAAATCTCGTGTTTGTCAATACATGGTAAAAATATATGATGCAAAGAAGACGCCGTGTTGATGTTTGAAATATTTGTACCACCTAGAGACAACAGTGGCAATAATTTATTCATTTGCAATGATGTGTTCAATTATTTTGTTTTTGTCTTTAAATATTTGTTACACATTCATGACAACAGTGTCAATAATTTATTCATTTGCAAAGAGTGTTCGGCTATTTTTGTTTGTCTTGAAGTATTTGTGCCACATCGTGACAACACTTGTAATAATTTATTCATTTGCAGGGTGTGTCCAGCTATTTTGTTTTTGATTTTATGCTCCTATGAAATGGTAAATAATTGGTTCATCCGGTTCACGCAATGAGTATCAAAAGTCGCACATTTTTATATCAACACGTGAAATCTTCTTGCTAATTATATATATATTGCTCATGTTGGATGGTTATGAGTTGAGAATGGAATTTTCATTATATTCCCAGAGTACCGTGTGAATGAAGCTAAAGACAACCCTTCTGAATTTGTATGGGTATATCTTAAGTGCATGAAATAGAGATCTTAGTTCAGGACAGATTATTATTTGGATCATTGCTCTCTATTTATACATCATTGAATTATATTGCGAGTTAAGTGGATTTAAGTGCTTTTCGATTGTTGCACGCTATATTTTTTATACATATGAAATTTAATATGAATTATTTGTATGCATAGTAAGAAAAGTTTAGGCCTGTGGTAATGCACGGGCATTGTACTAGTTTGTACAAGAATTTCAATAAGAATTACCATAAGAATTTCCAGAGTTGTTAGAGGAATTACCGGGATACGGTCTAGCATTGAAATTTCCTCTATAAGCATTGTTGTTGAAATTATTTGTCATAATGTTGTCCAGAAGTTTTGTGGCCTCTCCTAAGGTCACATCCATAAAGGTACCACCTGCAGCGGAATCTAGAAGATTTCTAGACACAAAGTTTAGTCCAACATAGAAATTTTGGATAATCATCCACAAGTTTAAGCCATGAGTTGGGCAATTTCTTATCATCAATTTCATTCTCTCCCAAGCTTGTACAACATGCTCTTGATCTTGCTATTTCAAATTCATTATTTGATTTCTAAGGGAGATGATCTTAGCAGGAGGAAAATACTTTGCAATAAAAGCATCATTACACTTATCCCACGTTCCAATACTATTACGAGGTAAAGATGAAAACCAAGCTTTAGCTTTATCTCTTAGTGAAAAAGGAAATAATTTTAATTTCACAATATCATTATCCATATCCTTTTTATTTTGCATATCACATAATTCAACAAAGGTATTAGGATGTGACGCGGGGTCCTCATTATGACTTCCTGAAAATTGATCTTTCAAGACAAGTTTTAGAAATGCAACATTAATATCAAATGCCTCCGCACTTGTGGCGGGTGGTATAGGAGTATTAATAAAATCATTTTTATTAGTATTTGAGAAATCACACAACTTAGTAGTATCTTGAGACATGGTGACCACACAAGCAAAGCAATAAGCAAGACAAGTAAACTAGCAAGTAAAGCAAACTAGTAACCACCAAAGATAAATACTTTGTTATTTTTTATTTTTATGAGACACACTAAATATAACAGCAAATAAAAATAAGAACAAGTGAATGAAATTTTGCGCGAAATTACTTGATAGTTGGTGATGGTATTCCCCGGCAACGGCGCCAGAAATCCTTCCTGATACTCGTGATCTACGTTGGGTTTTCCGTGAAGAGGAACGGATAATCGCAACACAAAGTGGGTAAGTATTTCCCTCAGTTATGAAACCAAGGTTTATCGAACCAATAGGAATACCAATCCTCAACCGTCTTCAGCGTATGCACACAAAAGAACAAACAACTTGCACCCAACGCCGGTAAGAGGGTTGTCAATCCCCTTGATATCGTTATTTGCAAGCAAGTGAGTTGTGTAGATAGTTGTAGATAATAGTAAAGTGCAAAATAAAATAAAAGGTAATAAATAACAGCAAGGTAATGATAGCATTTGTGAATATATAATTGAATAGACCCGGGGCCGTAGAGTTCTCTAGTGGCATCTCTCATAAGCAAAGCATACGGTGGGTAAACAAATTACTGTTGGGCAATTGATAGAAAAGCGAATAGTTATGCAATTTTCACGGCAATGATCATGTGTATATAGGCATCACGTACATAAGCAAATAGGCCGACTCCTGCCTGGACCTATTACTATTACTCCACCCATCGACCGCTATCCAGCATGCATCTAGAGTATTAAGTAAAACAGAGTAATGCTTGGAGAACATTGACATGATGTAGACAAAGTAAACTAAATCAATATGAATAAACCCCATCGTTTTATCCTTAGTAGAAGCAACACAAAGACACAACTTGTCCCCTTCTATCACTGGGATATAGAAACTTGCCAGGTTGAACCTACTACAACGCACCACTCTCACCGATGAAATATCAATCTACTTGGCCAAAGCACATCAATAGATCGGAGAGCATTACGAACCTATAATGATCATGCAATTAAGAGACAATATATATCATAGGTATCTCAAATACTTTTCATGAATAATCTGAACAGAAACCCACAATTCATTGGATCCCAACAAACACACCATACAAAGGGATTACATCGGATAGATCAAGGCAAAGATGCGATGAACATTGTATTGAAGATCGAGAGAGAGAGAGAGAGAGAGAGAGAGAGAGAGATTGCCATATAGGTACTACCTACGAACCCGTAGGTCTGTGGTGAACTACTCACACGTCATGGTGAGGGCACCAAGGTTGATGAAGATGCCCTCCGTGTCACACCCTGTGTTTTGCCTCATGACTAAGTTATCATGACTCAAAAGTCAGGGCCAATTAAAAGTTTTTGTGTGCATGTGATGCTTGACTTGATTGCTATTTACTTGCTTGCTAGGGTGTGCTCTATATTCATAAAACTCCCTCCTACTCTCAAAACTCTTTTCCTTGATCTAAACTCTTGTAAAATGATCATACCATGTGTATAGGACCTAAAAATATATTTTTTATCAAAATTTATTTTGACCAAAAAGGCTTTATTCAAAGTAGGTTTTCAAAAAAAAAACCTGAGTTGAGGTTTGCACTGCAAGTCCTCAACTTGGGTGGATCCTTTTACCCCAAAGGCTTTATTTGAAACCTAATACATATATAACTCCCCAAAACCACAAAATATTATTTTTAAAGATTTGTTTCTTATTTTATTTAAAGGCTTTTTCTTAAGGCTAGAAATGGTCTTTTATTAGGAAAAATTACTTTTATGCTTTCAAAATATTTGAGAAAATTTAGGAAAACTCAGTGGACATATATTGTCCATATATAAGAGTTTAAACACATGGTCATGTTCAAAATATTGGGCAGAACCCTTCAAAACCATTTCTGCCTATTTCAAGCATTTGAAATATTTCTATAAGAAATATTCTCAAATAAATCCAAGAAAATTCTAGCATGTCAAATATGAGATATGTGATCATCTTGCCAAGTTTCATATCAATCCCAATTGATTTGGTTAACCAAATTATCCCAGAACCCTCTCTGTCCAGATCCACATTTGAGCAACTCTACATTGCCAACTGTCTCCTAATGATCTCAAAATTTGTGGACATGTTCTAATACTCCAATAATGCATCCACACCAAGTGGTGCATCAAGGAGAACAGATCCACTTGTCCAAGTCCCCCCAAACCCACTTCTGTTGATTTCAAGAATTGGAAATGTTTGCATTGTCAAGTTTCCCCATTTGGTCCCAAACTTTTTGGGTATGCTCTAATACCCAAATAATGCTACCACATCGAGTGGTGCATCAAGGAGAATGGATTTGCATATCTAGATCTAAGAAAATCCATTTCTGCCCATTTCTAGGGTTTACAGCTTTTGCATTGCCAACTTTTATAAAATAAGCTCAAAACTTATGAACAGGGCCAAATGGACTTACCCTTTACTCCTGGTAAATCTCAGGGGCATTGGATACCCCTAGATGCCTTGGGACAGCATCAAACACCTTCAGCCAAAAGCTTGTGGGCAAGCATAGTTGACCCAAGAAGATTCTCCTTGTCTCCCACTTCTTACCACAACATGTTCTAACCCCCTCCTACCTCCAGTAACTTTTCCAAGGCCTCTTATCAATTATTTGGAGGGTGACTCCCTCATTTTCCCCTCCTTTTTAGCATGGCAGCACCTCTCTCTCCCCATCTCCTTCCTTTTTGATAATGCAACTGCCCCCAAACTCTTCCACCATTTCATTTGCATGCTATTACATCCATCCAAGCCCAAATAGGTCTTGCTCATATGGAAAATATGAGGAATTCATCCAAACACAGTTTATGGCAGCAAATATAGCTTTGTACTGGTAGTACCCTATAGAATTATCTCCAGGATCTAAAACTTTGTGGGAATCTTCTCCTTCCATGTCTAAGACCACCAGACAACCTTTTACCTCACTTACTATTCAGTAAGAACCCATGATAAAGCTCCCCAGTTTGCTGCTGCAAACTTACCAGCAGTAGAAACCAACCTCACCCTCTCCCATTTACCATACAACTTAACCAATGCACTCCTGCACGCATGCCTCACACACCAGACATCACGGGCCGACCAAAAAGTTCCCACAGACATGCGTTGACGTGGTGACCACGCTGTCGGCATGCAGTAGCGGCGCTCTGCCGTGCATCTCGTCCAGTAGCTCGCAACAAGCTTCGGCAGGGCATCCCCATGCGGCAGGGGATCCCTCTTGTCCTCCCACGCCTCTCCCCGACGCGCACAAGATTCCAAGGCTGCTCAGGAGCGCGTGCTCACCGCGCCCGAGGGCCTCCAGCGGCCACACGAGCCCCTCTGGTCGCCCCCGCCTTAAAGCTCATTCCCGAGCCTCCCTCTCGCCCCCCTTCGCTCTCCCTCACTTCTGTGAGCCTCCCATACCATCCATTCTGTTGGATTTCGGGCTCCGCAAAACCCTTAAGATTCGAACACAGGGGCGTGTGCGAAGATCCCCTGCAGCCTCGCCCTTCCTAGCTCGCTACATGATGGTTAGGCCGGTGAACTCGCACGATGGCGAGGAAGCATATGAACACAACGATTTACCTAGGTTCGGGCCGCTGCGAAGCGTAATACCCTACTCCTGCTTTGGTGGATTGCCTCTCGAGGAGGTGTGGTGGATGGAATAGTACAGTGGTGAGGAGCCTCGCGAGGACGCTCAAGTGGTGTTCTTGGCCCTCTGCTAGTCTTGTGGTGGAGTGTTCTTTCGCCCCCCTGCTACGGTGCAACCTAGCCTCTATATATAGCGGTGGCACGGGTCCTCTTCCCTTATCGCAATGGCGGAAAGGGATCCCACAACGGCCAAATTTGAAGGGGGACAGGAGTACATCCCGCCCTGTCCAAAGGCGGTCTTTGCCTGCAAAGTAGCTATCGATGATGCAGAGGTGGGCTTAGCGATGACATCCGTCCTGCGGGGCTCGTGGTCATGGTCTTGTTGCACCGAATTGGAAACCTTTGGGGGTGCTTTTGGAACCCGCGTACGTCCTTGCCCCCTTTGCACCAAAGGGGAAACTGCACCGCCTGGCGCGCTGGCGCCCGCCTGTCCGTCCTTGCGTCACCCTTGACTCCTGAGGCCGGGTCCTGCATGGAGATCTCCGCCGCTCTGGAGGGGACCTGGGGAGGCCCATCCTTTGTCGGTCTTGATGCTACTCCTCCTCGCGAGCCTAGGGTCCTCGCGAGGGCCTTGTCTTGAGTGGGGCTGCGTCCGGTTGTGCTCGGCTGATGAAGTGGACCACGCCCTGGGCCGCAGGCAGGCAGGTCTGGGTACCCCCGTTCCCAGAACGCCGACAGTAGTCCCCGGGCCCAAGGAGCGCTCGAGCTGGCTTCTGAGCGAAGCCTCGAGGGCGGCCCGAAGCGCCGCGGGCCCCAAACGCCTGCGGGGCAGGCTTTAGACGCGTCGAGCGCCGGGGCGGTGACACCCCTGCTCCCCGAGGCCTTCAGGAAGCGCTCCAAGTCAAATTGATGTGACGCCCGTGCGCAGCGCCGGCTATCATTGCCCTTCCTTGAATGTTGCTGCTGCTTCGAGCCTCTACTCCTTGGGCCGCGTGGATGTGACCCGTCAATCGGCGGGAGAAGCGACACGAACGGCACTGCGCCGATCGAACCGCTCTGCGGCGCCCGAGAGGCGCACGACGCTTGCTCCCCCGCGACGCCTCGTGGCTGCAGTTACGCCTATAAATCCGCCCCGCCCCTGACAGGGGAGGGGCACTGCAGTCTTGAGGCATCTTCCTGCTTCCTTCGCTCCGCCGAGAAAGCCCTCTCCTATTCCCATCTTCTCGTCTTCCATGGCGTCTGGAGGAAGCGCTGCGGGTGCGGTGAAACGCGTGGCACCGCCAGCTCCCTCGTCCTCCTCCGGAGGCAGCGGTGGGGTGCCCTCGGGGCCGGCACAAGTTCGCCGGTGCTGGGCCATGGTCGATGAGTGAGTACTCCGCTGCCTCCCTCCTCCTTTGTCGTCCCGCCCAGTGATCCGGGCATGACTCTTTCCTCCTTTCAGGGCGCCTGCGGCCAAGAAGCGCCGGCTTGGCGAACTTCAGGAGGAAGTGGAGGCGCTGCGGGCCCGGCTGGCGACCGCCGAGGCCGCCTTCCAAGCCACCCTCAGGGGCGAAGCGGAGGCCAGGGCGGAGCTGGCATCCCTCCAGGCCCAGGTCCAGGAGGCGGCTGATGCCGTGCAGGCCGCCCAGGATGAGGCGGCGCACGCCAGGCTGCGGAATCCCAACGCGCCAAGTAGTACCTGGACATCGCCCACCGTGCGGCCGGCGCGGTGAACCGATTCGTCGGGGAAGCCCCCGCATTGCCGTGCGTGCACGGCGACGGGGGCTATCTTGACTTCTTCCGGAAGGTGGTGGAGGCGCTGGAGACCGGCATCTCCCGCGTGAACGCAGACAACGAGTCCGACGCGCGCAACCTCCTCGACCTCGCCTTGATGCTCGTCTTCTCCAACCTGCGCCGCCACGCCCCGGAGCTCGACATCCGGCGCGTCATGGAGCGGGTGCCTGATGAGCTCGAGCGGCCCCTCCGGGACGAGGCACCCCCCCACGTGGAGTCCTTGGTGGAGCGGTTCGTCCAGGTGCCCGCCTCCAGCGAGGAGGACGACTCCGACGCCGAGGCGGCCGGTGGCACGGGTGGTGACGGCAGCTTCTCCCCCTAAGCATCCCCTGTCTTCTTTCCTTGGTGCCTGTAATATTTGAAGAAGAACTCTGCCCTCATGGGCATTAGTCTTTTGCGTACTACCTTGGTTTGCGTCCTTCCATGTCTTAAATTGCTGGTTGCAAGCTCGCCGTTGTCGTGGCTTAGTTTCCTTGCGCGGGGCTGGACGCCGGTGCCGCGGCGGCTTGGCGACGGCGGTCGTCCGGGCCCCCGCGGTGTGTCTTCTCACGGGGTGCTGCCTGTGGCCACCGCTCCTCTGGTCGGTGGCCTTGCTGCTCGTCACGGCTGGGTCCCTCCCCTCGTGCCGTTTTTCCTGGCGCCTCAGGCCTCAGGGGGCTCGGCGGCCGCACGTGATGGCCCGCAGTACCTGCATTCCCACATTAATGCGCACAACTCTTATCCCGTCCTCGGGTAGTCATTAGATCAGGGGGTTCCTGCTTGGTTGGGTAGTGTACTTAGCTTGTGGGGTGCTGACGATCTTGCGCGCGCCGCGAGGCGTGACCGGGCTATCCAGATAGTCCGCGGCTCCGTCTGGGACGCTTCCTCCTTGTTTGTGGGACGGTTTAGGGGCCCTTTCGGCACTCTGTGTGTGCATGTCCAAGTCCCGCACATTTCCCGACCACCGTAGCGTACGACTGGATCACCAAGGACGCAACTACGGGGTCAGGCCCCGACACCCTTGATGCTGACCGGATCACCAAGGACGACATCAAGGGGGGCGAGTGGCTATATGACCGGTAAGGCTCCTGAGGCGTGCTTTTCAGGAGCCCCCCTTTGATGCTCAAGCCGCTCTATGTTGGCCGGTCCCAGTCCCGCACATTTCCCGACCACCGTAGTGTACGACCGGATCACCAAGGACGCAACTACGGGGTCAGGCCTCGACACCCTTGATGCCGACCGGATCACCAAGGACGACATCAAGGGGGCAAGGGGCTATATGACCGGTAAGGCTCCTGAGGCGTAATGCTCAGGAGCCCCCCTTGACGCTCGAGCGATCCCCCATTCCGTCCTGCCGGCTGCTGCCTCAGGAGGCCCTGGGGCCTCCCGCGGCTCCATGCTTCAGTGCCATGTTGCGATCGGAGCCCCCGAGCGGGGGTCGACGGCTAAAAGATGCGTGCTCCTGAGGCGACAGGGCCTCGTTATCCAGCCCCGAGGTGTCTCGGGGAAAGCCGGGGCGCACATGCCCTTGCAAAACACCAATTCAGAAAAAGGAGAGTTCAAGACCAGTAAAACGAGAGAACGATGAGAGAAAAATCCCCGACCCTTTTTTTTTAAACATGGTTGAAGAAAAACTCCGAGCTTTGTTCCAGAGAAGTTGGCAAATTCGAACATCAGAAGAGCAAATAACAGCCGCGTCCGGTGCCTAGGCTAGTCTTCGTCTTCCCCCAGCGCTGAGCGTAGGGCATCCACGTTGCATGGGAAGGAACCCCTCTGCGTCCTCGGGGGGCTCCGGGCGTATACAGCTCGCTCATTATTACGTGAGAGTGTCACGGTCTTCTTCTTCCCCCAGCGCTGAGCATAGGGCATCCACGTTGCATGGGAAGGAACCCCTCCGCGTCCTCGGGGGGCTCCGGGCGTATACAGCCCACTCATTATTACGTGAGAGTGTCACGACCGTAGATGGCTGGGCAAGCCCCCAGGCGCACGGCCTGGTTGCTCCCAACTCCGTCAAGAGCCATCCCGTGCATTTCTGCTCGGTTGCGCGCCTCCATGACCCAAACCCGGATGCATTGTTCCCCGCGTGGCCGCAGGATTGCGCTCCTGCGGCCCAAACATGAGCACAATGCATCCGGAGCAGCCATGAAGGTGTTTTGTCGATGAAGTCGCCTCGTGAGGCGCCAGGGCACCGGCCTGGCAATGTCTTGAGGGCCTCGTGAGGCCCAGCCTCCCGAGGCCGCGCCGGCGCTTCAGTTGCCGTGGGTGGCCCGCGCTGCTTGTGTCTTGCTGCTCCCCCCAGGCCATCACTCCGGGGGCCTCGGGGCTCGGTTCGGCGTTGCTTGCTGGCGAGGGCGCCGGCTTGCGTCGCGCCTCGCTGGTCCGGGGGCGCCCTCCCACTTTCTCCCGCTCGCGCCGTCTAGGCCCGGGGCTCCGTCGGCGGAAGCCTCCATGCCCGGCTCGGGGAGGACGCCCAGGGTGCTCCTTACTCTTCGGGGGTGTTGGTGCCCACGGCAGGCGCCTGATCCACCCCACCGTCCGAAAGTACGACGTAGCATGGTACATAGGGCTCCACATAAGAGCCCGGGTCTCCTCCTGAGCCGCCCGGGGGGCGCCAAGGACGGCCCCTCCGGGCGGCGGCGGGGCGCCGCCTTGTGCGCACATCCAACAAACCCTCCTGCGACGAGCTTCAGATTGAAGTTGCTTACCTCTGCCACCGCCGCTGGGTAGGCCGCGTGCTTCCTGGCGTGGATTGTTGCCTTGGCGATCCGTCGCGCCTTCGCTGTGGTTGCTTGCTTGTCCAGACGCCTGTGCCGCCTGCTCCTTGTGCAGGATAGCGCGTCCCTGCCTGGTTAACCCAGGCTGCCAATGATCCGCAGGGTCACGGGGGCATGTGTCGGTGCGCGCGTGGGGTGCCCCGTTGTTTCTTCCATGCGCTCCGTCGTCGGGGCCGGGCTTCCCCCCGAAACCGGTCACCGGAATTCGGAGGAGAAGGAGCACGGCGTGTGCAGGCCCCGCTCGGGCTCGCCCGGTGGTTGAGGGGGGACGCCGCCAGCGGGCTCGGCGGCAGGCGCGGCGAACGAGCCCCCGGCGCCTGATGTCTGCGGTCTTGAAGAAGAGTGAGGAGCCACGGCCCTCAGCGCGACGGTGACCAGCTCTGCAATGTGATCGGCCCATGCGTCGAAGCCCCCGTGCGTCGGGCGGTGGCGGAGCATCTTGCTTGCCAGCAGAAGCGCGTCGTGCGCGTCGAGGCCCCCCACGTAGGTGCGGCGCGATGCCGGTGCTCAGGGCGCCACATGTCCGTCGTGTGCTTGGGCGGTGCGAGAGGCGGCGACGGTGGAGGCGATGCTAGCGGCTTGGTACTGATCGCCCAACACCATGCTGCTGGGGCATGGGTCTCCGGTGGCTGCGGTGGGATCGACGGAAGCTTACCCGCTGCGACCGGGGGAAGCTTATTGAGCGCCAGCCATCGGAGCGGTGAAACGTGGGAAGAGCAAAGCTTGGAGAAGACTTCGACACGCCCCCTACCTGGCACGCCAAATGTCGGATTTCGGGCTCCGCAAAACCCTTAAGATTCGAACACAGGGGCGTGTGCGAAGATCCCCTGCAGCCTCGCCCTTCCTAGCTCGCTACCCGATGGTTAGGCCGGTGAACTCGCACGATGGCGAGGAAGCAGATGAACACAACGATTTACCCAGGTTCGGGCCGCTGCGAAGCGTAATACCCTACTCCTGCTTTGGTGGATTGCCTCTCGAGGAGGTGTGGTGGATGGAATAGTACAGTGGTGAGGAGCCTCGCGAGGACGCTCAAGTGGTGTTCTTGGCCCTCTGCTAGTCTTGTGGTGGAGTGTTCTTTCGCCCCCCTGCTACGGTGCAACCTAGCCTCTATATATAGCGGTGGCACGGGTCCTCTTCCCTTATCGCAATGGTGGGAAGGGATCCCACAACGGCCAAATTTGAAGGGGACAGGAGTACATCCCGCCCTGTCCAAAGGCGGTCTTCGCCTGCAAAGTAGCTGTCGATGATGCAGAGGTGGGCTCGGCGATGACATCCGTCCTGCGGGGCTCGTGGTCGTGGTCTTGTTGCACCGAAGTGGAAACCTTTGGGGGGTGCTTTTGGAACCCGCGTACGTCCTTGCCCCCTTTGCACCAAAGGGGAAACTGCACCGCCTGGCGCGCTGGCGCCCGCCTGTCCGTCCTTGCATCACCCTTGACTCCTGAGGCAGGGTCCTGCATGGAGATCTCCGCCGCTCCGGAGGGGACCTGGGGAGGCCCATCCTTTGTCGGTCTTGATGCTGCTCCTCCTCGCGAGCCTAGGGTCCTCGCGAGGGCCTTGTCTTGAGTGGGGCTGCGTCCGGTTGTGCTCGGCTGATGAAGTGGACCACGCCCTGGGCCGCAGGCAGGCAAGTCTGGGTACCCCCGTTCCCAGAACGCCGACACATTCCTCCTCCCCTGCGGCCCTGCCCTCCATTTCCTTCCATGGCCGAAGCTCGCCGGTGGCTTCTTCCCAAAATCGGCCGCGGTGACCTCTCCCTTCCCCCTGTAGACCTCACCAGAGAGCCCCCTGCACCCCCGTGGTCCTCTCCCGCGCCTCCTAGTCTTCTCCCCACAGCTGAGGCGCCATGCCCATCACCACCGACGGCGCCCTCCGCCGCGGCCTGCGTCGCGCTCGGCCTCGACCTCCCCCGGGGTCCACGACCACCCAGGAGGGTGCGGTAGGTCGCCCCGAGCCCCCCGGTGGTCGGAGCGCCGCCGGAGGTGGCCGGAGCTACCAGGTCGGGCGCCGGCTGGCGCTCAGTCGGGCTCCTCTGCCCCTCCCCTGTGCTGGCGGGAGGTGGGGGAAGACCCTGCCAGCGGGGCCCGTCGGTCAGCGGCTGAGGCCCCGGGCCCCCGCGTTTAAGTGGCCGCGCCTCCCGTGGGAGACGTCTCCTCGTTGAGGAGACGTACTCGCTAGAGTATGCGACCGACGTGGCCGCTCTCCCGCCAGGCCGAGCCAATGGGCCGGCCCAACTGATGTCCCGCGCCCTGCACGCAGTTTAGTCATTTGGTAATTTCTTTTATCTTTTTCTTTTTCCAGAGAGTTCAATAATTCATATTAAATTCATTGGAACTCCAAATTTTGTGATTCAAACTCCTACAGATTCCTAAAATCTTTTCCTATCCAAATATGTGCATTGCACATTTTTACTTCAAAGTTTCCAGTATGGTTCAAACTCAAATTCATATTTGAACTATGAAGTGCCCCACCTGTAAAATCCCTAGGGGATTCAAATTAACTCCAAATGCAGTGACTCAAATTCCTAGGTGCATGTAAAATCCTGTCCTAGGATGTGAAAAATTTTCCTTACACTTATTCTGCTATGTCATATATTGGACCATTTCTTCATATATGGCTCACTTTGAAAATCCCTAGGAGAATCATGCCAACTCCAAATCCATTGGAACCACTTCCCAAATGTTTCTAAAATCATGCCCTCTTTGATGAGTGCATCCACTCCTTTTTATAAAAATATTTTCTGTAGGCTTCTTATAGGATCATCAATTCCTTCATTTCCACCATTGAAAAATCCCCCTTGATCCACATCCTATGAAACCCCCTTGGTTATTTTTCTTATGACCAGAGGTGTCCAAGAAAAATAAAACTCCTAATTATAGAGCACTTTTAATTGTCTGCTTGATGTGTTGCTTATTGTGGTTGTTTCCGGTGATAGTTGACGAAGTAGACGGAGTGCTCGGAGTTGGATCAGAAGCGTGAGAAGACCTCGAAGACTTTGCTGAGCCAGGCAAGCAGCCCTTTGACCATGACTATGAAACCTCTTTTTGCATGGCATATAGCACATTATTTCTTGATGATGATCATATTGATGTGGTGACCACTACGGTGGGATGCCTTTGATACTTTCTTGTTGATACTTGCATCATGCATGACCCTACCATTCTTATGAGGGTTATGCGGGTGGGAGTAGATAGGATGCTTAGTAGATGCTACGCAAGTGGGATCGGGAATATGCATGGTGTTGGGAACAAAAGTGTTTTCAAATACTTTCGAAAACCCCGTCGGGTGCCACTAATGCCCGAGGGAGATGATGTTGAGCTAGGTAACCACTTGATAAAGAAGTGGTGTACCGGAGCAAGTGAACGTGTGTGTTTTCAAAAACGGATTAGATTTAAGATTTGTCGACCATCCCAACCTTACATGCACAACCATGATACCCCTTATGGGAGGGGGATTGTTGATTACCTTGGTGGGTACTAGCATAGAGCCCGCATTACTAGTGGTGGGAGTGACGAGGCACTCTCGATACGGGGTCGTGCCTGGTAGGGCGACCATACGCTGTCTTCACAGGCACCGGGCACACCGTTGCGTGCCCTCATGGATGATACGCGTGATGTATATCATGAGGGATGGCACCAATGAGTGGACTCTTTGTTTAGTATCGTCACGGGAAAGGCAATGTTCGGGTACTTACCTCGGGTGTGGGCAATACCGCGAATCGTGGCTTGATACAGAAGTTTCCCGAGTCTTGTGGGTAAAGTTTGCAACCTCTGCAGAGTGTAAAACTATTTGAATAGTTGTGTCCACGGTCAAGGACAGTTGGGTGGTGCTGCGTAAACTATGTCCTTAGTTTTCATAAACTTAGTGTGAGTGTGTGTGGTTAACAAAGATGGAATACTCGAGACAAGTCGGATGACTTGACATGATGATTGAACATGAGATGTTCAGACCTTGATTATATTGATGTCGGTAACCTGGTTGTGCGGATACTTGTATCCTCATGATGCATGCTATTACTAGTTATCTTGATCATGTCATTGCACTCAAAATTAGCTTTCTGCAAAACTTACCTATTTAGTGCTATATCATGCATTGTTATTGCCTTGTTCCAAAACTTGGATTGCTTGCGAGTACATTCAAAAGTACTCATTGGCTTGCCACTGGTTATTTTTATTGGCCAGGCATGAAAGAACAGGATACGATGAAGAATACCTTGGTGATGAACATGCGAGCTAGGACGCTTGCCAGTTAGAATGCCTGTAGGGTTAAGGCAGATGGCATGCGTTCACGTTATCGTTGGAGATTTCCGCTGCAAGTTTATGAAGACTTGGCCCTAAAGGCCATCTTTGAGTAAAACGGTACGTAATGGATGTAAGACTCTTGCTATTCGGTTTCTGTGTGTTCAGTGAGCATTGATCTCTGGGATCACTGTGCACGTACATTCGGTGATCACGACTTATGAGTCAGGGTCCCCACACTCCGTGATCGATCTCCCCTCCGGCAAGGTGCCGGAACGGAGGTGTAGATGGCCTCCCATCGGAACAGAGACTTGCGGCGGCGGAAAAAGTGTTTCGGGAGCGCTTCTGGTGTTTTTAGGGTAGATGTGAATTTATAGACCAGAGAACGACGTCGGGAGACACACCAGGGGGACACCACATATCTGGCCGCGCCCCCTGGTGGCGCGGTGGGATATGTGGTGGGGCCCTGGTGCACCTTCCGGACTTCCTTCGAAAATTCTAGGTCTTGTATTGGTCCAGAAAAAATCGTCAAAAAGTTTCGTGGCAATTGGACTCCATTTGGTACTGTAACTCTGAAAAGGCAAAAACACGCAGAAAACAGGAACTGACACTGGGCACTGGGTCAATAGGTTAGTGCTCAAAAATATTATAAATTGGTAAATAAATACCCAAAAAGTATCCTAGAATGATAATATATTAGCATGGAACAATAAAAAATTATAGATACATTGGAGACGTATCATGGCCTCTGCCTCAGCCAACTCGTTCCGGTAAGCAATTATGTCTGGTGGCATGATGATGTATCCATTCCTGGCATTATAGTTAAACAAAGAAGGTGCAAGCAACACAATAACATCACGAGTCTCCTTGCTATATACTAAGTTATAACGAATGTGTTGCGGTGGCTGAGGTTCATCAATGAACTGGTGATCTAGAATGGACCGGTGATCAAGATAAACCTTAGGCAACAGGTAGTCAATGGGGTGTATGGCGACATAAAAATGTTTTGCTAAGCGAGTGGCATAAATACCACCATGAACCTTGCCCTTGGTTCGGTTAAGATGCACATGGCGCGCGACAATAACTCCTAAGTTGTAAGTGTTATTACCATAGAGTGCGCGACGGAAAATAGCAAGGGTGGGGGCACTAAGACCACCACCCTAAGTCATAGCAGTTATGTCGGATTCGGGGCTCCGCAGACCCAAGAAGGTTCGAACACTGGGGTGCTCTCGCTCTCCAGCCCTACTGTACCTCGCAACCTCACGACGACTCCCCAGTGGTTTGAGGTAGGAAGACGAACAAGGACACACATAGTTTACCCAGGTTTGGGCCACCTCGCGATGTAAAACCCTACTCCTGCTTGGTGGATTGCTTGTGGAGGAAAAGGAGTACAAGGCTTATTCTTGCCCCACGAAAAAAGTGTCCCCCTCTGCGGGGGCTGGTTCTCCCCTTATATTGGCCCCTGTCCTCTTCCCCAGAAAATATCAGGCGGGAAGGGTTGCCACAACGGCCATTTCGAAAGGGGACAAGGTTGCAGCTTTTCCTGACAAAAGGTGGTCTTCGCCTGCTAAAGTTCCCCACCGTGAGATGCTCGTGGGCTCGGGGGTGACATCCATCCCACCGAGCCCTTGGTCTTGGTCTCCTTGCAACGGAACGGCAACCATTGGGGGGTGCTTTTGGGGACCCGCGGTTGGCACCTCTCCTCTATCACCAAAGAGGGGATCCCCGCCTACTGGCGTTGCTGCTGGCACCGTTTGGCACGGCGTGTGTCACCCATGTGTGGGTACGGAGTTGCGGGGCCCGGCCTGGCTAGCTCCAGGCGGACCCGCCTCCCGAGGGCGCCGTGGTCCGCTTCATAGGGAGACCCTGTGAAGTGCCTGGTGGCGATGTCGCCTTATGCCTTGCGAGGCGACGGCCCTCACGGGAACCGGTTCCGTGAGGCCTGCTGGTGGGGCCACTCCGCGTTCAAGAAGACCCACGCGCCCTGGCCCGCAGGTAGACGGGCCTGGGCACCCCCAGTCCCAGAGGACCGACAATAGCCCCCGGGGCCGCGACGGGCTCAGTCTCTCCATCTAGAGAAAACGAGCGTGACGTGGGCCCCAACCGCCTGTGGGCCAAGCCCGACGCGTGGTGCGTGGGGAGTCGTGGGGTGTACCACTCCCCTCAACACCTCGATAACCGCCCCACGCCGGCGTAAAGCCTGCGAGCAGCGCCCGACCATCATTACTCTTCCTCATCTTGCGACTGCTCCCTGTGCCTTCCCGTCTGCAACCCGTTGAGCGACCATACTTCCCATCTCGACACACTGCCATGGCGCCTCCCCGTAAGAGGAACGGGGCAACTAGGGCGGCGGGAGAGCAACCCACACCGGAGCCCACCCTGGGTAGGTCCACGATGCTCTATCGCGAGGGGCTGGACAAGATCCTACCGATGATTGTGGACGCCTCCAATGAGTGGGGGCCGACCAAGATCGCACCGGCTTCGCAGCCTCTGGCTGAGCTGGGGTCCGCCGCCGTTCCCCTTCATCTCCCTGCGCTCATCTCCGGCTTGCTTCCCCCATTCTCGAACTTCTTCGATGCCGTGCTTTCGCACTACCAGATCCGCGCACTGCACCTCGACCCAAACTCCGTTCTTCTTCTCTCGTCCTTTGCCTTTCTGTCCGAGGCCTTCCTGGGTGTCTTCCCTTCAGTGGCGTTGCTCCAACACTTCTTTTCCCTCCAACTGTCTGCACCCAACCAATGTTCTGGGTGCGTGACGCTCCAGGCCGTGAGCGAGACGGCGGCTGAATGCATTGATATGGAGATCAACGCCGACTCGGGGGGCTTCAGGCGGTAGTGGGTGTATGTGGACACCGGCCGGCACAACCCCTGCTGTTGGTCCCATCGTCCCCAGCGGTACCAATCCCACAATGGGGGCGCTTGAAGGGCCAAGGTTGCCACTGATGATGAAGAGGCTAGCCTCCTTGAGGGCTGTCGGAGTGACCTCAGCGCTGGTCGTGAGGGAATTCCTCCGGCGAAGGATTGCCCCCCTTCAACGCCATTTCTACTTGATGTGGGCAATCTCCGGCCCAAGGGATCCCATGCGGCTTCACCCAGACCGCCTGTTGCCCCAAGTGCTGGACATGATGCTCCTAATCCTGACCGACAAAGAAGGCAGCGGTCTCCCTCGGGAAGGGCGCCCCCTGTAGAGGTCCAGGAACTGAGAGGACTTCTTCCGTTCCATGCCCCGCTTCGATCAATGGGGGATTCTTCAGTAGCGCGGCGCGGGACCCGGGTGCGATCTGGTCCCGGTGGTCCTCGAGCCTCGGCTTCCGACGGGCCTGGAGTCCTTGGCCGAGCCAACGGGGATTGGCAAGCGCCCACCTCCGAAGATCCACTGCCAACCCTTCCCAACGCCTGAGGGCGCCGTGGTGCCGCTCCGCCCGAGGGCAGCGCCGGTGCGCTACCGAGAGTGTTGAGGAAGAGGAAATGGGCCGCCATAGATGAGTAAGCGCCACGCCTCGGCTTCGCTTGCTTCGACACTTCGGGCGTACCTGACCCCTCGTCTCTTGTAGGTTCCAAACAAGGGAGAAGGTCAAGGAGCCCCCGCGCCCGGCGGGCGGCTTCCTATCGCCGGACGGGTCCGGGGGGGTACGAGGCACGTGCCCCATCAGAGCTCGGGGAACGTGCCTAGGTTCGAAGTGGTTCCTCCTTCGCTGGTTGGGGGTGTGGAGTAGGCGGTGACAGCTCGCCCCGAGCCTCACGGGGGGAACCCACCTCACGAAGATGCGGCGACAGTCCCTCCGGAGATGCCACCCGCGGGCGATTCTCCGGCCTCCGGGACGCCCGGCCCCACGGCTCGTGCTGGGTCGGCGGGGGCCAAAGCATATGTCGGAACTGCCGCCTAGCTAGGCGTCAAATGCGTCTTTGACAGGGTATCCACCCCAAGGGGGATCCCAAGCCCACGGCGTGCATCGTCCTGCCTGGGCGGAGCGGAACGAACATCGTCCAGCCCCCAGTCCCCCACGGGTGGTAGAACCTCTGGAGCATTGGCGCTGAACGAAGATGCGGCTCCTAGCCCGGACTGGGCCCTGGTGCTCGTGAACTCCCGGACCTCAGTCCGGCGTGATCTCCTGCAGAGCGCGGCTGCATTTTGCTCGCGGGTGGCACCAGCTTGATGTCGCCGTCAAGCTAGGCCATCGTCAGCATGAGGCAGCATGCTTAGAGGCCGGAAGGCCCGTCACAGAGGCGAAGGAAGCACGCGACCGTGCCCTCCAAAGGGTCGAGGAGGTGGATGAACGTCGCGAGGCTGCCGAGGCTCGGGAGCAAGAACTTCATGCCTCGAACGCCACCCTGGCACGGCTGCTTCAGGAACATAGGAGCGCTCTTCCTTCGCGTGACGAGGGGCCTGCGGCCGGTGCGGGAGAGGCGCATGAGCTTGCCCTGCGCGAGGTGGACCTTCAGGCCTTCGAACAATAACTTGCCCTAATATCATCAGAGCTCAGGCTGGAGGCGCTTGACCATGACGTCACCGCTGCCCTGGCCACCCGCCAGCAACGAGTGGAGGAGGTTCAAGGGTAGGCTGACACGAGGGTCGTCCGAGTCCGCAAGGACTATAACAATAAAGTTAAGCAGCAAGAGAGCCGCTTCAAGATCCGACACGCGGAACTGCTGCGCGAGGCTGAAGATCTCAGGAGGAAACTTACCCGGGCGGAGGCGCAGCGGGAGGCCGCACTCAAGGCCCAGCCTACTGCCGCGGCCGAGCTGGCGTCACTTCAGGAGCAAGTGGAAGGCGCCGCATCTCTCGTGTAGCGGGCGGCGGAGGAAGCGAACCAGGCACGGGGTCGGCAGCACCAGCGCTCGAAGATGTTCCAAGACCTCGAGTGGTGGGCCCGCCGGGCTCTGGGTCCATATGCGGGGGAGACGTCCCCAGCCCCCTTGCGCCCGATGACGCCGGCTATCTTGATTTCTCCACCAAGGCCGTGGAGCGGCTCGAGGTGGGCACCTCATAGGTGGGCGAACTGGTTGAAGGAGAGAGCCGCGATCTTCTGTCTAGGGCACTGACGCGCGTCTTTAGTCACCTCCTTCGCGCCAATTCCAACTTTGACTTTGAGACCGTGATGGCCCCGCTTCCTGACTCGATCCGCGGCACCTTGGGGGAGGCAGTGGAGGATTACGTGAGGGCGCTGAGCATGCAGTTCACCCCTGGTGCCCTCGAGGGCCGGGGAGGGTCTGAGGGACGCGAAGGCGGCGACAGAGGCGCAAGTGGCGCGTCTCCTTAGGCCCCAACCCGTTTTAATCCTTCTGCTGCCGAAGCCAGTTTGTAGCTCTGCCGGCGCATGAAGCCAGTATTTTTTTGGAACTTATGCTCCTATAACTGGCGCTCGTGCTTCATTTAGCTTTTTCTGGCGTTACCTTCATGCCTCGGGATACAGAGATATGATGCTTGCGCGAGGTCGTCGTCAGCAGCCTAGGTCGCATTGCCCGGGCCAACCGGCCTCGGGGTATGGCGCACCCTCATCGGCTTAGTCATGTGTGTCGCGCGAGAAAATCAGGCGATAGAGGCCCTGGCAAGGAGGCACGCGCGTGGGGGGACCGTGGCCCGAAACCCGCCTTGGGGTTCTGGTGCCATGGGGACGGCCCCGGACGTAGGCACCGTGCCTCAGCCCCCGCTCGCGCGTCGCCCAAGAGGGAGACGATGAGCGTGTGCGGTTTTGAAAAGGGAAAACCAACAAAGCTTAACAAAAATCCAAAAAACCAAATTCTTTATTAAAACGGGGGGGGGGGGGGGTAAACTCATTTACAAGCAAGAAGAGGTGCGGCTGCCGTGTCCTGCACGGGTCAGCCTAGGGTTAGTGTGGCCCGTTGGGCACTTTTTGGTCTTCCCCCAAGCGTGATGCTTGGGGCTTCCACTTGGGCATGGGGATGGTTGTTCTGCCAGCGCGATGCATGGGGCTTCCACTAGGGCATGGGCATAGCTGCGGTTCGGCAGTAATTCCGCCAGCACGGAGCATGGGGCTTCCACTAGGGCATGGGCATAGCCGCGGTTCGGCAGTAATTCCGCCAGCACGGAGCATGGGGCTTCCACTAGAGCATGGGCGGGAGCCCCCTGAGGCTGTAGCCCGGCCGGTCGAGAGGCTCCGGGACGTATACAGCCCCACTCATTCTTACGTGAGAGTGTCACGGGTAGAATTTACGAAGGTGTTGGATGTTCCAAGTGTTTGGCACTGGAATCCCACCCTCCGTCTACAGGCGGACGGCGCCCGGCCTGGAGACATGGGTGATCTTGAACGGGCCCTCCCACATGGCAGAGAGCTCGTGGAGGACCTCCCTGGGGAGGACCCGTCGCAAGACAAGCCCCCCCACCGCGAGGGTGCGGGGGGCAGATTTTGTGGCTGTGGTAGCGCCGCAATGCCTGCTGGTACCTTGCAGCGCAGAGGGCGGCCTATCGGCAAGCCTCCTCAAGGAGCAAAAGGTCGGCTCCCCGCGAGTCATTCTGACGCGCCTCATCGAATGCTAAGACCCACGGGGACCCATGCTTAACCTCCAACGGAAGGACTGTCTCAGCCCTGTAGACGAAGAAGAAGGGGGTTTCGTCGGTGGGCTTAGTCGCTGTGGTGCGGATAGACCATAGCACAGACTACACCTCATCCAGCCACTCCCTCCCACAGGCCTCAAGCTTCTTCCTGAAGCTCGTTGTCTTGAGGCCCTTAAGGACCTCGACATTGGTGCGCTCGGCCTGACCGTTGCTGCGCAGGTGCACCATGGAGGCATAGCATATCTGCGTACCAAGGTTAGCGCAATAAGATTTGAAAAGACCGCTCGTGAACTGAGAGCCGTTGTCAGTAATGATGCGGTTGGGGACTGATGACCCACAAGTATAGGGGATCAATCATAGTCCTTTCGATAAGTAAGAGTGTCGAACCCAATGAGGAGCAGAAGGAAATGACAAGTGGTTTTTAGCAAGGTAATTTCTGCAAGCACTGAAATTGTAGGTAACAGATAGTTTGATAGCAAGATAATTTGTAACGAGCAAGTAACGGTAATGGTAAACAAGGTGCAACAAGGTAGCCCAATCCTTTTGAGGCAAAGGACAGGCCAGAACAGTTACTAGTAATAGGCAAAGTGTTTTTGAGGGTACACGGGAATTTTGTCTAGTCACTTTTATCATGTTGGTTTGATTCGTGTTCGCTACTTTGATAATTTGATATGTGGGTGGACCGGTGCTAAGGTGTTGTTCTTACTTGAACTAACAACCTACATATGATTAACCCCCTCGCAAGCATCCGCAACTACGAGAAAAGTATTAAGACAAAGTCTAACCATAGCATTAAACATGTGGATCCAAATCAGCCCCTTACAAAGTAGCGCATAAACTATGGTTTAAGCTTCTGTCACTCTAGCAACCCAACATCTAATAACTACTCCGCAATGCATTCCCATAGGCCCATGAATGGTGAAGTTTCATGTAGTCGACGTTCACATGACACCACTAAGGGAATCACAACATACATATCATCAAAATATCGAACATATATCAAATTCACATGATTACTTGAAACATGACTTCTCCCGTAACCTCAAGAACAAAGGTAACTACTCACAAATAATAAACATGCTCAAGATCAGAGAGGTATTGAATAGCATATTGGATCTGAACATATAATCTTCCACCAAATAAACCATATAGTAATGACGGGGTTATTACCCCTGGGTATGCCAAGGGGAGGTAGTTTCGGGTCCTCTCCGAAGAAAAACTATACGGCCGGCTGGCCCTCGGCCGGCTGGACAGGAGCCGGCCATCTGGCCCCCGGCCTGGTGCGCCTGGCCGCTACGCAACTAGCTCACCCGTTGGCCTCCCGGCGGGCATGTTCCCGTCCCTTCCTACTGCGGCCGAGTACGCTGATGAGACGTGACACCCACGACGGACTCCGATGTAGCTACAGCGGCCGCTGACGCACGGACGCGCATGGCTACAGTCCGGCTGACCGTACCGCTGACCGAGGATCGATTGGGACCCGGCGGAGCCACAGTACCTCTGCGCCGCCGTCCACTCCGTTACCTGCCCCGGCATGGCTACAGCATTGCCGGCCGTACCACTAACTTCGGCCGGCTGGCGCAAGACGACGCCGGGCAGGGCGGCCCGTGCCGCGGCAGGTGAGTGCGGGTCAATAGAAGAGCCGGCTGGCGGGCCCCAGCTGGCGATGGGACCACGCAGCCGGCGGGCCCTACGGGCGACGAGACGGCCCAGCCGGCGGGCCCCTTGGCCGGCCGGAGAGACTTCCAGCCGGGTCCCCCCTTGTAATATCTTAAGAATATTGTACACCGGGGGGTTGGCCTATAAAAAAACCCCGGAGCCCCCATGCATCGAGAAAAGGAAGACACGCACGGAGGCATTCGCCCCCCTCTCACACTCACACATAGCAGAGGAAGAGGAGCCGGTTGCTCCTTCTTCTACCTCCAGATATACAGCTCAAGGAGCATCATTGTAACACCTCTCCCCATCTAACTAGACCAGCAGGACTAGGGGTATTACCTCCCATGGAGGGCCCTGAACCTGGGTACATCGTGTGTCCATCACCGCGTGTGCCTAATCCCGCTCCTGGAGCCCGTCGGCGTCCTTCGGCCCCAACCACTCTCGATAAGCCACCCCATGGCATCTGCCGTGAGAAAACCACGACAGTTGGCTCCCACCGTGGGGCCGAACACGGCGTCGGCCGGAGTCACGCTCCGAGCGGGACCCTTCACCACCTCCCTCGGCCGCCCCGCGTCCGGGCGGAACTGCATCCTCGTGGGGCTTGCTCCGGCAGGTCCTGCGGGCGACGCGGCCGGCCTCTCCAATGAGTGCCTCGGCCGCGACCTCGCGCTCGACGCCGCCGCGCTCACCGGGCGTTTCAGCAAGCTGAGCCTCGCCGACGAGCCGGCAACCGACGAGTACCCCAGCCGGGTGCTCGACTGCACCGATCCCCCCTCGTCCGTAGGCGCACTCGCCACGGGCAAGGCCAGCGGATCCCACATTTGCGGAGTGATGGTCGCCGCTTCCTCTACCACTTCGGGCCGTGTGCGGGCCGAGGCCGACGCGACCGCTGCCCGCACCGGCCCCTCCGACCCGCTCGCCGTTACCCTCCGGGGTCTGAGCACCCCCATCGCCCCGACGGCGAACCCGGCCACCGCCGCCACCGGGCTGGAGGCGGCCCGCCGTCTACTATTCGAGGACGCCAGCGCCCTCGCGACCGAGCGGCGCTGGATGGAAGCCGGGAAGCAGGAGTACAACTCCGCGTATGGTCTCACCCCGGCTGGCCCCGAGCCCAGCCGGCGTGGGGCTGTGCATGACCGCGGCCGCGTGGTCGCGGAAATCCTCGGCGGCCGCCTTCCCGTCTACGACACCCCCGCGGCTAACCTGCGGGCTGCCAAGGTGGCCTACGAGGATCTTGCTACCTTGGTGGGCGAAGAGCGCGCTGCGCGCGAGCAACACATCAAGGACCTCATCGACACCGCCAACGCGCAACAAGTCGGTCTCACCCCCGACGGGGCCGTTTCCGAGGTTCCCCGTCCCGAGGGCGTGGGCACCGGGGCTGCTGACCGTCATCCGCCTCAGCACTCCAGTTCCCACCACCCCTCCGGTCGGCGGGCCGAGGGAAGCAACGCTCGGCGCTCCCAGCTGCGCGAGAACGAGCAGCCGGCCGTAAATAGCCGGCGCAGCAACAACCCAGCTGGTAGCAACTGCCGCGGCGAGGCGCCGGCTGACGGCAGCCGGCGCAGCCGGGACCATACCCCGCCTCCGCAACGGGAACGCGCCCGCTCGCCTGCCCCAACTATTCGCCCCGAGCTCGCAGCTCGGCTCGGCCCGCGCTTCCCGCGGAGCGAGAACGACGCGTGGACCCGCATCGAGCGGTTGGCGCAGTCGGCCCTCCTCGAGGAGGAGGGCTCGATCGGCCCAGCGTGCTTTGGCCCCCAGATTCGCAACGAGCCGTTTCCGGTCGGCTTCACTCTCCCACGCGACACCCCGAAGTATAGCGGCTCCGCCAAGCCGGAGGACTGGCTGGTCGACTACACCACCGCGGTCGGCATCGCCAAGGGGAACAAGAGCGTAGCCGTGCGCTACGCCCCCCTTATGCTAACCGGCTCGGCCCGGACCTGGCTTAACAGCCTGTCGGCCGGCATCATCAACACCTGGACGGACTTCGAGGAAGCATTCGTCCGCAACTTCACTGGCACCTACAAACGGCCTGGCCGGCCCCGCGAGTTGGCCATGTGCGTTCAGGGACCGGAGGAGCCCCTCCGAGATTACCTCACGCGCTGGACCGAACTTCGCAACTCCTGCGAGGGGGTGCACGAGGTACAAGCCATCCTGTACTTCATCGAGGGTTGCCGCGACGGCACTCACCTCAAGCACAAGCTCTTGTGCTCCGAGCCGGCCACCCTGGCGGACCTAATGGCCAAGGCATACAAATACGCCACGGCCAACTCCGCAATGCGGATGAAGGTCGCCATGCCAGCCAAGCTGACTCCGCCGCCCGCCGCGCCGCGGGCGGCCGCCGACAACCGGCAGCAGCAGAACAACAAACGCAAGCCCGACCAGCCGGACCCCCGCTACGGGAGCTGGCAGGTCGCCGCCATCGAAGAAGAGCAACCGGCTGCCCAGGCCCCCAGCCAGCGTCAGCGCACCGGCAAGGCCGCTTGGCAGCCCAAGCTTACCTTCGAGCAAATGCTCGACTTACCCTGCAAGCACCATTCTGGGGCCAAGACAGCCACCCATACGCTCCGGCAGTGCAGCTTCTCCCAGCGGCTGGCCCGAGGCGAGGGCCTTCCGGCTCCTCCGCCTCCGGCTCCCCGCGAGCCGGCTCCGGCCCAGGCCCCGCCGCCTGCTCCGGCCCCGGCAGCCAATGACGGCCGCCTCCATGACCAGTTCCCTTGCCAGGATGGGTCCTACGTTGTCTTCACCAGCGAAGCAACCGACAAACACAGCGTGCGCCAGCGCTGGCACGAGGTGAATGCCGTCGCACCCTCGGTCCCCCAGTTCATGCACTAGTCCGAGAAGCCGGTCACCTGGAGCCGGGCGGACCACCCGGCCGTGATGCCAAACCCAGGCAGCCATGCCCTCATCCTCGACCCCACCATCGTCTCCGAGAGGCGCACCTGCCGTTTCTCGCGGGTGTTAGTCGACGGGGGTAGCAGCATCAACATCCTCTACCGCGACACGATGCTCAAACTAGGGCTTAAGGAGAAGGACTTGCGAGCGAGCCGGACAGTTTTCCACGGCATCGTGCTGGGAAAGGCCTGCACCCCCGTCGGCAAGATCGAACTCGACGTCCTCTTCGGCGACCAGAGCCATTTCCGCCGCGAACCAATATGGTTCGAGGT
Source organism: Elymus sibiricus (assembly GCA_039707655.1). Lineage (NCBI taxonomy): Eukaryota > Viridiplantae > Streptophyta > Magnoliopsida > Poales > Poaceae > Elymus > Elymus sibiricus. The sequence continues at coordinate 231,486,409 of CM077671.1, read as the reverse complement.
GGTGGACCTCGACAGTCCCTACCACGCGCTGCTTGGCAGGCCGGCCCTCGTCAAATTCATGGCGGTCCCCCATTACGCCTACCTCAAGCTCAAGATGCCGGGCCTCAAGGGCATCATCACCATCGCCGGCAACTACAAGATGTCAATCGAGTGCGCTCGTGACGGCAGCTGGCTGGCCGAGGCCCTGGAGATAGCGGAGGAGAAGTGGCAGCTCGACCGGCTCGTGGCTCACGCCTCCAACGAGCCGGCCGTGCCGGCTCCCCCGTCCCAGACAACAGGCGAGGCGTCGTTCCAGCCATCCAAAGACACCAGGCAGGTGCTGCTCGACTCGGCCAACCCCAAGCAGTGCGTCACCATCGGCGCCAACCTCAGCAGCAAATAGGAAGGCGAGCTCGTCGACTTCCTCCGTGAGAATCGGGACATCTTTGCATGGTCTCCCAAAGACATGACGGGTGTTTCGAGGAAGTTTGCCGAGCACAAACTTCATGTGCGGCCGGATGCAAAGCCGGTCAAGCAACCCCTGCGCCGTTTCTCCGAGGAGAAGCGGCGTGCCATAGGAGAAGAGATCGCCCGGCTGCTCGCAGCCAGCTTCATCATGGAAGTGTTCCACCCGGATTGGCTGGCCAACCCAGTCCTGGTGTTGAAGAAAAACAAGACGTGGCACATGTCTATCGACTACACGAGCCTGAACAAGGCATGTCCCAAAGACCCGTTCGCCTTGCCGCAGATCGATCAAGTTATCGACTCCACGGCTGGCTGCGACCTGCTGTCTTTTCTGGACGCCTACTCAGGCTACCACCAGATCAAACTAGACCCGGCCGACCGGCTAAAGACTCCCTTCATTACCCCCTTCGGGGCCTACTGCTACATCACCATGTCCTTCGGCCTGAAGAATGCAGGCGCCACTTTCCAGCGATGCATGCAGAAGTGCCTCGTGCCGCAGATCGGCAGGAACGTCCACGTCTACGTGGACGACATCGTCGTCAAGACCAAGAAGCATTTCAGCCTCCTCGACGATCTCCGGGAGACCTTCGCCAACTTGCACGAATACAAGATCAACCTGAATCCGGAAAAGTGCATATTCGGCGTGCCTGTCGGCCAGCTCCTGGGTTTCTTCGTATCCGCCCGCGGCATCGAAGCTAACCCGGAGAAGATCAGAGCCATCGAGCGCATGCATAAGCCGGCCAAGCTCGTCGACATCCAGAAGTTCACCGGCTGTCTTGCCTCGCTCAGCCGGTTCATCAGCCGGCTGGGCGAGAAGGCGCTGCCTCTTTACCAGCTCATGAGGAAATCACCCAAGTTCAAGTGGACCGACCAGGCGGATGCGGCGTTCCGCGATCTCAAGCGCGCACTCACTACCGCGCCCATCCTGGCGGCGCCAGCTGAGAAGGAGCTGATGCTCGCATACATCGCGGCCACCACCCGCGTGGTCAGCGTCGTGTTGGTGGTGGAGCGGCCAGAAGAGGGCAAAGCGCTGCCGGTCCAGCGCCCCGTCTACTACCTCAGCGAGGTCCTTTCCGCCTCCAAGCAGAATTATACCCACTACCAGAAGATGTGCTACGGCATATACTTCGCCGCCAAGAAAGTCAAGCAGTACTTCCAGGAGCACACCATCACCGTGGTGAGCACGGCCCCGCTCGGCGAGATCATGAGCGGCCGGGACGCGACCGGCCGGATCGCCAAATGGGCCATCGCCCTCGCCGATCACGAGATCCGGTACGAGCCACGCACCGCCATCAAGTCGCAGACCATGGCGGACTTCCTCGTCGACTGGGCTGAGACCCAGTTCGTGCCGCCTCCCCCAGACTCCACGCATTGGCGCATGCACTTCGACGGTTCGAAGATGCGAACCGGCTTGGGAGCCGGCATCGTTTTGTCGTCCCCTAAGGGGGACCAGCTCAAGTACGCGCTCCAGATTCTCTTCGCCGCCTCCAACAACGTGGCCGAGTACGAAGCACTCGTACACGGTCTCCGGCTCGCCAAGGAAATCGGAATCCAGCGCATCATCTGCTTTGGCGACTCCGACCTCGTGGTGCAGCAGGTCTCTAACGAATGGGACGCCAGGGACGCCAACATGGCCAGCTATCGCTTCCTCGTCCAGCAACTCACCGGCTCCTTCGAGGGCTGTGAGTTCCACCACGTCCCCCGAGCGGACAATGAGGCGGCCGATACGTTCGCAAAAATCGGCTCCACCCGGCAGGCCATCCCAGCCGGCGTCTCCCTCGAACGGCTGCTCAAGCCTTCGATCAAACCTTCCCCCAAATCGGAGTCCATCTTCGTACCAGCTGCTTCGGCAGCTCAGTCAGCGCCGCCGGCTCCGGCTGCCCTGCCGGCGCCATCAGCTCCGGCGACAACAACAACACCAACACTACCGGTTCCGACATCCGGCACCCCCGCGACGGCTGGCTCCGACCCTATGGCCGTCCTGATGGCAAACACCGTTGTCCCAGTCCCGGGGACTAGCGAGCCGGCCCCGAGGGCTGGCGAGCCGGTCCCGGGGGCTGGCGAGCCGGTCCCGGGGACTGACGGGCTGGCTACGGCTGCCCCCGGCGTCCTACTAAAGCTCGAGCCGGCCCCCGTCTCGGCCCCCTCGTGGGCACAGCCCATCGTGGCTTTCCTCCTGCGTGGCGAGCTCCCCCCTGACGAAGACAAGGCCCGGCAGATCCAGCGCCGCGCCCCTGCTTACAGCATCATCAACCGCGAGCTAGTTCATCGCAGCACCACCGGCATGTTCCAACGCTGCGTCGAGCCGGAGAAGGGACAAGAAAACCTCCTCGACATCCATCAGGGCGAGTGCGGGCACCACGCCGCCTCTAGAACACTGGTGGCCAAGGCCTTCCGCCACGGTTTCTACTGGCCGACGGCCTTGGAGGAGGCCAAGCGACTGGTCGACAAGTGCGAGGGGTGTCAACGCTTCAGCACGCAGAGCCACCTTCCGGCCACAGCCCTCCAGACCATCCCGCTCTCATGGCCCTTTGTCGTCTGGGGGATGGACATGGTAGGACACTTCAAGACCGCCCGAGGCGGCTTGACGCATCTGCTGGTGGCTGTCGACAAATTCACCAAGTGGATCGAGGCCAGGCCCATTTAGAAACTGGATGGCCCCACGGCCGTCCGGTTCATCAAGGATGTCACGGTCCGCTACGGCGTCCCCACAGCATCATCACCGACAACGGCACGAATTTCGCCAAGGGCGCGATGGCGCGCTTCTGCTCCTAGGAGGGCATCCGGCTCGACCTCGCGTTGGTGGCCCACCCACAGTCAAACGACCAGGCAAAAAGGGCAAACGGCCTGATCCTGTCTGGCCTCAAGCCTCGGCTCGTGGCTCCCCTCGTGCGGTCACCCGGCTACTGGGTCGACGAGCTGCCGGCTGTCCTCTGGAGCCTCAGGACCACTCCTAACCGGTCGACCGGCTACACCCCTTTCTTTCTCGTTTACGGGTCCGAGGTGATCATCCCCACGGACGTCGAGTTTGATTCGCCTCGGGTCGCCCTGTACACGGAGAAGGACGCGAAGGAAGCAAGAGAAGACGGCGTCGACCTACTCGAAGAAGCACGCGAGCTAGCCCTGAGCCGGATGGCCATCTACCAGCAGAAGCTCCGGCACTACCACAGCAAGCGGATCTGGCCCCTCTCCTTCCGCGAGGGGGACTTGGTGCTCAGACGGATCCAGCGAACTGCCGGCCAACACAAGCTGTCCTCCCCATGGGAGGGCCCGTTCATCGTCAGCAAGGCGTTGCACAACAACGCCTACTACCTGATAGATGCCCAGAAGTCGCAGAAGCGCAAAAGGGATGCCTCCGGCGAGGAAACGGAACGCCCATGGAACGCAGCACTCCTCCGACCGTTCTACTGTTAAATAAAAAACCCATGTATGTATGTATCTTCCCTTACGAATGCAATGGGGGCCCCAAGCCGGCACTTGGAGCACGCCCCTTTTTTCAATTCCCTCGAAGGCTCGTCATTCTTTTAAGCAGGGTACCCGGGTCCGGCTCCCTGGCCCGGGGGCTCGCCGGCTCTTCTCTGAAGCAGACAAGTAGCGTGGGCAAGCAACCTCTTCCTACCCTCCCTACCCAGCCACAGACCGGCCCCCGGCTGTCTAGCTGGCGGAACCACGGGGTAGAAAGGCACTTACCACGCGAACGCCTCCTAAAGAGTAGCAGCCGGACAGGTCCAACCAGACCGTATTCCTTTTAAAAACCCGCCTCTGCCGGCTTGCCCCAACCCTAGCCGGACAACTCTAAGGACCGCGCGTTTTCCCTAAGGACGATGCCCCGTCCCTGTCCCAAACCGGCTTCCGGCTGGCTGACAGGCGGGGCGGAAGCCAGAAGGAACCCGTGCGTGAACTACGAGTCGAAAGGCAAAGGGGCAGGGGAGGAGCCGGCACGCAAACGCTTTAAACATCAAACAAATCCATAAGCAAGAGGCCTCTGGCCAAAGATTCCTTACAATACACCCCCAGTGGGTGGAAATGCGTCTTCTCAGACAAACAAGTTTCTTAAACAAGAAAAAAAAGAGGTACGAGGTGCACAGGACCGCTCAAGCTACCGGCGCGTCGCCGGCCGGCTCAACAGTTCGCCCAGGAGAAGCCGCAGCCTTCGGGTCCGCCTCCGTGGCCTCGGTGTCACTGCCGGTGCTGGAAGCAGTGCTCTCATCGGCGACCTCATCGTCCTCGGGCCCTTGGGGGTTGCCAAAGGAGTCCTCAGCAACCGGCTCGCCGTCCTCGCCAAACGCCGGCAGGAGCTCGTCCGGATCGACGTACGAGGCCAGCTCGTTGGCCCGACAGACGAGAGCATCTTCCCGGGCGATCTGTTCCGCCTCAGGGACGTCATGCATCGTGGCCAGCCGGTCCAGATTGACGCCTGTGTACCACGACGTGACGAACCGGAGGGCCATCTGCGCCCCGGCCTGAGCCGCCGACGCCTTCCAAACTCCGAGCCGGGCCACCGCGTTCTCCAGCCACAGCGCCACGCGGCCCACCGGCGCCCCACGACCCGGCCAGAGGGCCGCGATCACCTCTTTGCCGGCCGTCTGGAGACGGTCCATGCAGCGCTGGACGTGGATCAGCCGGTTCTCAATGGCCAGCCCAAGCTCCGCCACGTCCCAGCCAGCGCCCTCTTCAAACTCCTGCCCGCGCTGCCGCAGGCACTCTCGGTGATCCGCCACAGCCCGCTCAGCGCGGTGCTGGGTATCCGGGAACCGGTCTGAGGGGAGAGAAGAATCAGCAAACAAGGCAAAAAAGCAAGTCGAAACCAGGTCGGCAAAGGAAGAAACTCGAAAACAGAACTTACGCTGGAAGGCCTCATCCATCTCAATGGCGAACTGAAGGCCTGCGCTCTTCTCCCTCTCCAGCGCCTCCTCCGCATGAGCAAGGGTGACCCCGCGCGTCTCGAGCTCCCCCTTGAGGCGATCTACCTCAGCCTGAAGAGCGGCGGCCCGCTGGGCGGCGTCGGCCGCTTGCTTGGCGGCGTCCTCCCGGGCCGCCACCTCCCGCTGCAGCTCCGCGGTCTGGCGCTCCCGCTCCGACGTGGCCGCCTAGAGCTCTTGCCCCAGCCGGTCCCGGTCCGATGTGGCCCCCTGGAGCTCCTGCCCCAGCCGGTCCCGCTCGGAGGCCAGCTCATCCCTCTTCAGCCGAACTGGGACCAGCTCCTCTGCACAAAAACCAAGCATGAGCTACTCGAACGCAGAAGATCCGGACCGGCTGCCGAGCAGCCGGCCCGACTCTCGGGGGCTACACCCAGTGGGTGCGCTCGCGCGCCCCCACTAGAATAAGCATACCTTGCGCTTTCTTCAACTCCTCCTGGACCCGGTAGTAGCCAGCCTTGCCGCGGTTGTGGATGAGGACCGCCTCATGGAAAAGCGCCTGCCGCCTGGCGTTCTCAGCCTGCCCGTGCCACGAAGCAAGAAGTTAGACAAACAAGAAAGGGTTAGATCCGGCCTGGCTGCCAAGCGGCCGCGCAGCCGGCCCGAACCTCGGGGGCTACACCCAGTGGGTGCGCTCGCGCGCCCCCACTGATAATTCAACGCAAGACAGAAGAGTCTTACCTCCACCGCCGCCTCCACGCGCCGAAAGTTGCTCTCGGCAGCCTCCGCGAACCGAGCTAGCCCCTCACGGCAGTGCGCCATGATGCGGCCGGGTTCCCCTGGCGCGAGGGCCGGGACGCCGGCTGGCGGGGCCGGAGCGGCCGGGCCGAGAGCCGGTGCCTCCCAGTCCTGGATCACGTCCAGCATAGTCCTCCTCGACCCGCCGCTCGACCCAGCGTCCACCACGGTAGCAGCCGGCTGGGGGTTGGCGGTGACCACCAAGGCCCGGGAGTTGGCCCCGGGCCCTTCCACGACCGGCACCGCCGGCTCCTCCTCCTGCTGGGCCGGCTCGAGAACCGGCCGGGCCGGCTCACTCCTCCCCCCAGCCGGTGCCTCCGGTGCCGCCTCTGGCGTGGCCGGGGCGACGGGCACGCTCGCCGCAGCCGGCTCGACGGCGGGAGGGGTCACCACCGCCTCCTCCTGCCGCGCCGTTTCCGCGGCCGGCTTGGAGGTCGCTCCTGCCGGCCGGATCACTTCCGTCGTGGGTGGAGCCCCAGACGTCTCCACGACCGGCTCTTGCGGCTCGCTCGACGAGGGCCTTGACCTCCGCGCCGACTCCGCAGCGGAGTCCGTCTCACGCTCCGGGTCGGTGGACCGCCTCCGCCTTCCGCCGCTCAAGGCCCTCGAGCGCGAGGGCACGCCCTTCGCCCCCACCTTCGCGGCTAGCACCTCCGCGAGCCGTCTCTTCTCTTCCCGCGCCGTGGCCGCGTGCTCCCGCGCCTGCAGGGTACCGGCATCCACCGGGCCGGCAGTCGACTCCGTGTCATGGAGCTCGATGGCGTCGCTGGGGCGGACAAAGAAACAGGGCCTTAGGCGCTCGCCGGCTCGCAAAACCAAAAAACCAATAAAAATCCAGAAAAAGTACTTACCCGGCAACTACAGGAAGGACCCGCTTGGCCCGGGCCGGCGGCTTCGCGGCGGCCGCTCGCGCTCTCTTGCGAGCCGGCGGCTGGGTCGACGGCTGCCCTGCGGCCGGCCTCTTCTCCCGGCGTGAAGTCTCGGCCGTCTGACCACGAGCCGGCCGCTCCTCGCTCCACCCGCGTGTCTCCCGCCGAGCTGCGGGGGGTGGCGCGTCCAGGATCCGAATATCATCATCGTCGTCATCATCGTCAGTCCAATCTTTGATGGAGGGTCCGGAGGGGAACTCACCAGCCACTCTGGACCCGCCGGCTCCCGGGTCGCCCATCGCGACGTCCGCCTCGACCTCTCCCGAGGAATCGGCCCCCTCTTCGATGCCGCCTCCCGGCTCGAAGTCCTCCGGGTCGGACTCAGCACGCTCCGCCTGGAATACCTGGGGGTGCGGGCCGTCCGGCGTGTTCGGTCGTACGGAGTGCTGGGGTCAGCATGGTATGTGAGCTGGGAAGGGCCGGCTGGAGAATCGAAGGGGGGAGAGAATTACCGCGGCAGGGTGTACCAGGGGCACCGGGTCGTGCCGGCTATACAGCCGCTTGCCAAACCTCCAAGTCCCCGGCGCCAGCTTGAAGTTGGTGATGGCGTTCACCCGCTTCGCCACCTGGGACGGCGTCTGGTCGAAGGTGGACAGCCGGCAGGGGTCCCGCCGGCCCGACATGTCGCAAATCCGGTGCGGCCTCTGCTGCAGAGGCAGCACCCGGCGGTCGATGAAGGCGGCCACTAAATCGGGCACGACCAGCCCCTCTCCGGCTCTCATGGTCTTGAGTCGGGCCAGCTCCACGAGGACGTCCATGAACGGCCCGTCACCCGTCCAGTTGGTCCCGGACGACGGGGCGTTGACAAAAGCCGGCAGCCGGATGTAGTCCCGTGCTGGGTCGATGTTCTTCACGTAGAAGAACGTCCGGTGCCACCCCTTGACGGATTCGATGAGGGTTATGCGGGGGAACAAAGGGCCCCGGACGCATATCACCGCGCCCCCGCAGGCGTACGGCTCATCCTCGTTCCTCAGGCCCTTGAGGTAGAAGAGCTTCCTCCACAGCTCCACGAAGGGGAGGAGGCCGAGGTAACCCTCGCAGAGCGTCATGAAGCTCGAGAGCTGGAGGATGGAGTTGGGCCCGAGGTGGTGCGGCTGAAGATCGAACGTATCCATAAAAAATGGCAGATCTGGCTCACCGGCAATCCGAAGCCGCGCGAGAAATGCTAGGCGAAAACCACGAATTCCCCCTCCTGGGGTTCGGGTGCCACCTCGCCGCCCGGCGGATGGGCAGCGACGCAGTCCTCCGACGGCAGCGCCCGGGCGCGGCGGAGGCGCGCGATGTCCTCCTCGGTGATGATGGACCCATCCCAGCTGCCGGAGGGTCTGTGAGCCATCTCCGCGGCGGTCGGGCGCGAGGAAGAAGATGGGTGGCGCGGCGACACGAGCCGAAACGGCGAGCAGCGCGAGAGGAGGAAGACGAAGGAAGACGAAGGGAGACGAAGGGGAGAGGGGCAGGTGAGCTGCCTCCGCCCCTCCCCCTCCCCTTATAAACACGGGGCGGCGCCCGGGGGACGTGGGGATTAACTGCGCCCACTCCCCCGGGAAACCCGCGGAACGTGGGCATCGTGCGCCGTGGCCGCTGGGCTCCAGACGCAAAGGATCCCGACCCGCGGCCCGAGGCCTACCAGGCTAGGCCCGGGAAGGCATCCCGTCGGGCTGCAGGCGCAGGACCCACGGCATCATCACGCCCCGCGTGGCGCGCTGCGGTCCGGCACGAGGCCCGAAGCGGCGTGACGGGACCCGAGGCGTTGGAGGCGGCGGTCCCTGACGACCGGCAGACGTGGCCGGATGAAACCGCCGGTTGCCCCTTGTCAGGCGGACGTGGGCCCCCGCCGGCTTCGGGGACTACTGACGGGGTTATTACCCCAGCGTATGCCAAGGGGAGGTAGTTTTGGCTCCTCTCCGAAGAAAAACTATACGGCCGGCTAGCCCTCGGCCGGCTGGACAGGAGCCGGCCATCTGGCCCCCGGCCTGGCGCGCCTGGCCGCTACGCAACTAGCTCGCCCGCTGACCTCCGGGCGGGCAGGTACCCGTCCCTTCCTACTGCGGCCGGGTACGCTGACGAGACGCGACCCCCACGACGGACTCCGATGTAGCTACAGCGGCCGCTGACGCACGGACGCGCATGGCTACAGTCCGGCTGACCGTACCGCTGACCGAGGATCGATTGGGACCCGGCGGAGCCACAGTACCTCTGTGCCGCCGTCCACTCCATTACCTGCCCCGGCATGGCTACAGCGTTGCCGGCCGTACCGCTGACTTCGGCCGGCTGGCGCAAGACGACGCCGGGCAGGGCGGCCCGTGCCGCGGCAGGTGAGCGCGGGCCAATAGAAGAGCCGGCTGGCGGGCCCCAGCTGGCAATGGGACCGCGCAGCCGGCGGGCCCTACGGGCGACGAGATGGCCCAGCCGGCGGGCCTCTTGGCCGGCCGGAGAGACTGCCAGCCGGGTCCCCCCTGTAATATCTTAAGAATATTGTACACCGGGGGGTTGGCCTATAAAATCCCTCAGAGCCCCCATGCATCGAGAAAAGGAAGACACGCACGGAGGCATTCGCCCCCCTCTCACACTCACACATAGCAGAGGAAGAGGAGCCGGCTGCTCCTTCTTCTACCTCCAGATAGACAGCTCAAGGAGCATCATTGTAACACCTCTCCCCATCTAACTAGACTAGCAGGAATAGGGGTATTACCTCCCACGGAGGGCCCTGAACCTGGGTACATCGTGTGTCCATCACCGCGTGTGCCTAATCCCGCTCCCGGAGCCCGTCGGCGTCCTTCGGCCCCAACCACTCTCGATAAGCCACCCCATGGCATCTGCCGTGAGAAAACCACGACAAGTAATCAATTACGCAAGTAATCAACACTACTAGTCACCCACAGGTATCAATCTGAGGTTCCGGTACAAAGATTGAACACAAGAGATGAACTAGGGTTTGAGAGGAGATAGTGATGTTGATGATGTTGATGAAGATTGGCCTCCCAATGATGAGAGGGGTGTTGGTGATGACGATAGCTTCGATTTCCCCCTCCGGGAGGGAAGTTCCCCCGGCGGAATCGTTTCGCCGGAGGGCAAAAGTGCTCCTGCCCAAGTTCCGCCTCGAGGCGGCGGCGCTTCGTCCTGAAAGTCCTCCTCTGATTTTTTTTCTAGGTCAAGAGAGACCTTATGCTAGAAGATGGGCACCGGAGGTGGGCCAGGCTGGGCACAACCCATCAGGGCGCGCCCAGGGGGGCCTGGCGCGCCCTTGTGGGTTGTGCCCACCTAGGGGCCCTCCTCCGATAGTTTCCAGCTCCAGTAATTTTTATTAAATGTAAAAATAATCTCCGTAAAGTTTCAGCTTCATTGGAGTTGTGCAGAATAGGTATCTCCGACGTGCTTTTCTTGGGTCCAGAATTCCAGCTGCCGGTATTCTCCCTCCTTGTGTAAACCTTGCATATTATGAGAGAAAAGGCATTAGAATCACTCCCCAAAGCATTATTATTCAACAAAACAAAGTAAATAACAGTAGGAAATCATGATGCAAAATGGACGTATCAACTCCCCCAAGCTTAGACCTCGTTTGTCCTCAAGCGAAAGCCGATATTGAAAAGCATTTCCACATGGTTTGAGAGAGGGGTGTCGATAAAAACAAAATACGGACATAGAAGCATCATGCTTATTATCATAACAACGGTAAACTCTAACATAGGAACTTATTTCAATACATTTTTATCATTAGCTTCTCATGAACAAGTAACAATTCATCACAACATAGAAGTATGAAGCATAAACCTTATTCGGAACCAACAAACTATGTTCTCAGTCAACTTTGCAACTACAATTCATCATATTTTCAGGAAGGATCTCATGTAGGAGCCTTTTGGCAAGTCCACATACTCAACCATCATTTAGTCTTCTATGATTGCTAATGCTCATGGCATACCCATGAATAAAAAGTTTCAACCGGACACGTAGGAAGATAGGGGTTTATAGTTTTGCCTCCCAACTCACTCACCTCAACGGCGATGTCAACAATAATAACTCATGCTCACCCATATCCAACTGGATATATGTCCCTAGATCTTTCCTCACCACATGATGCTTGCAAATGAAAAAGTAAAAAAAAGGAATAGGGAAGAATACTTTGACTCTTGCATAAAAGTAAGTGCATAAAAGTAAAAGATAGGCCCTTCGCAGAGGGAAGCAGAGGTTGTCATGCGCTTATTGGTTTGTATGCCCAATCCCTTAATGTAAAAGAACATCACGCTATATTGCCCCTATGATAGCAACCTTTATTATGCAGTCTGTCGCTTTTATTACTTTGCCATCATAAGTTCGTATAACGCTCGATTTTCTCTTACACTAATTGATCAAAACACTTTTAGAAGCAATTTTTATTGCCTTATTGCACCGATGACAACTTACTTGAAGGATCTTTCTCGATCCATAGGTAGGTATGGTGGACACTCAAAGTAAGAATTTGGTTTGGGTTTTTGGATGCATAAGTAGTATCTCTACTTAGTGCGGAATTTTTGGCTAGCAAAGATATTTGGCAAGCACCACATGTTAAAGGATCTATGACAATATAACTTCTATGTGGATATGAAAAAACATAAATCATTACGTTGTCTTGCTCGTCCAACATCAACAATTTTGACATATAATATTTGATGAGGGCTCACAATCATAAAATATGTCCAAGATAGTGTATTTGCATCTGAATCTTCTCTTCCCTTATTAATTCTTTGAAGAATTGCATCATTGACCAATGCTATGTTTGTCAATCTCCAATAAATTTTACTACTTATACTTTTCCTTATGTGATGTCATTACTCACCATAAGATTAGCATATGATTCTTTTCATTTGTTTCTTTTCCTTTATTTAATTGCAACAAGAAAGTAGAGAGGCAAAAACTCAAACTAAACTTTATTATATAACTTTCACTAAATTACATAGATAGATAGGCCACGGAACTAACACACGAAAATAGATCATACTAAAACTTTTATTCAACTAAACCAAAGGGAAACTAGAGATTGAACTAAAATAGGTAAAGGTGAATAAAAGTGGTGGTGATACGATACCGGGGCACCTCCCCCAAGCTTGGCTTAAGCCAAGGGGAGTGCCCATACCCATGTGCTCAAGTCTCCTTTGGTGGTGGTGATGAAGAAGGTGGAGGTGTTGATGTAGGTGGTGGTGATGATGTATTAAGCTTGTCCTCCAGCTTCGAGGGCAAGGGCTCCCCATCAAAGGTTGACGCGAGAGTCCCCTGAGTCCTGCAACTGGCAACTAAACTCATACCTTTAAATCTCGCTTCATATTCAAAGACTTGGTTTTGAAGATCATAAACTTGGCTCTGCAGAAAATCAATTTGCTCGTTGAGGTTGGAGATGATGTCCTTCACAGACCGGCCATCCACCGTTTGATCACGGGTGAATTCCGTGATCATGGAGTGATTGGCACTAAGTCCACGCTCCACCATCTTCTGGCACTTGAAGATTTCCTGTTCCACCGCCTCGAGCCTAGCCTCCACGCTTCCGGACTTCTTAGGTCCTTGGACATCGCGGATGTGGAGCACCCCCTCACGCATCTCAATGGCTTGAGGGTGCTTCATCACCTCCGGCAAGTACGGGTTGATGAACTTCTCGAAGAACTTATCCTTGGAGGAGTTTGGTGGAGCCATGGAGATCTAGATCTGACAAGAAAACAGCAAGAAACAAGAACAGAGGATTTTTCTGCGATGCGGTCATCAAAATAGTCGGGGGTATATATAGAGAATTTTAATTCTTGGGAAACAAGTATATGGAAGGAAAACAGAGTCGGGAAGGCATCCGAGGTGGGCACAACCCACCAGGGCGCGCCCAGGGGTGCCTGGCGTGCCCTAATGTATCGTGCTCACCTCGATCACCTTCCGGTTTATTTTTTATTTCCAAAATTCTAAAATATTCCAAACTGACAAAAAATATTTTTGCGGATTTTTCATAGTCCGTTTACTTACCGTATCATGTACCTCCTATTTTAAAATAATCTGGAGTGTTCCGGAAGGTTTCTTTTATGTGTTCCTCTGGTGTCATGGTTTGGATAACATTGCTTTAACCGTTAATAGGCGTACCTGAGATATAATGCTTAATTCTTTGTCCATTGACCACCTTCGGGTTAGTACCTTCGGCGTTATTAATCTTGATAGCTCCAGAACGATAAACCTCTTCGATAATATAAGGTCCTTCCCATTTTGAGAGAAGCTTTCCTGCAAAAAATCTTAAACGGGAGTTGAACAAAAGAACACAGTCTCCTATTTTGAATTCCCACTTTTGGATTCTTTTGTCATGCCATCTTTTTACTTTTTCTTTGAATAGCTTGGCATTTTCATAGGCTTGGGTTCTCCATTCATCTAGTGAGCTAATATTAAATAACCTCTTTTCACCGCCAAGTTTGAAATCATAGTTGAGTTCTTTAATTGCCCAAAATGTCTTGTGTTCTAGTTCTAGAGGCAAATGACAAGCTTTCCCATATACCATTTTATATGGAGACACACCCATAGGATTTTTATAAGCTGTTCTATAGGCCCAAAGCGCATCATCTAATTTCTTAAACCAATTCTTAGAAGACCTATTGACAGTTTTTTGTAAAATTAATTTTATTTCTCTATTTCTAAGTTCAACTTGACCAATAGATTGAGGATGATAGGGTGATGCAATTCTATGGTTAACATCATATTAAGCAAGCATTTTACGGAAGGCGCCATGAATAAAGTGTGAACCACCATCGGTCATTAAATATCTAGGGACTCCAAACCTCGGGAAGATAACCTCTTTAAGCATTTTAATGGAGGTGTGGTGATCGGCACTACTAGTTGGAATAGCTTCTACCCATTTAGTGACATAATCAACCGCAACCAAAATATAAGTGTACCCATTGGAGGAAGGAGAAGGCCCCATATAATCAAAACCCCAAACGTCAAATGGTTCAACAACAAGTGAATAATTCATAGGCATTTCCTGACGCTTACCAATATTACCAATTCTTTGACATTCATCACAAGACAAGACAAACTTACGGGCATCCTTGAAGAGAGTAGGCCAATAAAAACCAGATTGCAATACCTTATGAGCAGTTCTATCTCCCACATAATGTCCTCCATAAGCTTCGGAAAGACATTTCCGTAGGATTTGTTCCTGTTCATGCTCAGGTACACAACGTCTAATAATACCATCTACACCTTCTTTATAAAGATGTGGGTCATCCCAAAAGTAATGTCTCAAGTCATAGAAATTTTTTCTCTTTTGTTGATAGGTAAAGCTAGGTGGTATATATTTAGCAACAATGTAGTTAGCATAATCAGCATATCAAGGTGTGCGTTGTGAGACACTTATCGCAGCTAGCTGTTCGTCAGGGAAACTATCATCAATAGATAGTGGGTCATCAAGAATATTTTCTAACCTAGACAAGTTGTCAGCTATGGGGCTCTCAGCTCCTTTCCTATCAACAATGTGTAAGTCAAATTCTTGGAGCAAGAGAACCCACCTAATGAGTCTAGGTTTAGCATCTTTCTTTTCCATAAGGTATTTTATAGCAGCATGATCGGAGTGAACAATGACTTTGCAATCAACAATATAGGATCTAAATTTATCACAAGCAAACACAACTGCTAAAAATTCTTTTTCAGTAGTAGCATAGTTTTGTTGGGCACTGTCTAGAGTTTTACTACCATAATGGATAACATTCAATTTATTATCAACTCTTTGTCCTAGAACTGCACCAACAGCATAATCACTAGCATCACACATAATTTCAAAAGGCAAGTTCCAATCAGGTGGTTGAACGATAGGTGCAGAGGTTAAGGCTTTCTTGAGTGTTTCAAAGGCTTCCACACAATCATCATCAAAAACAAAAGGAATATCCTTTTGCAAAAGATTAGTAAGAGGCCTAGAAATTTTAGAGAAGTCTTTAATGAACATCCTATAAAAACCAGCATGACCAAGAAAACTTTGAATACCTTTAATGTCTTTAGGACATGGCATTTTCTCAATTGCATCAACTTTAGCTTTGTCCACCTCAATACGTCGTTCAGATATTTTATGCCCCAAGACAATGCCTTCATTAACTATAAAGTGGCACTTCTCCCAATTCAAGACAAGATTAGTTTGTTCACATATCTGCAAAACTCGATCGAGGTTGCTTAAGCAATCATCAAAAGAAGTTCCGTAAACGGACAAATCATCCATGAAAACCTCCATAATCTTTTCACAAAAATCAGAGAATATAGCAGTCATACATCTTTGAAAGGTAGCAGGTGCATTGCATAAACCAAAAGGCATACGTCTATAAGCATAGGTTCCAAAAGGGCAAGTAAAGGTAGTTTTCTCTTGATCAGATTGTGACACAGGTATTTGAGAAAAACCAGAATATCCATCTAAAAAGCAGAAGTGTGTGCGCTTAGATAGTCTCTCTAACATTTGATCAATGAACGGTAGAGGGTAATGATCTTTTCTAGTAGATTTATTTAATTTTCTAAAATCAATTACCATTCTATAGCCAGTAACAATTTTTTGTGGAATGAGTTCATTCTTATCATTAGGAACAACGGTGATACCTCCTTTCTTAGGGACACAATGGACGGGACTCACCCATCTACTATCAGCTATGGGATTGATTATACCTGCTTCCAGAAGCTTTAATATTTCAGTTCTTACCACTTCCTTCATCTTAGGATTCAATCGTCGTTGGTGATCACAAACGGGTTTAGCATCAGGTTCCATATTGATCTTGTGCTGACATAGAGTGGGACTAATGCCCTTAAGATCATCAAGAGTATATCCAATAGCAGCCCCGTGCTTCCTTAGAACTTTTAATAATCTTTCTTCTTCATGTTCTGAAAGGTTAGCACTAATAATAACAGGATATATCTTTTTCTCATCAAGATAAGCATACTTCAAAGTGTCAGGAAATTGTTTCAATTCAAACACAGGATCACCTTTAGGTGGAGGAGGACCTCCAAGAGTTTTAATAATCAAATTGTGTTTCAAGAGAGGTTGTTGTTCGAAGAAAATTTGATCTATTTCATTTCTTTCACGCAAATGCATATCATTTTCATGGTCGAGCAAATATTGTTCTAATGCATCAGTAGGAGGCACAACAATAGAAGCAAGACCAATTACTTCATCCTTATTAAGTAACGCTTTATCACGAGGTTGTCTACTAAACTTGGAAAAATTAAACTCATGAGACACATTACCAAAACAGACACCGACAGTTTGTTTTTCACAATCTATCTTAGCATTGACGGTGCTCAAGAAAGGTCTACCAAAGATAATGGGACAAAAGTCATCTTGTGAGGAACCAAGTACTAGAAAATCAGTAGGATACTTCACTTTCCCACACAAGCCTTCAACATCTCTAACAATCCCAAGTGGTGTGATAGTGTCTCTATTAGCAAGTTTAATAGTGACATCAATGTCTTCCATTTCAGCAGGTGCTATTTCATCCATAATTTCTTGGTATAAGGTAAAAGGGATAGCACTCACACTAGCACCTATATCACATAAACCATGATAGCAATGATCTCCTATTTTGACTGAGACGACAGGCAAGCCTTCTATGGGTCTATGTTTATCTTTTTCATCAGGTCTAGCAATTCTAGCAGCTTCATCACAGAAGTAGATAACTTGCCCATCAATATTTTCTACCAAGAGATCTTTAACCATAGCAACACTAGGTTCTACTTTAATTTGCTCAGGGGGTTTAGGTGCTCTTATATTACTCTTACAAACCACGGTTGATACCTTAGCATGTTCCTTTATCCTAACAGGGAAAGGTGGATTTTCAATATAAGCGGTAGGCACAACTGGATCAACATTGTAAAAGATGGTTTCTTCTTTAGCTATGACTGGTTCTTTAATTTCTTCTTTAATAGGGGGATGATATTTAAACCACTTCTCCTTAGGGAGATCAACATGAGTAGCAAATGCTTCACAGAAAGAGGCTACTATCTCAGAGTCAAGTCCACATTTAGTGCTAAACTTGTGAAAAGTATCGGTATTCATAAAAGATTTAACACAATCATATTCAAGCTTTATACCCAACTCATTACCTTCATCGAGTTCCCAATCTTCAGAGTTGCATTTAATTCTTTCTAAGAGATCCCACTTGAATTCAATAGTCTTCATCATATAAGAACCAACACAAGAAGTATCGAGGATGGATTGATCATTATGAGAAAGCCGAGCATAAAAATTCTGAATGATAACTTCCCTCGGAATGTCATGATTGGGGCATGAATATAACATTGACTTAAGCCTCCCCCAAGCTAGAGTGATGCTTTCTCCTTCAAGAGGCCAAAAATTATATATATAATTCCGATCACGATGAACTAGATGCATGGGATATAACTTTTGGTGAAATTCCAATTGCAAACGATTACAGTTCCACGATCCAAGATCATCACATAGCCTATACCATGTCAATGATTTTCCCTCAAAAGATAAAGGGAAAACCTTCTTCTTAACTTCATCTCCGGGTAAACCTGCAAGCTTAAATAATCGACAAATCTCGTTCACATATAACAGGTGCATATCAGGATGTTCAGTTCCATCTCCTGCATAAGGTTTAGCAAGCAGTTGTTCTAGCATACCCGAAGGAATTTCATAAGTAACATTTTTAGTAGGTGTTGTACGTTGAGGGGTAACTAATTGTGGTTCCGGTCGAGGTGAAGATACCCCGAACAAACCCCTCAAAGGATTGTTCTCCATAGTAGCAAGTAGCAATAAATTTCAGCACATAGTATAAATTTTTCCTTACCGATTTCCACTTACCAAGAGCGCTTCACTCCCCGGCAACGGCGCCAGAAAAGAGTCTTGATGACTCACAAGTATAGGGGATCAATCATAGTCCTTTCGATAAGTAAGAGTGTCGAACCCAATGAGGAGCGGAAGGAAATGACAAGCGGTTTTCAGCAAGGTAATTTCTACAAGCACTGAAATTGTAGGTAACAGATAGTTTGATAGCAAGATAATTTGTAACGAGCAAGTAACGGTAACGGTAAACAAGGTGCCGCAAGGTAGCCCAATCCTTTTGAGGCAAAGGACAGACTAGAACAATTACTAGTAATAGGCAAAGTGTTCTTGAGGGTACATGGGAATTTCGTCTAGTCACTTTTATCATGTTGGTTTGATTCGTGTTCGCTACTTTGATAATTTGATATGTGGGTGGACCGGTGAGGGAATCCAGTATTAAGGGGTCCTCGGACTGCCGACCTATTTCTCATAGGTCGGGCTAATGGGCCGCTCGCTGAGGATGAGATTGATCGAAGGCCTCGTCGCTATGGAGAAGACCTCAGGAGCCGTGACGTGTCGGTCAAGTTGAATATAGTAGATTAGGCATGTTTTTTCCCTCCGGTGGGCAACCGACCATATGTAACCCTAATGACCCCTGGTGTCTATATAAGCCAGAGGGTTTTAGATCATACGACATAGAAACTCGTCTAGGGTTTTAGCTAGTCGATCTCGAGGTAGATCAACTCTGTAACCTTCATACCATCAATATAATCAAGCAGGACGTAGGGTTTTACCTCCATAGGAGGGCCCGAACCTGGGTAAACATCGTCTCCTTCATCCCCTTGTTACCATTGATCCTAGACTCACAGCTCGGGAC